>JAOTQQ010000004.1:24742497-24791416 GCA_026546715.1 Gallinago undulata
CATTAATGTTGGCCCAATGATCCAATCTATCTAAGTCCCTCTGTAGAGCTTCCCTATCCTCATGTGAATCAACACTCCTGCTTAGCTTGGTGTCATCTGTGAACTTGCTTGAACTTGAGTCACCTCAAATCCCTGCCTGTGAGTTGGAAGGAATGAGCAGGTCAAGCCTCCCTGCGGGGACTATGTCTCTGGTACCACTCTGGGCTGCATGGCCAAGACTTGAGGGTTAGTATTACTGCCATCCCCAAACTGTGCATAATCTCAATCCCAGATGCAACTTCTTATAAGGTTTTGGGTTTTATTTTGTAAATGAAGAATTGAAGTAAATAAAGTTTCGTAATAAATCCTGAAAATATAAAGGTTGGAACAGAGCTATACTGTGACCTAAGGTTAAAGAGTATCTTTTGCTGTCAACATACCCATAACTGGATTACAATCCCTGCCTTGTCTAATACACAGTGAAACTGCACTTTTCTTCCACCCATTGGTGCTGGGCACAATGGAAACCAGTGTGAATTACACGTGAAGGGGACCAGGCTTTGTGCACGTGGACCAGCAGGAGTCTGGGTGCCAGATCTATTCCTTCTCCTTTGTCTCCCTCCATCCAACCTCCCCAGCAGCTTCTGGCTGTCCTCCCCCCCGCAGGCCCAGGAAGCAGCCAGGAGCCAGGGGCTGGAGAGACAGGAGAGCTTTTGTAATGCCCACAAGTGCCTGGCAGTTTATAATTCCTTGCAGATAATGCAAAGTGCCTATTGTGGAAGCCCATGCCACCAGGTGGCAATCATTGTATGTGTTAAGGACATAAATCCATCCATATCAGCCCTGTTCCCCAGCTTGGTTTCATGCTGTGGGAATTCAGATGTGACTGTGCTCCTCCAGCTCCTCCCTTTCTCAGCTTTTGAGTCCCCCGGTTCCTTACAACCATGAATGGACAGAGGATTCAACATCATTTCATGTCTGCCAGGCAAGAGAGACACCATTTATACTTTCTGTAGGGATCCCCTATGGGAAGAGTCGAGCAAGAGCTCTTATATGCTGGGAAAACACTGTGGGAGAGAGATCATGAGATGGAAGCCTACATCTTAGACACCAAAGGTGCTAAAGTCCTATGTGGTTGTGGGAAAAGACACAGTCTCAGTGAAGCCCAGTGCCAACATATGAGTGTCTTGTGCTGGAAACACAATGCACCATAAGAGAGGCTTTGGTAACACTCCACATTACCCAGTGACGTGCCCATCCTGAGGTTCACCAGGGTAAGGTGTACCCTACCAGGATTTGAGAGTAATTATCCAACTCTTGGCTTCCCTTCTCCTGGGTTTTGATGGCAACTAAGAGATCCTCTTCTTTTTTTGATTTCTCTGGGATGTATTCCTAGCTGAGCACTCATTAACCCGAAGGTGATCGCAGATCATGCAGAACTGTCTCTTGCCTTCTGATTTCTGACTCCTTTGCACCCTAGGATAAATGGGAACAGCTGATCACAGACGGGAAACCAGTGGAACTCTTTGAGCACGTCAGCTTGATGACTCTCGATAGCATCATGAAATGTGCCTTCAGTTGTCACAGCAACTGCCAGACCGACAGGTCAGTGCTGGCTGCCCCAAGCCCTGGCAGAAAGTTTGCAGCTCAGAAGAGACATGGGCAAATTCATTGTCATAATGCTTCCAATTTTGCACTCCCCCCAGGAAAAACACCTACATCCAGGCTGTCTACGACCTATGCCACCTGGTGAACCAGCGTCTCCGCATCTTCCCCTACCACAACGACATCATTTACTGGCTCAGCCCCCATGGATATCGGTTCAGGAAGTTCTGCCAGCTCGCTCATGACCACACAGGTATTCTCTGCCTTCATCCTCTGTGAAAGCTTTCGAGCAGGGGAAGGTGATGGCTGACCAGAGGCAGTCCAGTCACCTCGTTGCCCACGCAGTGACCCTGCCTGGAGGTTTGGAGCGAGGATCCAAGCAGTGCATCAGCTTGCAGCAGTGGTCTTGTCTAGGCATGAAGCAAGGGGCTCCTGGGTTATTAAACTGGACTAACAGGAATTCTCCTCTGAGAACTCTCCTGTTAAATCACCAGAGACTGGTGAGACAAGGGATGGGTGCAACAGGCAACCCCGATGCAAGAAATGAATTTCCTGTCCAAGCCAGGAGTGATTTTAATGCAGGAGGGGAGGGTAAAATAGGCTGAGGAGTCTGTGGTGGACAAAGAAGTTTGCAGGAAAAGAAGGCAATGTGCACGATGTTTGTTGTCGTGCTGCTGAAAAAGCCAAACCGTCTGGGATGCAGGAGCCCACCTGTCAAACGCATCATGGGCTGAGCGGTGGTAACCCCTTGTTTGAGCTTTGCATTGGCAGGGTGATTTTGCTGCTCAGCATTTCTTGCCCCTGATGAACCTATAACTCTTTCTTCCCCAGACAAGGTGATCCATGATCGAAAAGAGTCCCTTAAAGATGAGCAGGAGTTTGAAAAGATCCAGAAGAAGAGGCATTTGGACTTCTTGGACATTCTGCTGTGTGCCAAAGTGAGTGGTGAGGAGTGGATGTGTGTCTGGGTAGCAAGGTCCAAAAGCCAGTCAGTCTTTGCAGTGGTGCCACAAACCACCAGAGACCCTCAGGACTGCATAAGCCATTAAAATAAATTAGCCCAGTCTGAGTCCAGCCCAGTTGCAGAGGGGCCAAGGTCATCCAGTTTTCCATCATGGAAACATTGGTAGCATCTGTTGGGGAATGCAACACGCAGAGGGATTTCATAGTCCTGGTGGTTTAATATCAGGGCGATAAAGGGATTTACAAGTGAAGGAAAAAGGGCCCTGAATTCAGTCTAAACAAAGATTGATTTGGTTTCTATATATATCCCAGGGGCATCACCACACCCCTTTGCAATAACTGAGAGAATATAATGTCCCCACTTGGGATATTGTATTTCATATATATGGATCTGCACCACTGTAAAATATACAATACATACATACATATATATATATATATGTACACATGTGGGCCACTGAAAGTGTCTCTGGGCTGTTAGGATGAGAATGGAGCTGGACTGTCCGACGAGGACCTGCGTGCCGAGGTGGACACGTTCATGTTTGAGGGCCACGATACGACGGCCAGTGGGATCTCCTGGCTCTTGTACTGCCTGGCGTCACACCCCGAGCACCAGGCGCGGTGCCGGGAAGAGATCCAGGGGATCCTGGGGGACCGAGACACGCTTCAGTGGTAAGGTTGCACATTTCCTCAGCTGGTAACTTTTTTTTTTTTCCCATCGCTGGTGTTTCTAATAGAGCAATATCTTCAAGACCTGAAAGCTGGGGTGCTAAAGGAGTCATTTGTAACGTTGCTGCATTCACAGGGGCTTCATAGGATGGAGCAGATACTGCATTCTTCAGCTAAATCTGCCTCCCTGCCTTTCAGGGCTCCTATTGCCAGGGCAGACATAAAAGAAAAACATCCCAAACCAGGAGGACATGGTGGATGCCGTGCCGAGACCTTGGCCACCAACATTGCCCTTTGCTTTCTCCTGTTTTCTCACCACAGGACATTGTAGTCATGGCTTTTCACCTTTTGTTGTCACTTGAGCACTTGAGCTCAAGGTTGTTCAGATGTATTTTGGGGTCCCAGCTTGCAGCAGCCCGTGATTGGATGTTGTGCGTCCCTCTGTACACCCCATCTGTTGCAAGGGGGTTTGCCCAGGGGGCTGGTGGCCATGGGGCAAGGGACCTCCTGGCAGCAGGGCAGCGGGGGTAGTGTGGGGCTCAGCCTGTCTCTGCCTCTGTCCTGGCAGGGAGGACCTGGGCAAGATGACTTACAGCACCATGTGCATTAAGGAGAGCCTTCGCCTTTACCCACCGGTGCCTGGTGTGTCCCGGCAGCTCAACAAACCCATCACCTTCCCCGATGGACGCACCTTGCCTGAAGGTCTGTAAACCCCATTCCCACTTCACAAAACCATGCTCTCAGGCATCAGCCACGTCCTCGCTGCCTGCCACAGAGCAAAGGTGACAGCCCTGCCTCTGTGACCTGCTCCTCACCAGCACAGACGTTCAGAGAAGACTGTGCAGCTGTTGGCATCCCATTGATAGGCTGAGCAGCATCCCCATGACATCCTCCCTGCCACCATCACTATAGGGCAGCTATAGGCCTGTGCCAAAAGACCCTTCT
Organism: Gallinago undulata; assembly: GCA_026546715.1. NCBI lineage: Eukaryota > Metazoa > Chordata > Aves > Charadriiformes > Scolopacidae > Gallinago > Gallinago undulata. The sequence continues at coordinate 24,746,659 of JAOTQQ010000004.1, forward strand.
CTTCCTGGCCAAGCACAAACTCATGGTTCACCTATTTTGGCAAACTGTAGGAGCGGGGGGACAGGGACTGGTCCCATCCCAAGCTGTAGAATGGGAACTGCCCTGTGCTGCTCCATTCCTTCTCTGATTTGGCACACAAGCAGGCAGTGTCAGGTGGGGGACCACATGCCTATGGCGCTGTTGCTTCCCTCTTTTCCACCTTTTGCCTGCTTACAACTAAACATAGTTAACATAGTACTTAGTGACATGGTTCAGTGATGGTTTTTTTATCAGTTAGGTTGATGGTTGGACTAGATAACCTTAAAGGTCCCTTCCAACCTAGACAATTCTACGTTTCTAAACAAATGGAAAATGTTTAGTTTTCTCTGAATCCAATGACAAAACCCTCGTATGTTTCCAGTTGACAGAGAAGAGCATGATGATTTCCACAGATCTTTGTGTGAACAGGCTGCAACTTCCCATTTAGTTTCTTTGTCAATGAGCCCTTTTTCTCCTCCTCCATTGCTTTGCAGGCAGCGTCGCTGCAGTAAGCATTTATTTCATTCACAGAAACCCTGCAGTATGGAAAGACCCTTTGGTAAGTTTCCTTTTGCCCTTCTAATATTTTTTCCCCTTTTTGTGCCTCTTCAAATGCCCTCTTCACCTATGAGCAGAAGAGCAGAGTGCCCCCTTGCTGCTGAGCACCTTTGACCATGGGAATCATGCTGAGGTGTCACTACCTTGCATGGCCCTTGGCCAGCTGTGGCACACAGTGGTTAGAGAGCAGCGTTAGGGCTGGGTGCTCCCCAAACAGCAAGAAAAAGTGCTCAGAAGAGCTTGTTGTATTAACAGGCGAAAAGATTATTTTTTACTTAGTCTACAGGTGAAGAACTGAATCCCAGCTCCCTAATTTTCATCATATCTATGTTTGGTTTATCTTGGCAAAACCATTGCCAGACTTGGTGGAAATCAAAGGAGTCTAGTGTATGAGTTTCAGTCCATCTCAAAATGAATTCTGTCTCCAGTGGGGTTATACAGAAATTATGAGGTGTCACATTTCTAAAGAGAGCAGTCAGTACCGTCTTCCTTAAATCATCACTTTTCCTTGCTGTGAACTCTTCCTTTCCAGGTGTTTGACCCTTTGCGGTTTTCCCCGGAGAACGTCTCTGGCAGACACTCTCACGCCTTTCTGCCTTTTTCTGCTGGAACAAGGTAAAGTGCATTGAACGCTGAAGGAGTAGTGGGGAGAAAAAACGTGCATCCCTGGAAATTTCTCAGCCCGAGAAGCGTGTACTGCTGTTATAGTTGCTATCAGGAAAGCACTCAAAAAGTGCTTTCAGAGACCACTGCCTGAAGTCCTGGCCCTGCAGCATTAGGTAGTTCATGAGCATACACCAAGCACATGTGCCACAGAGGGGTTCTTCTTCCAGCAGGCCAAATGGGAAGGAAGCACCTCTGGGCCCTTCTTGGGGATGAGGAATGGGGTCCCAAAGTACTGAGCATCCTGCTGGCATCACACAGGAAGCCTGCAGCATCCTGGACTCACCTGCTCTCCTTCTCTCCTTGATGCTGAGACCCCATCCCACCCCTGGGTCCTTTGGTTTCCTGTTCTCCCCTGCTCCAAATCCTTCCCTTCCCACCCCACTGAGGCAAACACGTTGCAGAGCCTCTTGCTTGGAGACCCATCACCTCAGCTCTGCTGGCCTCTCCATTGGCTTCCCCATCTCCCCTCCTTCCCCATGCTCACACATCCAGGAGCTCCCGATGCTCCTCTGGATTTCCCCCGCTCAGCCCGTGCGCGTGCTTTTGCCACCCAAAATACCACCTGCGACCCACCGAGCTGTGGAGGGGAATGGTCGTGTGCTGGTGTGAGAGGGCTGGGATCTGGCCACCCAGCACCAAGACGGGGTGGCTGAGCTGCTCTGTTTTACCCCAGGAACTGCATTGGGCAGCAGTTCGCCATGAATGAGATGAAGGTGGCACTGGCCCTGACCCTGCTCCGCTTCGAGCTCTCACCCGACCCTGCCAAGCCTCCCTGCAAAATACCTCGCATCATCCTTCGCTCCAAGAATGGGATTCACCTGTATCTAAAGAAAATCTGCTGATGGTCAAAAACTCCTGCCTTTGCCAGAGGGAGGGACCAAGCAGATGACGGGACAATGTTTCTCTGGGGCAAAAGGTGCAGGGCAGGATTTGGGGATGAGGATTCCTGATTTCTGGGCTTCTCCCACCAGCTGAAAGCCCTTTTTGGCCTGGGCCCAGGTAGTCTGAATGGCCTTGCACAGACCCATTGCCATCTGCTCCATGAGTGCCCTTCTTGGAGCAGCTGGGCTTGGCCATGCCTCTTCTCTGGCTGTCCTCTGGCCCTGCTGTAAGGGCTGGCCTGGCCTGGGAACATCTGCAGGTCCCACTACCTTCCTCCTTGCCAAATCCTGCCTTCATACCCATGTCCTAGCTGAATCCGTGACCGTTCCCAGCGCTGTTCCGTCGTCAGCACCTTCCTCAGTGCCTAGAGGTCAGCCCTCTTCTCCTGCAGCAGGGACAGCCCGCGGCAGACCTCTGTCTCTCTTCTTGCACTCAATGTGTCTCTGTTTCATTGAAAGCACTGATTCAAGTTTGGACTCTGACATTCTGCCTAAACCGCAAAAAATATTCCGTAATTTTTGTGTTAATAAACCAATAATTTTTTCCTGTAACAGCAGCTGCATTGGTTTTTATTGCTGATGGTGTCCTGCTTTGTCACAAATATCATGTAAAACCCCTTTAGGAATGGGAGATGGAGAGGAAACCCATGAGGCAGCAAGAGGTAGCCCTAGGGGTGTCCAGCTGGGCCCGTGCCCCCAGGTCTCCAGCCAACACAGCACCGACTTCCATGGGCAACCCCTTAACAGGGGTCTGGTGTGTAATCTTCATTTAAAGCTGCAAGGGAGGAATTTTGGTGGTTAGAAAGGGATTTTTTCTGTCTCTCTTATGATTTTTTTTAAATTTTCCTAAACTGATGAGGATATGAGAGTTGTATGCTTGAGGTACACCGGAGGACATTCATGAGCTGTCCTCCCCCTCTGCAGGAACCCTTATTGGGGTAGAAAGTGTCGAACTGGGAAACCCCAAGTACTGTTGTTGCAATTAGCATCGTGGTGACATTGGCTGTGGTTCCAGTGTCGTGTCACACAGCTCCCACCTGCAGAGATAAGGCAGATAGAAAAGAAATAGGAGAAACAGGAGGACCTTTTTGTGAAATACACTGTGCTATACTATCAACACTACAAGCCCAATTGCTGGTGAGCCCCATTAACAGAAGTTTATATCAAACATATAATTCTGTCCCATTTTAATTTCAAATCCATGAAGGGTGCATATAATAAATAATAGAGGTAATACAAATAACTTGTCTCATCTCTCTGAGCACAATGCCAATCCACTGCAAATGTCACACCAGAGGTGTCCTCAGAACAGCTGCAACTGAGAAGCTGCAAAAACCAGGCCAGTATATTGTGCAAATAGGGTTGCCCATGGACCTCCTTCTGCCCCATTGTCCATACCTCCTCTAATCACAGCTGTATCCACAGCTACCACCGAGCCCCCCACAAACCCCTCCTGTGTTCTCTCCGCTTACCTCCATACCAGCGCATCCAGCCATCATCAGCAAATCCTGCCTGCTGTGGGATGCTCACTGAGCCAAGCAGCCTTGAGAAGACACATCCCTCAGCCAGCATCACCACTTCGTGGTGCTCCAGGCACCCAAGCCACAAATTAGCCCCTCCTATGAGCAACACCTTCAGGTTGCCCTGAAGCAACTGCTATGATTCAGTAACACCCCATTTCAGAAGAAACGATGAAAGAAATCGCCTGTGTGCACAGATAACACAAAGGACAGAACCGCATCATCCAGTCTCACCCTGTGTTCAGTTGGCATTTTGTTAAGCCTGAAAATACAAAAAATACCAAGAGATTATCACCCTGCCATGACCTTGCATCTATAGCTTGCAAGGAGAAAAACTTGGTTCACCCCATATCCTGGAGTGAGTTAAAGCAGAGCATTATTTATCTCCTCCTGATGAGGCCCTGGTCCAAGAGGAAAGCAGCAAATACACCTGCCTCAGAGCTGCTCAGCCACAGCCTCTGGTGAGATGGCAAGCAATAAGCTGACAAAACCCAGTTTCTTCAGTTATATTCAATCATGTTTCAGGGTCATTGGGTTAAAGCTCATCAGGTGAGAGCTGCAAACTCACTTCACCTCAGTTACTAACTGGTTCCAGCTGCAGCAGCCGAGGAGCTACGTACCTGGGGCGATGCCAATATCCCCATGCAAACCCCCAGCCATCACTGAATAGACCTGGGGTGGTGGAGCTCAGCACAGCAGAACCGTGCAGAGACCCATCACAGGCTGTGCATGAAACACGGATGGCAATGGGTGGGTACAAAAGCACTGGGAGGAATGATAGAAAGCAAGGGCGGCAAAAAAATGCCTCCTCCTGTGCTGAGACCTAAAGCAGTCTGTGATCAGACCACCACAGCCAGAGACTGAATGAACAAAACTGTCCACAAATGGAGTGAACTCTGAGCTGTGACCCACCAGAAACCCCTTTGCTCCTTATGCCCACAGATAACGTACCCACGACAACTATTTTGCAGGACCCTGGAAGGTGGGGAAGGGGTTCCCACCAGTGGGGACAAGAGCAAATTACTAGTGCAATTTAAAACTCACAGTTAGCGTTTGCAAAGGACAGCGGATTTAAAGCTGAAAAAGGGCTTAGTGACACCAAATACCTGGATTCAGTCCCTAAGTTTGATGTGCAGGAACGTGCAGAGCACAAGCCAAGTAGGTGGGAGGACAATCTTTCACTGTCATCATCACTGACATCATCACCTTGCAAAAGCAGCCAAGAGAGCATCTGCCAGGCCAGGCAGTCTGTGGACCCTCAGCACCGGGAGCCATCAGCAGTGCTGGAAGCATCCCCGAGCCTCATCCCTCCTTCACCCACCTTCAAGAGTCCCTCCTGCTTACTGAGAGCACTACATCTGCCAGGAAAGGGTTTGCAGGGTCACCTACTAGTTTTTAGCCAAAAGGCTTGAAAAGCTCTGCTATTGAATTGATAACTTTAAAAAGAATAATTAATAAATAATATTTAATAAATTGATAATAATAGTTAAACAACAATTTAAAAAATAAAGCTTGCAACAGCTTCTCATGGGAGAGCATGAATGGAGTTTGGGAAATTTGGGAGCTCAGAGGCCAGCCTGAGCTGTTGGTGTGACCCCACATCCCTTAGCTGCTCTGGGTGGGTAAGCAGGGATTTCGGATTATTCTATATCCCATACTATCTATCTGGCAAAAAAGCACATGAAAACACAAGCATCAGGCCAGGCTTTGGTCTAACCCGGCTATTATTTTCTGGGCTCAAAACCAAAATAGATTCAAAATACCATTTCCATTTTCAAACTTCAAGTTCCTCTGAAAACCAAGATTTTTCAGAGGTAGAGCCTCCCAGGAAGAGAGATCTTTTCTGAAGAAAAAATCAGTAACTTGTTGAACCTGATGTTATAATCTGAATGATGATACTACTCCCTTCCTTTGTAACAAATTCCACCGAAAGAACGAATCTGAACCTACAATGAGAAATCTATATTTTGAAAATATGCTTACGCTTATGCATAAAGGCAGTCCTTGTCAAATGGCAGCTCAATCAGCACACAGTCTTAAGAGTTGCTCTCATTTATATACATAAGGATCAAGACTCTAGAAAGTAAATTGAAAACAAGATTTCTCAGTAAATGTGCTTTTCCATGTGCTTTTCCGTCTCTATTTCCTGCCCTTTGGCAATGTTGGCTTTCCACCTGTGCCGGGAAAACAGAATCCCAGTTCAACCTAATTTTGCTTCTGAGTTAATCCAATTTATTTTGACATAAGCCAGTCCCTCTCAAAGAAGCAGGAGCATCGGCACAGCGGGACGGCAGCCGGGGATGCTCACTGCGACCACGGGCTCCAGCTGCCCGTCCCCGCTCGGGAGATGAGGTGCAGCTCACGAGTCGAAATCAGGAGGTGCCCCTGCAACAGAGAGATGGAGTATGGTTATTAAAGTGTAAAATGTTATAAGACTATGAGACACCGCAAGCCCGCACTTTGGAGGGCAGTATTGGGATTCAAAAATTATCTCAATAAATTGAAAAAAATGCTGAAGCGAATGGGATGCGGGTCCTTGAGCGCCAGCACGAAGCACAAGAGCAAGCACAGCCGTGTGGCAAAACCGAGAGGGGAGATGATGGACTGGCAGCAATCTCTCCATTTACAGGTATTTTGTAAATACAGAGGCTGGCAAAAGTAACGCAAATCAATATCCTGCTGTTGTAATCAAAGCCAACCTCATACTCGGGTAGATAAATACAGGTATTTCTCAAAAATTTTTCATTTGCATCTCCTTTCACTAGGTGAAATGAGACTGTGTCCTTCAACCCTGTTTGGAGATTTAAGTATAAAGGAAACTGCATTTACTCCATAATGTACCTTGCCTACATATTCTAAAGTGTAAAATGAGAAAATTTTTAATCAAAATAGCTGAAGTTACCAGAAGCAAATGACATACATCTCCGTATTAGATTCAATTTCCTTTTCAGACAAGGTTTGAAAAAAATACCACCTAAGGAGGAGTGGATGGACCTTGGCATGCAAATGTGAAAGATCAAAGCGAGCACATCTGATGAGCAAGAGCACAAGGCTGAAATCATGGTGCAGCTGCTGAAAGGGAGTAAGGAAAAGGGGCTCAAACTAGGGGAACTTGGCATAACGGCTCTCAGGTAAATAAAAGGCAGCTGCTCAATTGCATTTACATAGATTCAGATTATATAGCATAAAGCATTACCTAAAGTTTCTTAAGTCCTGACATAAATTGTCCGGGAAATCTGCATTTTCAGAGGTTTTAAGAGCAGGTCACCGCTTTTGCTGCATAATCCAAAAGCCTAAAGAAGAACAATGTCCCCAGGCCATGTGGGCCAGCACTGCACGCCAGGCCAAGCAGCCCGTGTCCCGCATCATGCAGCCCGCATCCCATATCTCATATCCTGCATCCGCATCCCACATCCTGCACCATCCCACATCCTGCAGCGTGCATCCCACATCTTCCCGGTCTGCTCTGCTTTTGAACTGGCGAGCTGGGCTGGGGCTGGAACAGGGCTTCTGGGGCAACTGTGTCCCAGGGACAGAGTGAGCCAGATCTTTCCAGAAGGTAATTTTTGAGAGCTCCCGCCACCAGCTACCTTTCCCCTCCCGGATGTAATAAAAAAGACCTGGTCACATGGGATATATCACTCAGAGCAATAAAGACAGTCAAGGACTGGATGCAGAGAGGTTGCCTCATTCTTTGATCCTCCCCTACTTTCTGCTGAAAGGGTAATTGCAAAGATGATGAGCTGACCTTGGACTGCCCGATTCAGGTCTTCAGGTAACTAATTTAACAAGAGTTCGTGTGAGGGCCTACGAAGGGTGCAACTGGCTACGTCTTTGTTTTGGTTTAAAAGACGTTGGATTTTTCTCGTTGCTACCGCTTGGCCTTTCAATAACGGCCGAGCAAAGACCCCATCTACTCCTGCAGTCATTACTTTCCCTGCAGAGGTCGCCGTAAGAGCTGCAGAGCCCCATCCCGCTCACCCAGAGGGTACCCATCTATCGCAGACTGCTGGTGGGACTTCCTCGCCCACTGCCAAGCACGAGGAGCAGCAGAGCCAGCGGTGAGAGCAGCTCTCTCTGCCGAGGGACGCGGTCCCCCACACCGCTCTCCAGGCAAACCCGATATCAGATGGTACCAGCGATTTCCATCTAAACCCCGCTGGGATTTTACACTGGAAGCAGCTTGTAAATTAACTAAGTGTCGCAACGCATTTATAAGGCAGCTGCATTAAATGCTTCCAGATATAAATCCATCCTCAAGACATGTGTGGTCAGATGGGATCCAGTCAGCTCGCATTACTCTGGAACGCTTGTTGGGCTCTTGCAGTGATTTCCTCATATATCATGTGTTTGGAAGCTTGAAACATTATTTTTTTTGGCATTACAGCTCCATTTCATCTGTCAGCACTAAGCACTGCAGGAACACACAGGGACAGATGGGCCTGGACTCTTCTTCCTACCCGAATAAACACAGGCACAACCGCGGAAAGCAGCTGCTGCAAGGTCACGCTCTGGGGCAAAGTACCCATTTGCCACCAAAGTTTCACCTGCTCAGTAAACCAGTTCTTCTGCAATGAATGCCAACAGTTTGAGTTAAATCAGTGAGGAAGTTCCTCTTCTTCTTCTGTTTAGGTGTCTAAATTAAGTGGAGAAATTCTCAGGACCCTGGAAGCATGTGTCCATGGCTGTGGTATGGGATTGGAATCCTTCAGTGCAATGTTCAGGATTTTTTACACTTATGGCCTGTCTTCTCATGACCTACACTGCCATGATGTGGACATCCACAGCATCAAGCCAATGTGCAAAGGCTTTTTGCAAATATTTGACAACCTTCCAAATGCCCTTTAATACTCAACTGTAGTTTTGCCAGCCTCAGATGTCCAGAAGGTCAAGCCAAGACCCTGTTCATTCTGCCAGCCTCCCCAGACCACTTTTTTAGCTGTTTTGTCATGCTGGGATCTTATTTTGCAGGCTCCTTACTTCAGTCAGGATTCCTGGAAGCAACAGGGCTGTAGGTTGTCCTGGTACTAAGCAGACAGTTTCTGGCCTTCTCCCAAGCCTTTATGATGACCAGATCAGTGTTGTCCCCTTTCACTTTTCTCCACTTGAGGCCCTGTGGCTACTTCACTTTCTCCTTTGAACTTCCATGGTTTCTTCCATTGCAAAAAACCCTGAGTTATTCTCCCCAGGCTGTGCTAAAGAGCATCAAACCAAGTGTTCATGGCCTCTCTTGCCATGAAATCTCTGAAATACATGAGAAAGGCGTTTATCTCCCATCTACCAGTGAAACAGAAAATGCAGAGGCTGAAGGCTGGTTTAGGCACCCAGTTTTGCTATTACACCAGCTCAGATTTTTGTTCCAAACCCCCACTGATGTAGGTTTAGCCTCTGTCCCCTAAGTCCCCTCCCTGTCAGCTCAACTCTTGACACCTCACTTGACCTTCAAGACAACCCACATGACCTTGGCTCCATGCTCAACAGTTGTTACTGGTTATTAAATAACTACCAGGGAGCCAGATGGGTAAAAATCCACCCTGCCCAGTAATCCACGGTGAAACCCATTGTCCAGGGACTTTGACACCAGTGAAAATTTCTGTGTTGTTATAAAAGTTTCATCTGACACCATACCAGCCTGGTCCCTCCACCTGTGGGTCTTGGGGGATTTTTGAGTTATTTTGTAGGTGATTGCTGAAAGATGCTGGCTGGATCCAGATCAGATGGTCTGGTAATTGGGTCAGTGGCACTGGACACTCCAAAAAGAGCTCCACTGGTGCTGACCAAAGGCTCAACCCCCAGGTCTCACTGTGTTCCTTACACAGACCCTGTAAAGCACCCAACTACATGACATTCCTGGTCTTGACATGAGGGACCCACAGCAGCAATCCCACCTTCCAGTGTCCTCAGCCACACAAAGCTCCCCTTCTTCCCCCTCCCACCCTCAGTCACGGGCAAGGCCAGACAACAAGCTAATTGTTTATGAACCGTTTCCTAGAGGGAGTCTCTGAAAGAGCCTAAGGGCCATTTTAGGGCTTGATGAGAGGAAAAAAATTCTGGAGGAAGGACAGTTTTACAGCAGAGTCCATGATGCATTGGAGATGGCAAATGGAGTCTCTTGTAGCATACACCACTTGAAACTAATTTCAAGGTTAGTTCCAAGCATCATGGAAGACCCACCCAAACTCTCTCTGTGACTTCATCTGATAAAGAGAGAAAGAGCATGGTACCATTTCTCTCCTCATACCCTTCGCCTCCCCAGTCTATTTAGGTCAGCCCCACATTTTGAAGGCAGTTTGCAGAGCCTTAGATCTGGCTCAGACAGCCCAAAAGTGGCTCACTGTGCTGCTTGTTCACCCTTCTCCTCCTCGGGTAGGCAAGAAGCATCGGGAGGAGCTTCCCAACACACTTCCCAGCCATCTGGCCAACCAGCCAACCGGCCAGCCAACCAGCCAACCTGCACCGCCTCCTCCCCTGACAGGAAGCCCATTAATCACGGTGCTACAGGACAGGTGGAGGATCATAGGAAGAGCTGGCACTACTAGGTGTGTCTCCTACAACTTCCATGGCCATGAGGTCTCTGGAGTCAGGTGCTCCCACTCAGGAGTGTGAAGTTGTCATGGCAGATTGGGTCCCTCTTGATCTGGCCGCAGCCAAAGCCTTCAGTAAGAAATGCCAAACCTGACAGGCTGCAGCCTTCTGCCTCCAAAACAACAACCTTTAACTCTCCTCTGAACTTTCGCACAGATCCAGCCAGCCTGCCATAACAAGCTACACTTGGTCTCATGAAGATGGCCAAGTGTGTGAAAGCTAATGCTGTTCAGTCCCTGCCAGGGATGTTCTCCAAAGCAGCACAAAGAGAGTCAGTGTGTTCTTTAAACTTTAAAAATGTTGATGGATGTGGCTGCAGTGACTTACCTGGCTCTGGCCCAAAGGATACAGCCTATCAGCAATGGTGATGAGGAGAAAGCAGGATGAGAAATGCCAGGAAGAGGATATAACTCTTCTTTCCTCTTCTTCCCAGTCTGAAGAATTAGAGGCACCATCTTAAAGTAGGTTACAAGGGTCCAGTTCAGGGGACAGTCATGCTGGAGATCTGAAGAAATGTGCTAGGACAGGGCTCTTGCAGCCAAAGCACCTGAGTCTGAGGAGATACAAGAGATTTTTCAGCTGTTGTTGTTGGCTCTTTGTACTAAAGCTTCCTGCCATGATAACAAAGGGCCGGTGCCATGTGGACAGCTGTGGTGTTGACTGGGTCACTGTGCTTCAGCCGAGGAACCTAGGCAGTCATCATTTCTAGGGAAATGCTGAAGAGATTTAGTGTTATAGAAAACGTTGGCAGATTAGGAAAAGGGTATTTGCAGCCCAGGAACAGACAGATCATAGAGTTGATATCTTTCAAGAGAAAGGTATATTTCAAGAGCAGTCTTTTACTACCAGCATGAAGAAGTAATGAACAGTTGTCCCCTTCTTCAGACCAAACTTTAGCAGGCATCTGGTCACACGTGGTAGGAGCTGGCTGTTACCCAGCTGACATGCCCTGTGGCTGCTGCACCCCGGGCACTCATGATGGCAGGTGTCTCAACATCAGCTTTCTCGTCCCATCTTCTGTGGAAATGTCCAAGCTGCCAACCTCAGGATGCAAACCCAGAAGTGAATGAGGAGCTCTGGAAACATTGTCTCTGCTGGGGCTGGAGGCCACAGTTAGAAACTGCCACTTCCAACACATCCTGCCCAAGCATTTGCAAAATATCTCATCACCACCATCAACCAGGTGATGATTCACATGACAGAGACCACACACCACACCATCTAACATCAGCAGAGGGATCAACACTCACCCAGAAAATCCACAGCTGAACTTCCAAGAGGAGACAGAAGCAGTGGGCTGCACAAACATCACTCCATGGGAACAAAGGTGGAGCCACCTGAACCCACCAGGTCCCTGTGTGAACTATTCAGCTGCAAGGCTGAGCCTTTGTGAGGCACTCAGCACCCTCTAGTTGCATGGCAGGGGGGACAAATCCTCTCCCTTGCAAGGACCCACAGGTGATGTCACACTGCTTGTGTTGGACAGAGAGTCAGGCTGAGTCTTCCTGCTCCCTGCACTAGTTTACCCACCCATGAAGAGAAAAAAAAAATACATGCCAAATTAGGTTGCACATTTCAGCAATGCAGCCAAACAAAAACTGTCCCAAATGTCTTCAGATATGGAGGTTTATGCTGTGAGCTCCCAAGACGGGTTGAGAGCCCAAAGAGGTTGGAATAGGTCCAACGGCCACAAAGATGATCAGAGGGATGGAGCACCTCCCCTATGAAGACAGACTGAGAGAGCTGGAGTTGTTCAGCCTGGAGAAGAGAAGGCTCCAGGGACACCTCATTGCAGCCTACCAATTTCTGAAGGGAGTCTACAGGAGAGGGACTCTTTGTCATGAAGTGTAGTGACAGGACAAGGGGTAATGATTTTAAATTGGAAGAGGGGAGATTTAGATTAGATATCAGGAAGAAATTCTTTACAGTGAGGGTGGTGAGGCTCTGGAACAGGTTGCCCGGAGAAGCTGTGGAAGCCCCATTCCTGGAGGTGTTCAAGGTTCAAGGCCAGGCTGGATGGGGCTTTGAGCAACCTGCTCTAGTGGGAGGTGTCCCTGCCCATGGCAGGGGGTTGGAACTCGATGATCTTAAGGTCCCTTCCAACTCTAACCATTCTATGATTCTATGATTCAAATGAAAAGGGAGTTGCAGTAACAGCACTTTTTTCTTGAGGAGTGGCGTGCGCCACACCTAAAGAGTTTCTGTTGATTTTTCTCTCAAAGACTGCAGGATGAGCCCAGCTTTCGCAGCTGGGCACCTTCCCATGCTGCACCCAAAATGGCACACGCCGTGACCTTCAGCCTCTTCGCAATGAGCAACACCCCACAACAGATGAGCAATACATCTATCATCCCCCGCATCAGTTCCTGGCAGCCAGACACTTTAAATCTCCCCGAGACTGAAATATAAATAAATGGTGCCGTCTGTACCGAGGGCTTTGTCTTCGCAATGACTGATTAACGAATAGGCCACAAGCTAGCTAAGGGAAAAGTTACTCACTTCACTAACTTTCAGTCATTTTTGCAGAGTCAGGTGATTCCCAAGCAGTGGGTCTTGTGAGATTTTTTTCATATGTTCTTTCTGTCTAAAAAGTTTAAATATTTTCCTTGAAGTATTTTTATTTCATATGCAGATTCACTTCAACCACTGATCTCCATGTCTCTGTCACTATAAAAAGGATAGATGTGCACAATGAATAGTGGATAAACAGTAGTGTTTTCAGTACTAGCAGAAAACATGGTTTTCCAGTGGCCATGGCATAATTTAGACTAAAACCTACAGGAAAGTGGCCAAATGTCAGAACAGATGTGTTGAGAAGAAACACTCACAAAATTCAGCAGCCCCTATGTAGTAGCCCATTAGGCTACCAGGTTCAGCAGCTGATGACACCTTTGATTCTCATAATACCCCATCAACCAAATACAAAGTGATTTCAACACATCTGGGGATCCTCCTGCTTGCAATATACCTGGAAGTCACTCACATGTGGAAGGCTTCCAGCCCAAGTCCTCCACAAACCCCAGAATTCCATCCAAGCCATTCCAGGCTTCTGCACCTATGGGATGTGAGCCCAGGTAGCCGGGGATTGCTCGCAGGTGTCCTACCTGGGGACTAACCAAGCACTGCACAGGAGAGGTAAATTCAGTGATGTGGAGCCTTTTTTGGAGGATGGCAAAGTGCTCTGTAGCCAGGGGAAGGAGGACTCACCAGGACCGTAGAGGGGACATGACCTTCCCATGACACCTCCCTATCTGGATGGACGTGCCCTCTGTTTTGCTGCAGCTCATTTTACTGCTCTGCTGCTTTCCTTCTCCTTGTCTTTTCTATTGACCATGGCAATTCTTCTGGGCAGCAGTTTTGTCTCCTGGCTTGTTTACAGCAGAACCCCTTGGAGAACAGGGCCATGGTCCTGTGTGTGCTGACAGGGTTATTCTCTTGATTACAGTCTGGTGGTGCTTTGTGATGTTGTGGTCACTCAGAGCACTGCTTTTACAGATGAAAGTGGCTGGATCCATCCAGTCTGCATGTTGGGCAAAGGTTCCTCACTTCATGTGAGCAGACAAACGGCTTCCAGACCTGAATTTGTCTGAGGACAAGACAAGAGCTCAGCTAGAACCTGAGCTCATCCTATAGCTGGGCATGGATGACTGAGCACTTTCCCTCGCTGCTGGGGTGTACAGGACTTCAAGGAAAGTAGCAAAATAGGTGCAGGTTGCTTGTTAACAAGCCACCTCCATCCACAGGTTGCTGGAAGTGGGTGAAAGGGTGGATGGGAGCAGCAGGCAATCGGGCTGCCGGCCAAGCTGACGCATTGTTTACCATGATGTTCCTGCTGGTATAAATTGCTGCCAGCAGCGCTTCCACAGTCTCAGCTCCAGCAGAGCAGGAGGGAGAGGATTTTTACCCGCACCCAGCTCCCCGTCAGGCACAAGTGTGGGAGAAGCAGAAGAGGAGCAGGCAGGATAAGGCAACCCAGACGCTGGGCCAGCATGGCGTCTCTACTGGACAACATAGCCAGACCTTCTGCTGTCGTTTTGCAGCTCTCCGTGGTACTTGGTGTCATCTTCGTGGTGCTGAAGGTGGCCCAGTTCTACCAGCAGAGGAAGAAACTCATGAAAGATCTGGAGGCATTCCCTGGTCCCCCGAAACACTGGCTCTACGGCCACAATCACCTGGTAAGGAGGGAGCTGGGCTCAGTCTGGGTGGGTCTGTCCCAACAGCTGTGGAAGGTATCAGTCAGGATGTGAGGGAACATGTCCCCTGCTCATGTTCCTTCCTATAGGAGTGCCAAAACTTTTGCAGGGCAGGGAGAAAGGGTGCCTGCATATGAGATGGGCACAATTTTAGTAGAAATCAGAGCCATGTTGTTTGGGGATCATGTGCTTAACTATGGAGTTAGGTGATTTCTGGGACTTTCATGAAGTTATTTAAGTATGAGCAACCATAAAATGTCTCTCTTCCGCATTAAACCTCCTACCAAGAGTCTCTCCCCCTACAACCACCTAAGAAGACATGGCCACGAAAGCAGGGCATTTTATTGCAGGCACTTTCATCCTTCTATAGTGAAGGTATTTTTGCTTTCATGTTGCATGCCCACCTTGCACCACGGAATTTAGAGAACATAAGTGTAACAGCCTTGGTCCCCCTGGCTTGTTCCCTGAGCATCCTGGCATTGTCTGTGCCAGCTGTAGCTCCCAGGGGCAATACCAAACTGCTCTGATGCCAGGCTGTCCTAACGTGGCTCGACTGCAGCCAGGACCTAGCTAGGGACTCTCCATGGAGCTGCCTTGTGCTTCAGGGACACAAGAACTCAGGTAGCTTTGCCACCTGTGCACGGTCCCTTTGCCATGCTCAGCATCTCCTCCATCTGCTGCATGGAAAGCCCCCCACGGCAAGTCCACCCATTCTCTCCCCATTTCTCAGGAGAGAAGATCTTGAGTGTGTTTTCCATGAGAGGGCAAGTTTAGCCTCTGCTCTCCTTGGCATGTCCTTCTTTTTCTGCCTGAATTCAGTCCCTGCTTAACTGTCTTTTGCAGATAACTGTCGATAAACTGTTAACTCAGGTGGTGTCATGGGGAGAAAAATACCCCTATGCCTTTCCCAGATGGCTCGGACCAGTCCTGCCTTCTCTAATAATCCACCATCCCGAATATGCCAAAAGCATACTCGGCCGAACAGGTACATCTCTACATCTGGTTTTGGAAATTCGTGTCCTTTACACTTCCTACCGGGAAAATAATGGGAAACTTGCCTGGAGTCATCCCCTCTGCCAGCTTCCCTCACAGCTATTGTGATTCCCCTTTTGCTCCCCCTTAACAAACTCCCACCCTGGGTTTCATGAAGCAGTTTGTATTCTCATGCAAAAACAGTGACCACGTGCCTGTTCCTCCCAGTCCTCTGTCTCCATTATTGTTGGTCTTAACTGTCTTCTATGACATCTACCACAACAATATCTCTGTTTCCCAGTAAACCCAGTAATGTGGGTGAGCTGGCATGGCAATGGGTCTTGAAAGACATCTCAGGTCTTCTCCCTAGCTCCCTTCTGAGGAGCATGATGCCTGTGAGTGATACATGAACATCTCCAATAACTGCCATCCATTGTTCTCAACTTTGAGATTTGCCATGGCCATTTCTTTAACACACACATTTTTTATTACACCTTTCTCTGGTTTTCTCAAGTCCACTGAGGTCATATTTGTAGAAGACCACTCTTAAAGGCTACTTCTAGTGTTGGAGTATTTTATATGGGACTATTTCTATAAAGTGATTTAGAGAACAGACTAACATCAATTTATCCTGAATTTTCTTTTTTGTTATGCTGAATTCATTAACCATTCATACTGGTTTAGTAGCTATTTTGCTTTACAGATCCCAAGTCAAGTGTACCCTACAAATTCTTACTTCCCTGGATTGGTAAGTCATTTTCTTCCGTTATCCCTTTCAGTTATATTACACATTTCAGCTGCTTCTCTCTTATCTTTCTTTATTTCACTTTCTTCCATTCTAAAACCAGAACTTGCAAACGAGAGGGTTTCTTTGCATGTCAGCGTTAGTGGTGGTGCCCACCTAGTCGAGGAGCTCAACAGATGGCTTTGCCCTGGATCACACACCCTGGCCTTCACAATGCAACCTTCAGTTTGCTCAGGGATGGAATTCTACCATGGACAAGTAGGGTGAGACACACCAAGGACAGGAGGGTTCATGGCCTGCACACAACTTCAAGGTAGCCCTCCAGGGTCCTGCTAACACCTGTCAGCGTGTGTTGCAAAAGGCATCCAAATACTTAATTTAGGGCAGAAAAACCCAGCTGAGAGAGCAAGTCCTGTGCCTCTGCCATTGTGGGTTTCAGGGTAGATCAGGTGTGCATGGCTGGTTGCAGTGAAGGACAGGTGGGCATGCTTCTCCTCCATCCAAAGAGCACTGCTGTGAACAGCCTCAGAGAAGCTGGAGAGAAGGGTCCACCATCAACTCTTCCTCCTCCCAGACCCTACACATAAGCCTGTGCTTGGCCAAAAGCAGCAGTAAAGCTGTCAGTCAGAGCCATGATCAGAACCTGGAGGAGCTCATTGTGCCTTTGCTGTTTGTGTCTTCAGGGAAAGGGCTGCTGATCTTGGATGGACCCAAATGGTTCCAGCACCGTAAGATGCTCACCCCAGCCTTTCATTATGATGTGCTGAAATCTTATGTGTCCCTGATGTCAGACTCAGTCAAAGTGATGCTGGTAAGAATCACCACTCCTGATACTTTTACCTTGCAGCTGTGCACTAGCAAAAATAATCAAGTGTGGGAATGACTGAGAGAAAGAGACTGGACTTAGATGGTTTCTGGAATTTCATTGAACTTTTCGCGTAGTTTTGAAGTTCTGAAATTGCTCCCCTCACCTTCCTCTGGCCATTCCACTTATTCTTTCATCTGCTTTCCAATAAAATCACCCACTGCTAGAGTAGTCTTTTCTAGCTCAGTCTTTTCTAGCCCACTAACAGTAAACCTGGAAAAAGACATGCACAGAAGAGTTTGATTAGATTCACAGAATACATAGTGAACTAAGGCCTCTGCTTGTAGAAAAGAAAGTAATTAGCAGTGTGGATCTGGGAAGAGGGACAGGAAAATATGACCCAATCGTAGATGGTAGTCTGTCTCTCCTTACTCCTGTCTCCACCACTAGGAAAAATGGGAAAAGAAGATCACAGAGAGGAAGTCAGTGGAGCTCTTCCAGGATGTGAGCTTGATGACACTTGACAGCATCATGAAATGTGCCTTCAGTTATAATGCCAACTGCCAGACTGAGAGGTCAGTGCCTGAACTTTCGAATTTTGGGAAAGCAAGTGCTCTGTTTCCCGACTCGTGTCACTAACACTAGCCTCAAACTTGGGTCTCCTTACAGCAACTCAGACTATTATATCAGAGCTGTTTATGACCTGAGCTGCCTCTTGAGCAATAGAATCCAGACTTTTTCTTACAAGGACATCTTCTATGACTGGACTCGCAAAGGCCATGAGTATCAGGATGCCTGCAAGCTGGCCCATACCCACACAGGTATTTCTCCAGTCCTGTCTCCCAGCTAAACCTCTACCCCACTTTAATCTGGAGCATCTCGGAGGGGGGTTGCAACATGCACTGGCCAGAGAGTTACACATTAAACAGAGTCCAAGCTGCTGGCCGAGCAGACAGGTACATGAGCTCTCTGGAGGGACGGGACACATCTAATGGGTTGATCATTCATCTATACAGATAAGGTAATAAAAGAAAGAAAGATGTTGCTCTCCGATGAGA
Source organism: Gallinago undulata (assembly GCA_026546715.1). Classification (NCBI taxonomy): domain Eukaryota; kingdom Metazoa; phylum Chordata; class Aves; order Charadriiformes; family Scolopacidae; genus Gallinago; species Gallinago undulata. The sequence goes on from JAOTQQ010000004.1 coordinate 24,764,660, forward strand.
AGGAACTTGACAAGATCCAGAAGAAGAGACATCTGGATTTTCTGGATATTCTTCTTTGTACCAAGGTGAATGTTTGAAATAATCATATCAAATGCCAAAGAACGTACTTGCCTGGCACTGAGGATGCATCAGCAGGGAGCTCACCACCCCTGGCTGGAGCTGCTGGCAAGAGCTTCCTCACTCTGGATTTCCTAGCCTGGGGAAACGTGAACTGAAAGGGAAGGAAATACAAATGTGTGAGATGCAGTGATTGCACACAAATAGCCAGCAGACTTTCATCTTCTTTGTTCATTTTCATTGAGCACATTGAGTTTAAAATAAGCGAGCTGTCAGAAACCAGAGAAGAATGAGATCTTTGGAAAGGTTACAAGGGGGGCAAGTTGTCTGTAGTCGTCTCAGCAGGTTTTGTTTCTTACCTTCTGTAGTTTTACCTTCACAGACATCCTCAGATACTCTGGACAGAACCTGCCCTTTGGTGTTCAAGAAGGAGATCCTACACTCTCTGCTCGCTGTCTTTCTGGAACCACTGCTTTCTAACGTGCGCTTAAGAATTATATTCTCTCCTCTTTATTAGGATGCAAATGGAGTTGGGCTGTCTGATGAGGACCTGCGTGCTGAGGTGGACACATTCATGTTTGAGGGTCACGACACCACGGCCAGTGGGATCTCCTGGCTCTTGTACTGCCTGTCGTTACATCCAGAGCACCAGCGACGGTGCAGGGAGGAGATCCAGGGGATCTTGGGAGACCGAGATACTATTGAATGGTGAGCTAGGACTACTTGTTCCTTTACTTTGAACTCTTTCCACTCATCCTGAGAAGGAAATCTTATCCACCTTATACTGCATCTGCACTGGGGGATTCTGCTTTTCCCATAGCAATGCTGGCAGCAAAGGGAGATCTAGAAGAAGGAGAAACCCTAACAGAAGATGGGAAACATGGTGGCCCAGCACACCTAGTCTCCATTGCTGGTGTCCTTATTGCTGCCACTCAAATGCAGCCTGACCCCCCCCCGGTTTGCTTTCAGGGAGGACCTTGGGAAGATGACTTACACCACAATGTGCGTCAAAGAGAGCTTGCGTGTATTTCCACCGGTTCCTTCCGTGTCCCGACAACTCTCTAAACCTATCACATTTTCCGATGGACGCACCTTGCCAGCAGGTCTGTTCTTTGCTTATCCTTCATGCTCCTGTCCATGACAAGTGGGGCATCCTCATTAGAGCTGCTATGTGAAGGGGATGGTGGAACTTCCATCCTCTCTTCTCTCTCCAAAGGGCTGTACAGGACCCCCACAGCTTAATATAACAGCTCTTCTGGAAGGGTGACTGGAGAGTGTCCAAGGACATGCTCCAAAGCACTGGGGTGTTCAAAGAGGTCAAAGGGATCTTGAAGAATGTTGATCCTGGGCAAGAGCAAAATTTCATCTACCAGTACCAAAATGGGTTCCAGTTCTGAGGCCATTTTTTCTTCCACGTGAGGGTTTCGGGAGGTGACCTGTCTGGACAGGCTGGGCATAGTCCATGCCAGATCTCCTGCAATAGCTCCTGCAGAGCTGGGAGAGGGAGGGCATCCCACGAACACCTCTCCTGGAACTTTGCTCTGAGGTGTCATGAGCTTTTTCTCACTTTTCTTTTACAGGCTGCCAGGTTGCACTGAACATATTTGCTATTCATAGAAATCGGGATGTGTGGGAGGACCCTGAGGTATTTAACCTTTATAACAAGAAGGGATAGATGTTCTCTGAGCCCAGACGTCCACTCCCCTTGAATAAGGCAGCCTGTACCTCCCTACTGTGTTTTGGGGGTTTTTTTCCTCTCTTATTCCAACAGTCCATATCTAAATGTAAATTTAATGAAGTTACCAAACAGGCCACAGGCTTTGAACATGACAAAAACCTGCCCGGATGTGTTCCTGTCTAACCTGCTCTAGGTGAACCTGCTTTGGTAGGAGGGCTGGACAAGATGATCTCCAAAGGTCCCTTCCAACTCCTGCCATTCTGTGATTCAGTGAGAGAATATTGAATAGTCTTCATGCATGGTGACACAGAGATATTCAGATTGCTTTCAGCTGCCATGGATGGACCTAGGTCCCAGCATGGTAGGAGAGGTCCCAAGCCCTCCAGGCAGTGTATGATTCAAATCTGGTACCTTAGAGGCTTCAAGGAAAGAAAGAGCTGGGAAACTTGAAGGAGGGTGCACAGCAGCCTCTATCCAGTGGCTAACTGGAGAACCAGGATCAGGCATCTCTGGACCAGAGGGAGTCTGACTCCATCATTGCATGGATTAGAAAACACGTGCAGGCATCTTGGGCACTGTAGTGGGTGATCTGGAAATCTCCAAGGGGAAGATCTCCACAGCCACCAGTGTCCTTTTCTCATCCATCCAGTGGCTTTGTAGACAGCTGCCTGTCAGCTGCAGCTCCCTCAGGAACAGCAGAAACTACATCCAGTCATATCTTGGGGACCAGGGAATAATCTGGTGCTGCTCATATCGGACTGAACACTGATCAAATGGCCTTTGTTGTTCCCACAGATTTATGATCCCCTGAGGTTTACTCCAGAGAACTCAGCACAGAGGCACTCCCATGCTTTCATACCTTTCTCTGCTGGATCCAGGTAGGAGATCCTTCACCCTTCTCCTTCCCAGTAGGCTGCCTTGCATGGGAGACCTAGCTTAGAGCCAAGCTCCTGAAGTTGACCATCCTTCAGTTCCCATAAGAAAACTCAAGCAGACTTTCCGTAACAGGATCTCCACCATGCCCCATCAGCTCCAGAACATTTCCCACACGCCAAGCTCTGTGGTCACTGTAGGGTTTCACATACTGTTTTTGTGGAGATGTTTACATTTTCAGTTGCCTGCATTGGCAGCATGGGCTTCCTTGTTTAGGGTTGAATACCCAGTGCACCTCAAAGCCAAGCTGGGTCCGAGTCTCTGTGGTTCCCATGATTTATCAGTAGACAGATGCAGGCTGCTTGCAAGAGGAGATACTCCACGCAGAGCCAAAAATAACCTTTCCAAGGTGTCTGGGGTTTTAGCTGAATCCATGTAGCACTTTCTAGTGAAATGAGCCCCTGTTTTCTCAATCTTATATCTTTTTTTAAAGCTCATTAATTAAAAAAAAAGCAATACCCCAACAGAGAGCTGGGTGCATTTTGATGTGGCATCAGGGGATTCCTAGATAAGTTGTGGGGTCATCCTTGCAGCACCTGGAGGTACCCCAGCTTACACATGGGCTGAGCCCAGCTTGGGGGTGGTCAGGGATGAAGGCAGCAATTGGAACATTTGTCACCCTCTCCCCAGGAACTGCATTGGGCAGCAGTTTGCCATGAATGAGATGAAGGTGGCTCTGGCCTTGACCCTGCTCCGCTTCGAGCTCTTCCCTGACCTGTCCAGGCCTCCTACACTGATGCCACAGTTGGTCCTCAGGTCCAGCAATGGGATCCACCTGCTTTTGAAGAAAATTCACTGAGCCTGTGGGTATCACAGTGGGGGAGCAAGAGCTTTCCCAAAGACCACCCTCCACCCAGAGGTTTAAGAGTGGGACATCAAACAGACCCACCATGGCCATATTAACATCCTCCGCTGCCATCCACAGGGGCACGTAGAGTCCCCTCACAGACACATCAAACCCAGCAGGTCCAGGTCCCCTCCTTGCATGGGGAACAGCACTGCCAAGGGGGTTTCATGGCATGGCTGTGGCTCAGCCTTCACCTCCACGAGCATCCTCCACGGCTCATCTCCTCACCTCCAACCTTCCCTCCAACCCAACACGCTGCCTGGCTGGGACTTCTGTCGCCTGCCTGTGGATTTGCCCCTCTGCCAGTTCCCTGCTCGGGCCCAGAGATGAACATCATCAGTGTGGTTTGCACAGCTGTCTACAGCCTGGACACTGCCCAAGGGTGTCCTCCCTTCCCTGCCTTCAGCCTGGGATTGCTGGGGTGGGAGAGCTCCTCCCTGCATCCACACTGCATCCCCACGCACCACCCTCCAAATTATTCCCCTTAATCCCTTCTGGGGCCGGCGTTGTGCCTGACCTTAAGGAGACAAAATCCAGTGGGTCTTTCTGTCCTGGAGTTGAACTTCCTTGAGCTGCGGGTGCTCAGGAGCCAGTGCAGAGCCCTGGCACCAGCTCACCTGGAGAAAGCACTGGCCGTCCTCAGAGGACATGTGATCAGTCTCCTCCTCCTCTCTGAAATGAGAATAAAGCCTCACGGAGATGCTCCCCAAGCGTGGCTTTGGCTTCCTTTGCATTTGAGGGAGGCAGGGGATACAGGGTGAGTCCTGGCAGCCCAGAGGCCAGGCTGTCCCCAGGGGTGCAGCCCTCAAGCCACAAGGGCTGTTTCAGTGTGTTTGCCCCTGTTGACCCTGAGGAGCCTGTTTCCACCCCTCCCATGCCGTGCGTCACCAAGCCCTCACCTCTGCCTGCAGGAGTTTCCGTGGTAAGAAAACAACTGTAACACAAACAAAACAAAACAGAAATCACACACACACACACCCCCCTCAACTGATGGCAGCACGAACAAAATCAGCTCAAAAAAAAAAAAAAGCCCCAAGAGGGAGCGCAAGCCTGTCTCAAGCCCTTTTCTGCAGAAGCCGAGAACTGACTGCTCAGTACACAAATGAGCTGCCCGAGGAGCGCAGGTGGGCACTGGCTCTGGGTTTGGGCTTGTTTTGAGGGTGCAGGGACCCACTGCAGACCCTCACCCCAGATCCCAGGCTGAGGGGGACCATCTGGGTGAGCTGCAGGTCTGAGGGTGGGAAATGTTTCACTAGGTGGCAGTGGGAGACTCGGAAAAACTCAAACTCATCCCCGGCAAAAACCCTTGAGTTTGTCAGGGAGCATGGCCAGGCCCAGCAGGGCAGGGAATGGTCCCCATCCCTGGGGGTACCTCCATCCCCATCCCATCCTCACCCTCAGCCACCTGGGGCAGCGGAGCAGGGACCGGTCTATCACAGACCCCACCACGATGGTGGTGTTACCCAAGCTATTACCCAGGGAATGCTTGTCACTGCGAGTGCCCAGGCACTCAGCAGGCAGGAGGGGAAACTGAGGCACAGAGAACTGCACGGATGCCATGCCATGGTAGAGACAAGGCCGTTTGTACAGGTCTCCCCTATGGCAGTAACGCCACCAGCATCACTGCAGGCACTAACATGGCCAACCTGTGTCCGTCTGTCTGGGCAGCTCGACTCTGCTTGTGGCCACACTAGGACAACCAAATCTGAGAAACTCCCCCCCTGAATACACCCCTGCAGTTCCCTGCTCACCATTTCTGCTGCATCTTCAGTTTGAGGAATAAAAGTCCTCTAGGGCTGGATCCCGACCTTCATTTGGGCTGGCTCGGTACCTAACAGGACTGAGATGCTGGGAATAACCAGCAAGGTGCAGCTTGTACTTATTTTGCAAGGCAGCTGGAGACTGAGCTCCTCTTCTCCCCACTCCTTCCCCTTCTGACTCCGAGAAGATACTGAGTGCAGGCTGTGGGGGTGTTGATGCCACCACCCTTGCACTGCTGGTGGACTCAGGCTGGTCTCCCAGGTTAGACTCTAGCTCTTCTCCACTGTTCCAGCACAGAGAGGCCATTGGAGGGCAGCAGTTTCATGCAGTTTTTCATTACTGACCCTATTTGACAGACATTTCAGCTACCCATCCTGGAACAAGCAAGCCACCTTGCAGCTCTGCTCACCCGTTCTCAGCTTGTGGTCCAAGCAATAAGCTGGGGGACCCACTGGCCACAAAGACCCAAACCAGTCTCCTTGGTGGCGGGTAGCAAAGAAAACTAGGTGGCACTTGAAGTTGTCCCTATGGCATCTTCTGGTTTGGGAATGGGGAAAAAAGGCCAGAGCAGGTAAAGTTAGACCTGATGAGGACCCACAGCTGCTGCCCATTCCTGTGTCCATGTGATGCTCTGCTTGGCCTCCCAGCCCTATGTTTTGAGGCTATCACCCTCCTCACTGCCATGACCAAGGGTCCTGGTTGGGTTTCCAAGAGTCACCCTGACTGTTATGAACAGCCAAACACCAAGCACTTCCAGCGGAGACCTTTCCTGGGGAAACCACTCTGGGAAATATGCTCAGGAAAGAGAGGAGAATCTACTGCTATTTTTAATGAAAAAAAAAAAAAAAAAAAAAAATAGGATCAATCATTATTCCAGGCAATTCTGACACTAATTGAGGTAATCTGAGCCAAACACTATAAGGTCTCTCCCCATTAAGAATCACACTTAATACAGGTTTTCACTTTGAAGGATCAGAGCTTTTGAGGGAAGATCTCGCAGCACTGATGCATTGTCAGTGGCAACCAGGAGAAAAATCTTTTGCTTTTCAGCTTTTTCCAGGTCAAACCGGGCAACCCAAACATCCCCCCCGCCTTCAAACGCTGGCAGTTTCTGGACAGCAGCGTGTTCAAGATAACCCCCTCTGCCAAGCCACCGCTAAATGGCTTCAAGAGCAGAAAAAAGCAGTGTGAGGAGCCGGGCAGCACCCGGTGACACAGATCTAATCGCCTGAGCATTTGCCCCAAATGTCTCCCTGCCAGGCGGTGACATTTCTGTGCTGTCTCGGCTCTCTCCCTCCATCACCATGGCTACAGCAGCCGCCAATCCACGGGCGAGTCCTTCCAGGGTACCACCAAACCCTCTGGGAGATGCTACAAGGGCCAGCCCCTTTGGCAGGGAGACACTTTGGGGACCCTGGGACTGCCTGTAGCACCAAAAATTCCCCTTTTTCTTCCTTCCCTCCTCCTTTTTATTTTTTTCTTTCTCTCTCTCCTTTTTTTTTTTTTCTTCTTCTTTTTTGAAGCACAAACAATGGAGCTAAAAGGTTGGGTATCAGGCCGATAATCATGAATGACGTGTCGTTATTACACACCACACATTCATTATCTCCCACTCCAGCCATGTCACAGGCGGCTGGAGGAGGGCAGATAACGGGGTGCCTTCATGCAGATGGCTTATTATCAGGATGTTCCAGGAGGGGCTTTAAGACAGTTAGTGATGCTGTTTGCCAGTTAAAGATTAGAGACCCCAGAGAATAATTAACAATCCTAAAACCCAGTTTTTCTGCTGGATTCTTCTGCTTTCTCCCCCCTCCCCCATCCTCTTTAATCTATTCACTCTAGCAGGTGTAATAAAGTGATAAGGACAGGCTCCGGGGATGTTTGTTTGGCTACTACGAGTGTATAAACCAACAATGGATGGTATTTTACTTCTGGCTTTCCATGGCTTGAATCGAGACCAAAAACTTTGCAGCCCCCTTGCCCACACACAGCCACCCTTACACACCACGCTCCCGGCTCCCACCTGGGTGGCTGGGCTCCTTGCCCAGCACAAAGGACCACGATGGCAGGATGGGCTCCCTTTTTGCTTCTGAAGGTCCAAATTGCATCACTTGGGTGTCAAGGTACCCGACGCCAAGACATAAACTCCAGACTACACTGCTGAGAACCAGGGCTGGAGCTGGTGGTCTTTCCAGCAGCAGTTTACCTGCATACGGTGGGATTTTAATTTAACCACCTTGGAATAATTCACGTATCCTCAGGATCAGGCAGCGCTAACCCACCTTTGCCAGTAGTTTAATGCAGCTATGTGCATTGGGCTGTGCATGGACATCCAAGGAGCAAGGTAGGTGTCCACCTGCCCAGGCTGCTCCAGGGTTGCGGTCACAGCTGGAGCAGAAACAACTTAAACCTCTGTGGCTGAAGAGCCTCACTAACCTCAGGGAGATGAGGGAAGCCACAGGGTAAAAGTGGCTTTCAATAAGATGTCCTGTTTTCTCGGGGTCTAAGGGATGAGTGGCATCCTCCTATGGCACAAAGGAAAGCTGTGATGCATCTTGTAACACAAAAAGACCACCCTGAATATCTTCTGCCCAAAAAAAGGACTATCTAGTCCACAGCCGGTCCCAACCTTGAACATCTTCCTGAAGCCCAAGATACTGGCATTATGGAATGAGGGGTAGGATGGGGCAGCCATGGGTATCCTTCCCTTTCATCGGTGGGGTGACTTGTAGAGGGCACACTTACCCCCCATGTTGCGTGGAGACAGGTGCTGGGGAGGATTCGGCCCCCAGGCAAGTTGGCTCAGGGCCCTTCAGAGAGGTCACCAAGGCTGTTGGATGTGCCTATCACCTGGGGGCTATCAGGTATGGCCTTGGCTCTGGAGAGCATCCCCCAGCTCACAGGGTCAACGTGGTGGGTGCGAGTGCAACCAGAAGTTGCCTTCCCAATCATGCTCATCCTGCCAGGGAGGGCTGAGATGGCATTGTGCTTTAAACAGCATCCCCAACCCTATCAGGGAGAGATGAGATATCCTAATTATGGCAGTACAGACGAGGATCCGGGCCCTATCAGTCAGCACAGAAAGGTAAACAAGAAATATAACAATGGACCCTTAACACTCATTAGCTGTGTCAGATAATACCTCACTTTTCTCCCTTTGGGGCTTAAAATCTAATTAAGATTTTGCAACAATAAATTTCATTTACGCTTGCTCCCTTTTGTTCTTTTTAGGATCGCATCGGGAAGCATCCGTGAGCTGGCTGCGCAGCTTGTGGGAAGGCAGCTTCGCACAGCCAGCCTTGGGTTGTGCTCGATGGAGAAGGGAAACTGAGGCAGGACGGCATCAAGGAGTGTGCGGAGCTGAGACCCCACCAGGGAGCTAACACAGTGGCTCTTGCAAAAGACGTTTTCCCCAGGAAAGTGAACTCTGAAGGGGCACTGGCTGGGTTAAGACCAAGCACCAAGGTTCCGTGGCTTGCCCAAAACACGCAGCAGTAAAATCCCCTCCTTCTCCTTGCTTGGACCTATAGCCATGGGAGGGATCCATGGGAAAAGGGATGCTGAGACCCGTCGAGCCCCCCGGAACCCCTCCAATCCCACACCCAGGCACTGCTGGGGAACAGCTTGGGCAATGGGTGCGTATTCAGGGCGTGCGCAGGGCAGGCATTAAACTCCCGCTGTTACTCATCATAAAGACGCCATTTCCAACTCCTTTTGCAACCAAGAGGTAAAAACTAATGGGTTCCCGTCCTCCTGCCACACCCCCAGCCCCCAGCCCCAGTGCTGACGCGGCGGGAACCTGCAATGACTAATCCTCCCTAAACCCTGCTGAGCGAAGCATTACTGCTGAACGCCCGCAGCCTGGCTTTTTCCAAACCCGTGTGACGTTTGGCACCTGCAAGGGAAAAGTCAGGGGAGAAGAGGCATGAGAAAGGGAGGTCCAGGACCCACCCAGCCTCCTGCCGCCCCAGGGAAGATGGCAGAAGGGAACAGCTCTGTTGTGATGCTGGGGATGGTGGCCGTCGTGCCGCCGCACCCAAGGGCTTGACCCCTCCAACCCTCCTGCCTGTTTTCGTCTATTATCCCCATGCAATTTCTCAACTGGAGCTGTTATTTCTCAATGCCGAGTCTTGAGGGCGTTTTCAAAACTCTTGCCTACGTGACACTCTTCAGGGAGATGCCTTTCAGGGTGGGCCTCTTACTGGAAGGCTCCTGTTCTACTCTCATACCTGAACTTTTGTGTCACCACCTGCTAGGGACATCAGCAGCTTCATCTGCGGGAAGTGAGACAGTGGATCATGGCAGGTGGTGGCACCAGGGTTCAGCTCCAGCTCCATCCCAGAGGGCTCCTGGCGGTGGGAAGTGGCCCATTTTGGGCTGAGCTCTCTCTCCATCAGGACTGGTCACAGCTTCTCTTCAAGGAATCCACAGGACGTTGCAGTGGTTTAGGAAAGCTGGGCAAGCTCGCTGCCTGCACCCTGCTAGGCAGCACCTCCACCGGCCTCAGGGCTCTTAAGGTCACCAGCAAGAGCAGGGGACAGCCCTCGCAGCAGGAAAGCATGTCAGAAAGACATAGAGCAGGAGCTCTGCTAATGAGGGGCAAAGCAGTACCTCCAGCCCCAAGACCCAAGCTGTGCCCCTGTTTCTGGCATCACTGACTTCAAATGGGCCTCCAAAGCACCTCCTGACCAGGGGCCAGGGCTCCCTCAGACTCAAGCCCACCCCAGTGGCTGTTTCACAGCAGGGCTAGCATTTCCCCTTACCTCCATGCTCAGCAGAAAGCAAGAGCAAGGAGTGGCTGAAGGACCTGATGTCCTCATGCCACCTCCTTCCCCGTTTCGTGTTTGCGCAGCCCCCAGCAAAGCAGAGCCCCAAAACCACCCTCCTCTCCCCAAACACAGGGGCCACCAAAAATGTTCCTCTCCTAAATCACCCCCCCCATCCAATCCCATCCCTCCCAGTCCTGCTCCACCTGTAGCCCCCACCCAGGGCTGCCCTTGACTGCAGAACCTTTTAACCCTTTCCTCGCTGGTCAAGAGGAGGACCCTGCACACCACTTGGGTAACTGATGTCCCAGGGAAGACCAAGGTGTTACAGGTCTCTGGCTTCAATCTGCCAATGCCACAGCTTGAGAGTGCTCTCTGCTCCCACGGTGGCCCCAACCCTGTCCCCACCACAGCAGAAAATTGACCCTGGTTAATGAACAGCTCGGCAGGAGCAGGTTGCACCGTGGCCAGCTGCCCTGGGGTCACGGCCTGGAGCAGCTCACCCCCCAGTACCACCCCAGCAACACCAGTAAGTGGTTGCTATTCATAGCCTCCAGCCCTGTGAATGCTCCTCAGCTGGCTATGGGTCTGAGCCCTGTGGCCAACCAGACTCAGAGAGTGCTGCCTTTCACCCATCAAGCAGCACTGAGAAGTACTGGGTTGGTGCTGTGCCTCAGTTTCCCCATCTCGCAAATGGAGGGGAATGCTGCTCACCTCCCCATATAGCCCCTACTGGCTCTGGGGAGATCCAAATTCTGATCAAAAATATATGACCCACCTTTTTCTCTTCCCTGTTGACACAGAGAAATTGGATATTAGGAAACATTTATTCACGGAGAGGGTTATCGGGCCTCGGAATAGGCTGCCCAGGGAAGTGGTTGAGGCACCATCCCTGGAGGGGTTCAAAAGACGGGTTGACGTAGTCCTTAGGAATATGGTTTAATGAATTTTGTCAGGGTTAGGTTGATGATTGGACTAGATGATCTTTAAGGTCCTTTCCAACCTAGACAATTCTATGATTCTAAAAGTGCTCTTGGCTTCACCCAAGTGAGGAAAGAAGAGATGGATCCTACCCAGGAGGGATCACAGGGAGGAGATGAGGGTGCTCACCTCTGACTAAGCACCCTTCCCACCCCGGTACTGCCCTCCCCCATGTCCCTCCTTGCCCAAATGCCTGAGGGCTGGGAGCACAGACAGAAAATCCTTTTGGTGATTAGCAAAATGACCATCTTTGCTGTGGTATGGGCAACAATTCTCTTTATTGCTCACAGGGAATATATATACAGGGGAGAAAGTTTGTTCTGACATTAAAATGCATGGTGTAGGTTGTAAAAAGGAAGGTGAAATGGGGACAAGAGCGGGCTTTCCAACAGCAGCTGCCCGGAGGGTGGCTGGGGATGTGGGGAGGTCCCAGGCACCCAGTGGGAACCCCTCCATGTCTGGAGCAGGTCAGCATCCCACTGGGACCGGGGATATCAACCTCACCAACCAGATGGGGTGACCGCTGAGCAGAAGTGGCACCTTCAGACCTCTCCTGGGGACCAATGCCCACATGGACGTTGACCTCCAAGGCCGAAGAACATATCCCGCAGGTGGGAAGGGAAAAGATCAGGAGATTGTGGTGCCGTGGAGAGGTCAGGGTCCCACCACACACAGGAGATGCCAGTGCAGAGGGTCCTTGTGAAAATGCCCATCGCAACAGTGGGAAGCAAAGTGAGAGGAGGAAGGAGGGAGGATGGCCACAGTGCCTGCTACATGGCAGTGGTGATCACCTTCTCCTCCACCTCCAGGGAGTTCTCGTAGGCATGCTTGCTCTCTTTGGACCTGCATCAGGAGGGAGAAGCACAGAGGTGAGCTCACCCCCAGCATGACAAGACTCCCTGAAGCCACCACCAGGGCCCTGGCCTTACTGGTGCCAGCGTGCATTGAGTGAGGGGCAAGGTCGGGAGGACAAGAGGGGTCCCCCTGCCAGGAGAGCAAAGCGTGGGGTGGGAGTTGCTCTAATTTCTGTTTTGACAGTCAGCATCTGCGTGGTGACCTATGGCCACTTTTGTTGGTTTCTCCCACTTGAAAGGTGTGGTGTAGCATAAGAAAAACGTGGGGTAGCTGGTTGCAAGGTGGTGGATGGACCACGGGGCTCAGCTGCAGGGATGGTGAGAGACTGGGGAGAGTAGGATATTCCCTCACTGCCTTCTCCTTAGCCCCTGGAGAGGATAAAAGCCCCCAAACCAGGTACATGGGGGATCTGAGACCCTGGGTGGGAGAGGCTGTGGCTCTGCATGTCTGAGCCATCCCCAGGGGATGGAGCAGAGCCCAGGTGCCAAGGGGAGGGGGTTCTTCACCTGAAGTCAGCTGCAGCGGTTAGGTATTTCCCATCATGGCCATTGGATGTGACAGCCTCCTGCTTGTCCTCAACACTCACCACCGTCTCGACATTTTCCCTGGAGAAGGAGAAGAGAGGAGCTCAGACAGACCAACGGAGGGGCCGTACCAGGGAGCAGCTTGTGATGGTGACGGTGCAGAGGAAGGGACTGCTCCAACATCACAGAGACAATAAGGGACCTGGACATGTGATCCTGGCCCCAGACACCCACCTCAGCCCCCTTCCCAGTGGGACATGGAGGGAGGAGATTGCAGCAGATTTGCAGGGGCCATGCCTGGACACCAAGTGCCAACCCCTGTCTCTGGAGCTGATACTCTCAGCGCCGGGCTGGCAGTCAGCAAGGCTCATCTGTCACTACATGGGATTGTTTGCTCCCACTAACTGGTTTTTCCAGTCTTCTTCTATGTAATCTGTTGCAAAATAGTCCCCTATGGTTCCAACTGACACCGAGAGGAATTCTGAGGCTCTTCCGGCGCTGCAACCCTGACACAGGAGGGTGCACACATGTGCATGTCCGTGTGTGCAAATCCGAGCAGCTTCCTCTCGGATGGAGTCACTCACAGAAGGAATTGCAGGGCAAGAACCGGGTGTTCAACCTCAGCCAGACCCTAAAAGCTCAGCTCTGGAGCAAACCCATGAACCGAATGGTCTTGGGAGGGTTTAGCCGTGGTGGGTGGCTGTAGGTCCACCCTGTGTGCACACCCCTGCCTCCTCCAGCGCTCTCCCAAGGGTGATTTGGGAGGCTTTTCCGAGGAGCAGGCTGGCATAAACAGGCAGTGGCTTGGGCTGATAGCTGCTGTCACAGTGACGGTGCGGAGCTGGCAGTGGTCCAGGCTGCTGAGCCTCGCTGCTGGCTCTTCTGAAGAGAGGCCAGATTAATTAAAACAAGCCGCCATCCCCCTCCGCCCCCGGCTCAAGCCCTCCTCAACATCCACTGCTTCCAGGCTGGGAAAGAGGCAGGTGGGCACGGGCAGAGGTGGGAAACACCATCCCTGCCTCCCATTCCATGGGCTGGGGGCTCTTCCAGTTTGAGGACAAAGGTTTCTCTTTGGGAAAAAAAAAAAACTGCAGCTGCAAATCAGGTGATATAAATATATACATATATATATATATATACACACATTGCATTATGCATTGGTCCTGAATGCATCTTAAAGGGCCCCCTTTGAATGCATCTGGGGCAGAAGCCAACCTGCTGAGCATCAGGGTATACCCCAAGTCCACACCTCCTTGACCTGAAGAAGCTGGAGGGATGTATAGATACAAGAAGTCTCCAGCACCCTTGGGTGCAAAGACCAAAGCGCCCGTGCTGGTGCAGAGGAACCGGGAACCAGGATATAGGGCACTTTCGATCTTCATCCCCTGTTGACTTTGGGCTCAGATTCAAGATCGAGTTACTGCAGCTTAGCCAGTTAGCCCGGGTCAGCTGAGCAGGAGCAGCAGCCTGTGGCTTTGCTTGGCCAGCAGCAGACAAAAGGTAGCCAGTCCTGCACAGACTTTTTCTGATTAATAAGGCCGCCTCATTTGCCTGTGCCATGGGCTCCAAGTGGAGAACACTACCATGGCTTGGCTACCTCCCTCGTCCCCTGGCTCCTCTCAGTGCCTTCTGCTGACTTGGCCCGGTCTGCTCTGCAGATGAAGTTATTTGAGCTTGTTTTCCCACAGATACAAGGCACTTGGGGGCTGCACCCTGAAATCCATAGGGAGCCAGGCTCAGGCCAGCCCCCTGAGATGCGTGCCCATGTAAACCAGCCATGATGCTGTGGGTCTCCCATCTTTCTTGTGGTAGCATCAGGGTGCTGCGTAGGGAGCGGTGGGGACGGAAGGTGGACACTTGCACTTGGCAATAAGTAACCAGGAGCAGAGACCAGGACTGTGATAAGAGGACAGCGAGACCAGGACAGGGAGCCTTTGCTCTCCCTTGCCTGGCAGTGATCACAGTGTTCCCAGTCCTGGCATGGGGACAGAGGCGACTGGAAGTGACCCGTGCAGAGGTAGTTAAACCCAACCTGAAACAACTCCCAGGGTTCCCACACTTACACTTTCTTCTTACACCAGAACCTGTTGACCACGAAAATGATAGCCACCAGGGCTAGAAACACGGCCACTGCGATGACACCTTGTGACCACGGCTGGAGGCTACCCCGGGCTGCAGAAAAATAAGAGGACAAGCGTCAGAAATATATCCTCAGGCTTTATCTGCTGAGCTTCTCCTGGCCAGCTTCTACCAACGTCCAGCCAAGAGCTTGGTCCTGCAAAGCTGAGCAGAGCATGTTGCTATTAATCCCTTACCTGGGTGATAGCAGTGAAAAAAAGTGCAAATAACAGTAGTTTCACTGGCCTTTGCATGTGGAGCAGGACACCTTGAAGCTTTGGGGCCCCATATACACATTCATATATGCACACAATGGGGTGCAGATGACTCTGGAGTGAGGGGACAAAGGGCTGGGAGAGATGGAGGGAGGAAAGGAGAGGGGATATTTGCCCAAAGTGGCAGAGGAAAGAAGGCAGAAGGGTTTCAGCAAACTGTTTATTCTCCTTCCCCAGATGCCACAGACATTGTTTCTGGGTTATTTTCCAAATACTGCCTGGTAAAATAAGGACCCTGCAACAGGGAGGGAGTAAAATTTGGTTGTCACTCTCACAGCAAATGGTTGCCTGCGTGGATTTCGGTAAAACGCACCATTCAACAAGTTTCCAGAGCAGCACACAGATTTATGACGGGAAACTGAAGGCTGAGGCGTTCAGAGCAACAGCACTCCAGCGCAAAGGCCAGGCAGGGCTGGCGGGGGGCCAGGCAGCTGGGGGGGTGGCTAGGAGCCGGCTGCTGCATCCTCATGGATTAATTTTTCTCTAACCAGACCTGAGAAGTGATGTGGCCACGGGTGGGAAGGCTGCAAAATGTATTCCTGGATGTGGGAGGAACTCAAGGGTAAGGTGATGAGAAGAAGAAACCTTGTCCAAGTCCTTGTCAGGATGTCTGCTCTTCGCCTCCCACCAGCTGCTGGGCAACAGAGCACTGATATGTAGCCAAACTAATCCTTAAGTGCTGCCCTGGATATCAGCACCTAAAGGAGACCTTGTCCATGCAGGTACATCCCTTTGGGATTTAATTACTAATTTCTTGAGGCACAGCTTTTTCTCTTTCTGCTGATCAAGATGCCAACCCTTGCACACAGATGAGGTCCCTCTGTGCAGGTGGAGGATGCTCTGTGCCAGCCCCAGCTTCAGCCTCAGACCACTGGGACCCAGCCCCTGCCATCAGTACCCACGAGGCAGAGCTGCCCCAGGAGTGGTGCATTGGTACTTCAGTCCAACGCAGGAGCTTTGCACTAGCTGAGCACTTCATCTGTCTCGTGGGAGACAAATCTCTGTTATAAGCAGTAAATAATCTTTTCTAGTGGCAATAAAGGTGGGTGGTGCATTGCTTTGCATGTGCAAACTCCTCATCCACAGCCGTCTCTGCTCCTGACAGCCCTCATCTCCTTCCTCTGGTTTTGGAGAGGAGGATTGTCCTTTGGTAAGACCTCCAGCTCCTTGAATCTTTACTGCAAGAGGCTTTTATTTGGAAAAAAAAAGCAACAAACAAACAACCAAAAAGCCAAAACAAAGCTCTTTTTCCTCTTGGAAATGGAATCAGCCTGGCCAGTGGACTCACCTCGTGTGCTGGTCCGAAAAGCAGTGGCACCCCTGGGTGGGTGTCCAGGAGAGCAGTCCCCCCCCAGTCTCTCTGTAGAGACACTTGCCATGTTTACTACAAGGTCATGGGGCCAAAACTCAAGCAGGAGGAATTCAGGCGGAAATTCCCTCTTGTATCAGCATGTTTTGGCTGAAATCCCATCACATCAGTAGGCTGATGGTGGGGATACTGGGGGGGATAGTTGCAGTGCAGAAGAGCAGGATTTGGTCCTCTTCTGCCCTAAGTGATGGGCAGGGATGCTCCTGCCCCTGCTGCCCACCAACCCCATTGGGTGCAGCCCCGAATGCACCTATTGCCTCCAGGCTGAGCTTTAGCGCACTTTGCTTCCTCCCTCGCCCTGCCCTTGGCTGTTATCTCAGCCAGATTTGTTTATTTATTAGTTGTAGTTTATTTTTCCTGTCGGGGCCAGGGTTTCCAACCTAAGCCTAGGAGGAGATGGTCAGGTCCAGTGAGCTTTCTGCTGGGGTTAAAGAAGTTCAAGGTCAACCAGTGATGACTGAAAGCGCCAAAGTTCTATTTCATGATCTTCAAGTGAAGGAGGTGAGAAGATAAGTGGTAGGAAACCTCCTCTGAGCAGCCACGCTCAGTTTTTGCAAGCAGAACCTCACTCAGGCAGCTGTTTCCACCAGATATCAGAGCATCCAAAGCCAAAAGGAGCAATTCAAACCAAAATCAAGAGGTTCTGGCTTTAAGAGACTGGGTAGAGCCTGGCTGCAAGAGGAGATGAGGATGGCAGCTGGAACTGCAAATGCCTCTGCATTGGGCTGAAATACCCACATGGGTGCAGGGAGCTTGTGTGGGCATAAGAAAGGAGAAATGGGAACCATGCAGGGGCAATTGCTTGATAGCATCTTCTTGGGGAGTGGGTATGTGGATGGCAGCCCTGGGGGCACCACCTGGCTGGAGCCTCACCGGAGCACTCCTTGCTCCTCTGCCAGGAGGGATGGATAAAAAGATGAGTCTCACTTGTGGAAACAGGACTGTGTTCCTGGAAAAATGCTTTTCCAGGGATGTCCCTCCAGGCATAGCCTGTCCCTCGGGTTCTGTCACCTCCTCTCTTGTTTCATCCCATGGCAATGGTAGGTTTTCCCCTCCCGAACAAAATCTTCTGTGCCAAACTAAGCAATGTGGGATCTGCAACCCTGACAGGTGTGTGTCTTATTAAGAGCAAGGGAGGGGCCAACACCAATACAAGCCCTTGCACGTGTTATAACTCCATTTCCATACCCCACGGCTGGTTTGAAGACGCAGATCTGCTTTTTGATACTTTGTCCCTGAGTGCTCGGAAAGCATCGGCTGGCCCCTGTCTTTTCCCCTCTCCGAGGAAGCTGTGCTGTGCTCTGAATCCTTATTAAAGGTTTGGGTTGTTTTTCTCTTTCCGGGCAACAGCAAAACTTTCAACCCTGCTGACGGTGGAGACCCCAGACTGCTAAATCCTCACCAAGTTGGTAAACAAACACAGGAAGAGCGGTCAGGGCTAGGGCATCAGAAGGAGAAAGGGGGAGGGAATTTTCCAGGACTTTGGCAGCATCAGAAGAGTTTTAATTGCTCCTTGTTTTCTGTAGCGTTTGACAAGCCCTTCCACAAATTTCCTAAAAATAATGCCCTAGTCATAGGAAGTTTCTTTATTAAGTGTTCGGGAAGGGAATGGGAGGGCAATTTGTGGAGGAAAATATTTGCTCCTTCACCTCGGCAATGATCAAAATTACAGATTAACAGGAAAAACTGCGAGCTCGGGGAGTGACCCAACATAATGCTTGCCCAGGGATGAGAGAGAGAAGAAAGGGGAAAAAAAAAAAAAGCCTTAAGAAAACAGATTACTCATCTCGGTGCACAGTCCTGCTGGAGGTAAATCAGAGCTACTTTACGTCCGTGTAAGCAAGAGAAATAAACTTCGGATGGCAGTTTCAGCCTTCAGCAAAACAGGCTGAAAGTGTCTGTATCCCAGCTCCAGCAAGACCTCCCAACCTACCGGACACCCACCGACCCATCGCCCGCTGATGTGAAGCCAGAGATGAAGATTGGGCAGGAGCTGGGATGTTTTTTTCCTCTTCTGAAGAGCTGTTTTCACAGCTGTCTCTTGTCCCCAGAGCCACCCCACCAAGCAGCTCCCACCTGCCCGGCGCCCAGCGCACCTTCCTGCCTTCCCCCTGCCTCAGTTTCCCCGGGGAGAGCAGGCAGCTGCCTGTACTTACCTTCCTGGCAGCAGGCAGGCTCCAGCAGCAGGAGCAACCCCAGGAGGAGGAGGAGGAGGTGGGAGCGGGCAGGCATGGTGGCAGGCAGGGCCACCGGCTCTCGGGGCACAGAGGAGCAGCCGGGCGATGCTCTCGGGCACGTCGCCCTCCCACAGGAATGAGCGCCTGGTCAATTATCAAACGCATTAACGAGGGAGGCTGATACTCTCACACCTGGTTATTCAAATCCTGCTGCGGGAAGGGGTGGAAGGAGGTGCCTCTCTCTTGCTTCCGTGGAGGAGGAGGCTGGTGGGGAATTTGGGGCACGGTGACTTGAACCTGACAATCCCCTTAGGGCGTGGAAGGGGACTTGGCCACAAAACATTTGCATCAGCCCAGGAGGAAGAAAAGACTTCCCCAGCATGGCTGTGGCACTCGGGGAACGTGGCTGAACAGGACCCGGGTGTCCCCTCAGCTCCCTCCTCACAGCAGGGGAGCCGGGGGGGTCCAGCTATGCCCCAGCTCTGACATCTTTTCCCACCCTACAGGACCCCCGGGTCCTGGGGATGTGGGGAGCTGCCTGACACAGCCCCCACTCTCTTTCCTGCCCTTTTCTTTTCAGCAAGTGTCATTAACAGCCCAGCAAAACACATTTGCGGCTTAAAAAACATCAATTTAATAAACCGGACCCGATGCCAAGTACTGCCTCCCACCTCCCACGCCTTGTTTAATGGACAGACTGTTAAACTGAGCAAACACGGCGCTCATTTTATTGAGCCATCAGGGCTGTTTACGAAATTTCTTCGACACCAGAAGAGGTAGAAACACATAAAGACCCGCGGCAGACAGCAAAGCTGGCAGGCTCCTCACATCAGCTGGGAGGATGCTGCAGGATGGGGAAGGCGTGTGGCAGGCTTGTAGGACCCGAATTAAGCAGCTTCCCAGCCTGTGCTGGGCTTGGATGGCTGACAAACCCACCCTGCAGGAAGAATAATAGCTATCCGGCTTCACGGCTGCACAGCTTCAGTTACTCCCCGAGGAAGTTTTAAAACTGGGAGCCGGTGGTTTCATCGTCACTCTTCTCCTTGTGTGTCATTGTGTCACTGTAAGCACAGCCCCGCAGAGCTGGCAAGCATCCCCCTCAGCAGCATCCAAGCCCCCAGCCACTGGGTCTGGTGGTCCCCTCCATGTGGGCACCCAGTCCCCACTCAGGCACCCACTCTCGGGGACATGCAGGACCCTCAGGAACACATACAGGGCAGGATTGTCCCCCTTCACCCCTCCTCTTTCCCCTGGACCTAGAATAATGTCGCTGGCTTGAGCTGCACAAGACTGAAGGCCAGTTCCTGGTTCTCTCCCAAATTCCTTTCCATGGCAAAATCTCCATCTGCAATATGGGATAATACCATTCCCAGCCCTGCAGTTACTGCTTACGGACTCCTTGGGGCTGGGACTCTCCCACTGCACCCAGCAAGGAAGTGGCATGACAGGGACCTGCCCATAATAAGGCCCTGTAAAAACAATTTAACCCTGTTACAGAGTAAAAAGAATGGCTTACAAAGAAATTAAAATCAGAGTGAACTTTGGGTTCTCCATGATGACTTGCTTCCATGTTATCTTTCCAGGGAAGCAGGCAGAGCTGGTGACCTTTGCTGCCTGTTGTTGCTTGTCTCTTAGCAAAGCCCAACAAAACCCCTGGCTGGTTGGAGTAGAAAGCTTTATTAGCAGATCAGTAGTTCTAGAGAAGTCAGTCCTTCTGCTGCGCTTGGAAAATTCAAGGTCTGAGACATCTCTCTGATATTGCTGCCCACACCAAGTCATGCCTGGGGCTGCAGGAGGTTGCTCATGGTGTTCCTTGTGGTCTTCCTCCACGTATACTCCAGATTGTCTTCTCACCCCAGGGCTCTGCCTGGACCAGCTCTAGGGACCTTGGGCTGATTTTCCACATACAGCAATGTCTCAAAGATCCATCCATATCCTACGGCGTGTTGGGGGGTGATAGGTGAGGAATGGGACAAACCAGACCCCAAGATGAAGGCAAGGCTGCTGTGCCTTACAGACAGGGATCTTGCTGTTGGCTCCCTCCTGAGGGGAAAATAACACTTTACTATTGAACATTCCTACATTTCTAAGAAATTTAAGGAAATGTAATTGTTCTGGGCCTTGCTGATGAGGCCAAGGAATCGAATTGGCTTGTTTGCTTATCTCAAAGCCCCTCTGTGCTCTGACTGTGCATCTCCTTTAGCTCAGGGCAGCTATTAGGAAGGTATGTGCTATTGTGGCCAAAAGCGCCTGTGGCACCCGCTTCGCTGCATATTGCATGGTCCAGCCTGGGGGGGATGAGAAACAGCAAGTCACTGTAATGGCAGCAGCCTTGTTCCAGGGGCAAAGTCAGAAATTTCGACGAATAATTAGCCATCCGGCTCGTCCTTTTGTCATTCTGGCTGTGGTTTGGATCCTGAAGAAGTGAGAAGCTCTGCCTTTCCAGCCAGCTGGAAATCTTGCTGTGTCTCACACCAATAACTCCAGCATCACCCAGTCGTGGTGAGGCAAAGTCCTACAGCTCCATTTTTACAGGTGAGGGAAACTGAGGCACAGAAGGAGCAAGTCACCTTAGCAGCAGTCAGGCAAACCCAACTGGAGCCAGACCCAGCTCTGTTCCCTTCCAGGGATTCATGTGAACAGCTGCCCACCCAACAGGTCACACAAAGCAGGTCTTGGGATTTCAGGATTTACAGTGATGTCCTCCAAAAATTGGCATTTTTTCCCCCCAAGAAATATATGGTTTTTAGTCAAAGTTAAATTTTGCTCAAAGCAAACCTAAAATGTGTTCCTGGGTGATTACGGCTCAGAGCACAGAAGCCAGTTCCTCTTGGAAAAACGTTGTGGGACTCTGTGGTTTTATGGAGGTTATTTTTCTTTCTCCTTCACTTCCTTCCTTCCTTCCTCCCTCCTTCCTTCCCTCCTTCATCCTCTCCATCTCCTCCCACTCTTTTGGAAAGAGCCATAAAAATAAAGAAAAAAAACAAGAGCAAGCCTGAACAGCCCCTAAAGACGAGATTGTATTTTTCCTAGGAAAAAAAAAAAAAATTATGAATTTGTTGCATTTCAATAGTTGCTCCAAAAAGAAAGGAAAAAAGGAAAAAAAAAACCACAAATCCAATTTTTAATTGCTTGATTCTTTTAACATTTTCCATCAAAACCAAATATTCCTCGCTTGCCCCAGAATTCTCTCTTTTCCCATCGATGTTGGCTTTCAAATCCATCCTGGGATGGATGTGGCCAGGGGAGAGACAGGAGCTACCGCTGCTATAAAAAGGGCATTTTCTTGACCCAGGGTGCCACTGTGCATAAATGGCAGCAGAAGAAGGCTTTTCATCCATCACAGCTCTATACCTTCACTTTCCCTCTTTGAAAATGCCTTTAAACAGCAATATATTTTCTTGTTCACGTGCTGATGAAAACCCCAATGGTGTGGCAACGGGGCATGGCCCCACACCATCCCTGTCCTCCCCCCACCAGCCCGGGGTTCAGCCAGGTTATTTGTCCCCCTCCTGCACACACACAGGGCCAAGAGAAAAACAAACAAACAAACAAACAAACAACACCTCTCAGCATTTTATTAGACATCTTATTAGACCATTCATGACTCCCCCAGAGCTGATGCTAATTGCAAGCCTTGGGTAAGCAGCAGAGATCAGGGGTGGGCACAGTGGTGGCTGTGATCCCTCCTGGACCCTTGTTCAGGGAAGATGTGGATTTTCCCCTTCTCCTCCCAGGCAGCCTGGATGCTCTGGTGGGGTCAGTCAGGACAGCTCCTGGCAGGACACTCGCTGAGAGCTGGTACCCAGCAGCCATCTGAGATGGGAACCAGACGTGGCATCTCCATCGGGCACCAGATAGGGCCGTGCTTCTCCCTTCATTTTCTCTCCAGGTCTTCTCAGTCACATCACTGTGGCCTGTGTGTATTTTGTGGGGCCCTCTGGATGATGTTTTTACACTGGTTGGGGTTTTGGCACAGTTCTCTGGGCAGTGTTCTCACTGACCACCATCTCTGCTGGGGCCTGCTGGGCGATGCTGCTGCCCTGAACGTGTAAGAGCAACAAAGTGCTCTGTCCCCTGTCCAGCTGCCCATTTGCACATGGTCCCCAGGATTTGTCCTCTCTGAGCTCCCTGTTCCTCTGTCCATGGGGTCAGTAGCTGCCAGGGGTCTCACAGCACATTCACATCAGCCTTAGGTCCCGCAGCCTTGAGCCATTAAGCTGAGGAAACACCTCCCTGAACTGTTTCACCTTGCTGCGAGGAATAGAACCAAAAAGCCCTGAAACGAGAAGAAAATCCACCCTCCTCCAGTCTGCCTTATTGCTGGGGAAAGAGCCTGCATCCGTGACTCCCCCTCGGGTTTCCCAGCTGTTCAGAGGACACACGGCACCCCTAATCCTCCCTGAGATCAGGGGAACGTGCCGCTGCACGGCTGGAGTGACAGATACGTAACCAGTATGTAACGCCCAGAAAGGGAGAAGGGAGCTGACTTCGCTCTGGATATTCCCTCCTGCCCAGCAATATTGGATGGAATGAATAATTTACTATCCGATCATCTCTAATCTTCGTCCCATAAAATCAGCAGCAAGCTGGGAGGGTTTTTGAAGCCTCCAGCTGCATTCGCTGATAAGACATGAGGCAGGAAAGATTGGAAGCCCATAAAAATGATAATCTCAGGCTTCAGCGTAACTTGGGGAAGGGTTTACTCCTGTCCTTTCATTAAGGATGGATTTCGTGATCTTCCTTAAATAAGAACAAGCCTTCTCACGAAGAATCTCCCATCCGAAAACCGATTGCATCGTCGTTAGGAAGTAGGAGGCCAAGCAGCCGGAAAGAAATAGCTGGAGCACGGGTTAGCACAAGGGCCAAGTCCCTACAAAATGAACGGCACCTGCCTTTATGGGGAGGGAGGA
Source organism: Gallinago undulata (assembly GCA_026546715.1). NCBI lineage: Eukaryota > Metazoa > Chordata > Aves > Charadriiformes > Scolopacidae > Gallinago > Gallinago undulata. The sequence goes on from JAOTQQ010000004.1 coordinate 24,787,914, forward strand.
AGGGAAGGGGGCAATCGGAGGCAATTTCCAAATGCAGGGCAAAGCTTTAGGCATAGGGCTCTTCCTGGGAGAGCTGGGCACCGGTATGAACTGCTGGCCACAAACCTGACCATGAGCCTGGCTGTGGAGCAAAGACCCATCGTCCTCATCCTGGATGTCTTTGGTGCAAAGAGGAACATGATGTCTCATTTCAGTCTGGTTTGGTACAGCAGCATCCTCACCATCCCCTAATTCAGTGAGACTGACTGTTGCCTAGAAGAAGAAAGAAAAGGAAAAAACCCAACATATCTATCATTTCCACATGAATCTCAACCAAGATGTCCAACAGGAGGAGAAGGAAAGAGTTGGTTGGCTTGGTGTGGGTGGATAGTTTCAGGAAATAATTATCCCAGAGGCCAGAATAGGAGAAAATTAAAAGTGTAAACTATAATCAGATGTTAAGTTGCTTTTCTTCTGCTAATTGAAATAATGTTTTCTCTGCTGCTCACCACTCTACCCCTTTCAGATGCTAATCCCTATCAAACACGGACTTACAATTACAAATTCATAGGCATCTTTCCCAGGAGCAGAAATTGCTTTGCCCTGTAACCTCTAAGATGAGGTCTTAATAGGAATTCACGAGCAGTCGCTGGTAAAGCTTCATTAGCCGGAGAGAATAGACAAGGGCAAGTTGCAGTGCTCCCTAACCACTCTAGGGAAAAATTAATTTAAATTACTTTGTAAAGTAACAAGGCCAGATAATGTGTTTCTTTCTTGGATTATTGTTTTCTGACACCGTAATGCGCTCATAGATTAGGATGCTTTGCCTGTCTTGATGGTGGTCCATACTAAGTTGTGGTTTATGGAAAACCAGAAGACTTTGGAAGGAGAAACACCGAGCCCCTGGGCCAGAGCTGGATGGAGATGGGGTGAGGATCTGGCTGTTTCTCACCAGATTGGGTTTCTTGGAGGCTGTTGGTGTGGCAGGGAATGGTCACCTCCAGCACAACTTCAACACAGCCTAGAAGAGAAACCTGCCTATTGAAGGTGACACTTCAGTGTTTCCCTTGTTCAAAACTGGTCCAAGCCAGTGGAAGGAGTCCTGTTGATTTGGGGCATCTCTAGATTTGTTTCCTGGAAGCCAGAGCCTGAGTGATGCCGGACCAGTATGGGAAACCTCTTCCAGAAGCCACCATCCCTCAGCAAAGGTACTGGCCTGGGGTTGATTCCCAACTAGCTAAAACCTAAAATGCACTGAAATATGCTAAAAAACAAGCCTGGGCCTCCAGAATGGGGGGCTGTGATTTCTCCCCTCCTCCCTCCCCTGCTGAGCTTCCCAAAAAAGAGCTATACTTGCCTTCCCCTGGCGCCAGGCTGGATGCTCTTCACACTGGGCTTGCAGTTTGGTGTGGTTTTATGGAGGTGTGCAGCGAGCCAAGCCAGGGGCCGCGGGAAGATGTGGAGATAAGGGCTTGGCAGAGGGGCTGTGGCTCTTCCCAGCGCCCTGGGCTCACAGCCGAACTTTGGTGGGCGCTGCCAGGGCCTGGCATTATTAACCTGAGAGACTTGTCACGCAGAAAGGGCCAGTCTGGCTAAATCCTCGGGGGAGGCGAGCATCATTCAACGAAGAGACAAAGAGTTCAAAGGGCCTCTCGGCAACAAATAGCACCGATCTTCTCAGCTGATTAAATAGGTTCCCAACTGATCTGGGAGTCCTAGGAGACCACACTGAAGCTGGGAAGATTTACAGGGAGCTACCTGAATTGGAGAGGGAATATATTGATTTTATTCCTGGCTTCTGAACAGGATTGTTGGGTTTTCTCAGAGGGAAGATGTGCTGAGACAGAGGGATAGATAGGGAGGTAGACAGAGGGATAGATGGGCAGACTCACAGCCCATCTGGTCATTTTTCAGTCCCCACTTTCTCAGGGGGAGAAGAGAAACCCTGTGGCACCCAGATGAAGAGGGTACGAGGAGGAGACCCCTGTGTGTCCCTTGGTGTGGGTAGAGAAGAGCGTGATTCCAGTGGGACCCCCCTGATCAGCCCCCTTCTGAGGAAGGTATTTTCCTTCCTCTGGACCCTGCAGCCTTCCTGGGGCACGAAGGGCCCTGGGCAGAGCTGAGGAGCACCCCTAATGCAGGAGATCAGCCAGAGCATCTTTTAACCATGGGGTCCAAACCTGCCAGAGCCCTGCCAGCAGACACCAGCCCTATTTATTTCATACTCTCTCCTTTCCCTACTCATTCTCAGAAGCAGAGCCTTCGCCTGGCATCCGAAGGGGAAAAAAAAATAAAAAAAATAACGGGGCCATCGGCAGGGAGTGAAACGCATCTAATAACCTCCACTTCTTTTCAACGAGCTCCAGTTGTTGCTTTACAAGTGTACTCCAACCCTGGCAAGTGCCAAACAAAAGCGCCCCTCTCCTCCTCCTCCCTGCCTGTTCAACAGCCTTATTATTTCAGGGAGCTGCATCTGCTGGGTGGCAGCCGCCATTACCATAACACAGGGGCAGGATTTGGCCTGGATGCTTCGCCCTCCATTCTGCAAGAGGCCAGAACGTTTGGCTGGTTGAAAAATGAAACAACAAAAAAAAAAAAAAAGGAAGGGGGGGAACAAAATCGAATGTATGAAGTCACTTTTCTGGCTGCCACCCAAGCAAACAGATGCAGGTAGAGGAGGAGAAGGGAAAAATCATGTCATCTTCTGCTCTGAGCAGCAGCTTCTCTTGCTGAGGAAGGGGGTGGGAGGACCATAGGAAGGCCAGAGGGATTTTGTGTGAATCCAAGAGACATTTCTCAGGGTACACTAAAGATAGGTGAGCTTTTTGGGAACCTTAGCACATTCCTGAAGCTTTGGAGGCTGCCAGCCCCAGCAGAATGTTTCTGCAGCTGAGCTGTGAGATGGAGACAGGGATCCAGAGCTCCCACGGGAGGGATGGGATGGATAGGAAAGGGCTGAACAAAACCGAGCCATGCCTTTGTGCTTCAGCAGCTGAGAACTGGCTGCCCTCAAATCAAGCCTTGAATAGGCTTCAAGAACAAAAGGTGAAGACCCCCGAGAGATGCTTTTGCCTGGGATTAAGGAGAAGAGGCAGTTTCCAGGACTGGGCGTGCTATTAATTAAAATCTAATAAATAGCAGGGCATTAGCACAACCAGCGGCACTCCCAGTGGGAAGCATGAGCCTTCACAGGGTCACCTTGCCCCTGCCGAAATCCCAGGAGACTCATCAGCCTGCGGTTCCCCTGGTAGGGCCAACAGGGAACCAGTGGCTGCAGGCTTGGAGCCCATCACCTCCATGGCCCCAGGAGTGGGGACCTGCAGACCATCAGAGACCTCCAGGGCCAGGCTGAGCTGGGGGGAACACCAGCTGTCTTGAACTTTCTCTATGCCTTCCAACCCCCAAAAATACCAAATGAAAAACCCCAAAACCCAAGGAAAGGGAAGGGAAGAAGAGAAGAGAAGAGAAGAGAAGAGAAGAGAAGAGAAGAGAAGAGAAGAGAAGAGAAGAGAAGAGAAGAGAAG
>JAOTQQ010000004.1:24791747-24806748 GCA_026546715.1 Gallinago undulata
AAAAGAAAAAGAAAAAGAAAAAGAAAAAGAAAAAGAAAAAGAAAAAGAAAAAGAAAAAGAAAAAGAAAAAGAAAAAATAAGAAAGAAAAAGGACAAAATAAAAAGAAGTAAAATGAAAATAAAAAGGAGAAGAAAAATAAAAAGAAAATGACAACCTTCAACATAGTTTATTTGAAAAACACCAAAAAGGCGTTAAACCCTCTTAACAAACTCTGTTCCCCCAACGCCCCCCCCGCCCGACGCTGCACTCGCAGGGGGGGCGGGGAGGTGGCGCCCCCTGGCGGCCGCGTGCGGCGCAGCGGGCTGCGGGCGGTGGGGGCGGCCGGGCCCGCGGTGGCGGCGGTGGCGGCCGCGGCCCCGCAGGCTCCGACTCCGGCTGGGGCTGGGGCTGCTCCGGGCTGGCAGGAAGCGCTCCGCTGCGGTCGGCTTTGATCTGCCGCTTATCTGCGACCAGGGGTTCCCCGAGACCGGTTCAAAGGAGGCGCTGGCCCGCAGGCAGCTTGCTCGGGGACCGCCGGCGGCTGCGTGGGCTCGGTGGCGGGGCGAGGACAGGACCCTCGTGTCACCCGTGTGGGACGGGCCGGCCAGGACCCCCATCAGGCCAGTGCGAGGACACCGACTGCAGGCTGCTGCTGGGGAACAGACCCAAGCAGGCTGGGTGGTGGTAATGGATGTCACCGCTGGTGATGGGTGTCACCATCCTCGGGACACCACCACCGCCCTCGGGACCACATCACCACCGGAGAGGACAAGACATGTCCTTGCTCACACGCCTTTGGTGCTGCCTGTCCAGGGGGCTGTTGGTGTGTGGGGCTGCAGGACGTTATCCCCAGCCCCCCTCCATGCCTGCAAGCAGCCAGATAGAGCGGGGCAGCTCGGGGCAGGGACAGGGCCAGCTGGAAGGTGGCCCCTGGGGACCGGGCAAACAGCCCTCCCACCCAGCGCCTGCCAAGATAGGAGCAACGGCTGTCACCTCTGGCATGCCGGACAAGCTCAGCCTTTCCTGCCAACCCCCCCCCCAAAAAAAAAAACAAACAACCCACCCCTGGAAAAGCATCCGGTACCTGCGTGGGATGGTTTGACATAGAAGAAGGGGAAAGGAGCTCAGAGTTTTCTAGGAGAAGGCTGGGAGCAGCCTGGCAGTGACTGCTGCTGATGCAACCAAAAGCCAAACCATCCTGGTGGTGGTTTATGCCAGGATGACAACCAGCGGGGCAGCGTGCAAGGGGCAGGGGGACACACATGTGTGAGCCCACCATGGGCTTGGGCTCACCACTTGGCTCGAAGATACACACAGGGCTGTGTGTTCATGACCATCCAAATACGTGTGTTTAGGACCGCGTCCTCAGAGATGCAGCCACAGACGTGCCCACAGGTGTGGGACGTGCAAGAATGAGCATGTGTGCTTGTGAACGTGTTTGTGCACCATCACACGTGTGAGACCGTACACGTACGAGCACATGGGCTGTGTGTTTGTGAGCAAATCAGTGTGCACACTTACTTGTCGTTGGTGTGAGCTCCTGCATGGACAGGTATATGTGGGGTGTGACCTGCTGCATCATCTGCAGGATACCAGTTCACCAACCACATGCCCACCAAGCACAAACAGAGCCTTCCAGACCCCAGGCAGCAGCTTCCCTCCCACGGCAGCACACTGAGGACCGGTTCTGGCCATCCCCTGGCCACCCCCCTTGCCTCCAGCTCCCATTTCAACACCATTCCCAGGGACAGGACAGACTGGTGGCTTGGGAGAAGCAATGCTGTGTTGCTGGATGGTTGCAAGACACGCAACTGGAAGGGTGTTGATGTGCTTTATTTCAGCTCCAGCAGCGTGTGAAGGGACATATCACTGGTGGGGTGCCAGTGAAGTACTCTGAAGATGGGACAGCTGTCGTAAAGTGTCCCTTTGCTCATGCGCCCTCCCAGGCAGCCTTCGATGGGTGGCGAGTGAGGCCATGGCTGGACCCTTTGGACACGTAGGAAGACCTTGCATCTGATTTTGGTGGGCTCTGGGCAAGCCCTGGGGCAGCAGGGTGCTGTTCCTGCCGGGGGGCCGTGCTGGGGATGGTGATGGTGGTGGAAGCAGGACAGTCACAGGGCAGGGCTGGCACCCCAGGGCTCTCTCTTTCTCTTCCCCAGGGCTTGGTCATCTCCCCAACCACCTCCAGGCTTGGATGGTTTGGTGTTCCCTGCCACAGACACAGGGTGAACAGGGCAAGCAGGTACCCATGCTTTTCTACCCACTGTAGGCTGTGATGCTTGGCATTTTTGGAGCCACTCGCTCCCAGCAAGCTCAGCTCAGGGTCCCACATCAGGGAGGACCACAGCTCAACGGCACCTCACGTGAAGACCTGCCGCCTTCGCCTGTTGTGAACCTGCTCATTCTGCATGATGCCACCCAGGATGCTCTGCCACTTTCCAGACGCCCCCGGGCAAGTCCCCAAGCCTCTCCCAGGCCGGTCAGTGGGTCACCTCCTCCCCTCGTTTCCAGCATCTCCAGAGCAGCGTGATGCCAGCAGAAAGCTGCCTTTCGTTTTGCACTGCCCATGCACCAAGGAGCACGGTACCACCATGGCTTTGCTGCTCTCTTCACCATGGTGGCAGGACCCGTTCCCACCTCGGCGTGACCAGGTTAGGCTGGTGCCGTGCGGGATTTACCATAGGGATGGGGAAGGAACGAAGCCCCCGGTCCCACCACGTGCTGCCGGCGGCACATCAAAGCGCCGGGGCAGTTTTAGCCGTGGTCCAGACGCTCCCTCCCATTTCCTGCTGGATTCCCGTCTCGCTCCCTGCGCCCACATCAGCAAAACAGAGTGTAAAAATAGAGGCCGGGCTTCACCAAAACACAATAGTAAATTGTTCCCCGGAAAGGTCACCAGGGCGGCTGAGAATAGCTCTGAGAGGAGGGGAAAAGGAATGTCTACCAAGGGGGACAAGTTTAGAAGTGCTTGTTGGACACCCTCACACCATGGGAGGTTTCCTGCATCTCCATCAGTAGCGTGTGTCCCCCCCCATCCTAAGCCCCTGGGGTCTTGGAGCATCTTCATCTTCTCCCGTCCACCTCCAGCCCCGCTGAGCCATGGATCTCTCCCAGCTCCCCCGGCACCAGTTTTTGGATGGAAACTGAAAAAAAAACCACACCAGGGAGCAAGAAATAAGATGAAAAGGAGAGGCAGGAGGACCAGAGATGGAGAAAAGGGCTGGGAAGAGAAAGGGGATCTCGCTGACTGCTCGTCTCCTCGCTGCACGTGACAGCACGGTGTCCCCTGGGCACCTCTGGCTGGCTGCAGCCTTTGTGTGACAGTGGGAACGTCAGGGATGAGCCCGAGGCTGAGGAGCGTATCAAGCAGTCCCAGAGAGTCATAAATTACTCCCTCCCGTTGTCACCGGCCTGTAACAGCGACGAGGAGAAGCTTTCTCATCGCCTGCCGGGGTGGGAACGTTTGGGTCCTGCCGTTTCTGTGAGCGTGTTTAATTCAATAATGTGGGAATGCCCTTAATGAAGCGGGTCCTTGCTCTTGGCTTCGGTGGGGTTCCCAGGGAGGGGTGTCACTGCAGGCTGCCCTCAACGTGGCATTGCCAGAAACGATGTAATTAAAACCCGATAATGAGGCTTGAAAGTAAAACTGCCCAAAGTCGGGGTGATTTTGATTTTTTGCATTTCTTGTGTTATTGTCTCAGACACACACATCCCTCCCAGCTTCTCTTTTTTATGTTTTTTTTTTTTTTAAATTCAGTTCTATCCTAATGCCGCTTCCCCTTCACTCTCACTCCCCAGTATCATCAATGCAATGTTAAGGGGGATTTTTTGCCACCAGGAGCCCCAATGTCACGAGGTTCCTGGGACACATTAGAAACATAGGTGGAAAAGAATCATTTTAAATGCACCTACTTCTAGTTCGTAAGAAAAGCTTATTGACCAGAAAATTTCCCATCAGGAGGAGATAGACCAAAGCCCCCATCACCTTGTGATGCCACCAGTGCTAGCACGACAAATTTTGTATAAACAGAGAAGAAAGCAGGTTGGGATGGGGTTATTTCCCCACATATTTCAATCCATAGAGCAGTACTCATCACCATCATTGTACACAACATGATTGCAAAAAAAACCACAAAAAAACATTTGATGGGAAATGAATGTTTTCCATCAGAAGATGAGAGTGGGAAGGGTTTGAAAAAATTCCCTTAAACAATTAAAATAAAAAGGGCAGATGATGCCTGCTACCTTCTGTGATCTTTGCATCTTGGTGGCCGAGCAGCAGCAAAGCCCAGATTCTGCAGAAGGGAAGGTGGTAGAAGGAGGATGCTCATTCCAGCAATGCCAACACGGGGCCACTGGCCACCCAGCTGGGGACACGAACCCAGAACCTGTCCCAGCACACCATTTCACAGGGTTTCTCCGTCACTGGGATCCATCAAGAGTGACGCACGTTGGCCACCCCTGTGCAGAGAAGGTGGCATTGGCACCCTCGAAGCCTTTTCTATAGAATCATAGAATGGTTAGAGTTGGAAGGGACCTTAGAGAACATCGAGTTCCAACCCCCCTGCCATGGGCAGGGACACCTCCATTAGAGCAGGTTGCTCAAAGCCCCATCCAGCCTGGCCTTGAACACCTCCATGGAGGGGGCATCCACAGCTTCCCTGGGCAACCTGTTCCAGTGCCTCACCACCCTCACAGGAAATATTTTTTTCCTAATATCTAATCTAAATCTCCCCTCTTCCAATTTAAAACCTTTACCCCTTGTCCTGTCACTACACTTCCTGACAAAGAGTCCCTCTCTGGCTCTCCTGTGGGCTCCCTTCAGATACTGGTAGGCTGATAGAGGTATTGGTAGGCACGTATATATATTAAATATACATATGTGCAGGGAGGGGTTTGAAACCTTCACCTTGAGTGTATTCTGGCTGCAAAGGCTGGGTGGCCAGGAAGGGCGTTTTAACTGCAGAGAGACAAAAAGCAGAAGGGTGAGGCGGAAGGAGAATTGACCTGGCGATGGAAGGAGGGAGGGAGAGGGCCGGGAGGTGGGAGGGAGAGATAAAGGGTGGGTGAGCTATCGGCCCTGGCCGGGCTGGCAGCAGGGGCAGGGGAGGGGGGTGAAACCAGCTGTGCCGCCGCGATCGCCCGACCCCAGATAAACACCCAGAAGCCCCACGCCTTGTCCCAACACCCGGGATGGAAACCAGCCCGGCCGTGGCTGTGGGGGCTTTGCTCAGCCTGGCTGGGGGGAGGGGGGGACACCCATGTCCTTAGCGTGGGGCTGCACCTGGACAGGGCATCCCACACCTGCCGGGTTGAAGCCTGAGAAGGGCCCCCCCCTCTTTCACCTGGGGGGAAATGTCACCCGGAAACTTTAAAAAGGAGCATTGGCTGCTGGGCTGATGGCTTGGGGGGGAGGGGGGCATTAGCAGCTAGACCTCCACGGGGATACTTTAAAATAGCGAGGGATGTTCTAAAAGACCCTGTTTGAGTAGGTAATGACTCGGAAAATGGTAGAATTTAAAGGCAAGAAAATACCCTCCGTGCTGTTCTTCACCTGCTCCAAGCTACGGGGGATGGCGTTGGCCACCATCAGCAGTTATGTTTGTATATATATATGTAACATACACACACACACACACATTTGATGGACCACTCAGCCCGTAAACACTCCCTAACTGACGTTACAAGCTCAACTGGTTAACTGCTTTTTAAAGTATTTGTGCACATGGCTGTGATAACTTCTTTTTTTTTTAGAAGAAAAAAAAAAAAAAGAGGAATTACTGTCGTTGCCTATAAAAATCGTGGCCAAACACTTGCTGGGGTGTGAAGGGAAGCAGCTTTGCCCCCAGCAGCACCCCCCCCACCCCGTCCCCCCTCACCAGAAGCGGGGAAAAGGCTGTCGGAGCCTTTGGGGGACCTACAAATAACGTGCTGGGGGTAAGGTGGTGGCGGCTGGTAACGCTTGCCTGCGGTGGGGGGATTGCTTCACCACCCATCTTCCTTCCTGCCGGCCCCGCGCGCTCTTCCTCCCGCTTGCTCTCTCTGAAAAAGCCCAGCCCAGGCTGGACGGCATGAACCAAGCAAGAAAAAAAATAAAATAAAATAAAATAAAATAATTACGATTAGATCCTTTTGCAAGGTTTTTGCTGCCTTTCGATGGCTGGGGATGGACCATCCTGGAGCGCTCATCCCGTAATGCCCAGGAATGTCACGGCAAAGTGGCGATAGATCCAAGCGATGAGGCAGGAGAGAGGGAGACAGCAAGCGGAGGCTGCTTTGTAAAACTTTATTTAGAAATATTCTTGATATATTCATTATATATATATATTTTATATATACACACACATTACAACAAATGTGTTTTCTAAATAGCACATCCACAGTGGGTTAAGACTCAGGGTACCAGGTCTGGTTACTTTGTTTCTGCAGAAAAAATGCAGAAATCCAAGGGGAGGGTGGCAGAGAAAGGGAAGGGGCTGAAAAACCCAAAAATCCTCAGGCGGGAACTCACTCACACGGTACAACATTGCCCCAAAGTCCTGTTTCCAACAGAAACGGGGGATGATGGTCCACACAGCAAGAGGTGAAGCGGGCAGGAGGAGAGGTGGGCAGAGGAAATGTACCATTCAAATCACAATTAAAGTACAACTGTACATGCCCCAGGAGACCTACAGTGTGCTCTGCTCAGGGCTACAGGCAGGCACGTGTGTGCATGGGTTGTTACGGGGGTGGGGGGAGGTTGCCACCATGGTTTGTACCATTTGCCAACTGTTCAGCTACCAACAAAGATTTTAAAAAATTAAAAAATGTGGGGAATGAGGAATTTCCAAGTGTTGGTGACTTTTTCCTGTGATAGTTTAGAAAAAAAAGGTGTACAACACCCCCTCACACATATGCCCCAGGGTTACTTTGAATGCTGAAAAACCAAGAAGGGCTTTCCCTGTGTGACAGCATCCCTCTCCCTTCCCAGGGGGCCCTCTCTGCCATCCCCCGCTACCAGCTCCTCCTACCCCTGGCACTGGGAGCAGCCCAAACCTCTTCCTCAGCATCACTCCACCACCTGTCGGTGCCTCTTCCCTCACGCAGCCCTGTGGGTAACCTCTTTAAAAAAAAAAAAATCAACCACCCATGCACAGGCGATCTGAAGCTGGGAAAGCATTCTCCTCCTTTTCCCCAATTTAAGATGAGCGAGGTTGGTTGCTTCAGGTCTATGCTGGAAACCCTTGATCAGTCCAGGACCCCTTCTCTGGCAACTAATTCCACCAAACGTGCCAACCCATGTCCTGGCCTCCCACCTATTATTTACAAAGATGCGTTAAAACCAAGCAGGGATGGAAATGATGGGGCTCTGAGTTAATCCAAGAGGGGCTTGCAGACACCCACACAAATCTCTGTGTGTTCTTGTACCTCAGCACCCTTGAAAAGGAATGAGTGCTGTGGAAGGTGTCCCCTCTAGAAGGACTTTTTGCCTTCCAAAGGATGTTTGTGGGTGTTTTTGGGTTTTGTTTTGTTTTTTTTACTGTAGCATGGTGGAGATTTCTGTGCCTTGACATCTCTGCAGAAGGAACAGGATGGCCTTGGGGCAATCGCTCCACCAGGCATCACGTGGTGGGTGAGAGATGGGCCTGATGCAGCCCATCAGTGATGGCATGACGCCATCCTCAGCTCCCAGCAGCAGCCCCCTGCTCCCCAGTCCCTGTTTCCCAGACTCCCTCCCAGGAGGCAGCAGGGATCAGAGGATGAGCTCAGTCACGGCCACAAATTCTGCAGCAATTCAAGCACTGGAGAACAGAGGCCAATCCCACTACTGCTTTTAATGCTTCCCCCCAAGATCTGGAGATGCTGGGGGCTCCTACCAGCCTTCGGCAGGCGAGGACCCTCCTAATGCCAGATTGAATCCAGCACCTGGAGTCCAGCCTGCGGGCATTGGCATAGCTGAACCACCACCATTTTCACACAATAAAACCAAAAAATTCAAAGCATACCATTGAAACCCTTTTATACTCTATGTACACACGCACTGCTGATGCATCATTGACTCCTTTTGCCTCTTTGTTGCTTTTTGAATTTAAAAATCCCCCAGTCCAAGGGGATGCTTCACGAGCAAATTATTTTTTTCCCCTTATAACTCTGAAATTCATCTTCCTTGAGAGAAGCTCTGGCCCTACGGAAACCACTCAGAAAACTCTAGGAGAGTACAACAGGCTTGGAATTCACCTGCTGAGCATTACCAGCAGAAAAATCGAGGACTGGGAGGGTGGCAGAAAACACCTATGTACCTTTTCTTTCAGTGGATACGGCATGACAGCATTAAACAGAAGTAATCCCACGTCATAAGTACAACAACCCCAAACAATCCAAAGTTAGGTAGAAGGGAAAGGAAGAAAGGGAGGCTGGGGGAGGCGGGGTGGGGGGGTGGAAGAAAAGAAAAGTAAAAAAAAGGAGAGAGAAAGAAAAAGTCTTAAACCTTTTAATAGTTCTTTTGCTGAGGGTATTTTTTCACCTCTTTAAAAAGATACAGTCAAAATCTCTCAGACAACAGGAACACGTGGCCCCAGCTCCTGCTCAGACCAGTTGTATATGCCACAGGCTGGAGAAATGCTGCGGCATTAGCAGGTTTCAGCAGTCTCCAGCGCCACATGGAGCCGGAAGGCATCAGCAGCCTCCACCAGCAGAGAAAGAGGAGTTTCACATCTCAACCGGGTGACTGTTTAAAAAGCAACAGTCATCAAACGGCCTGAAAACCCTCTAAATGCCGGAGAGGCGCTGGCCACGTGTCCTGCCCCTCCGCAGAGTCACATCACGAGCAGTATGTACAACGAAGATGACTTCAAGGCTTTTCTTCTTTGTACGATCACGTACCTAAATGCTGAACATCCATCTGGTTTGGTCTTGTCCTCGGCCAACCTACCTACGGCCGCTCCGTCCCGGGCTGGGGAGAGCGGGGAGCCCGAGCCCCCACGGAAAGGCAGAGTCACAAATCCCAAGAGCCCGAGTTCCAGCATCCTCACGCTCGGGTCCCGCCTCCCCCTTGGTGCTTCGGGAGCGACGTGGAAGGTCATCACCGCTGCGCGTTGCCTTCTACGGGGAGGATGGTGTGGTGCAGGCCCCGTGGGTGCTTCGAATCTAGTGTTTCATGCTCTTCCGTGAAGCTGTCCGGGCTGGCCGCTCCGTCTAAAGAACTTCCACAGCTAGAGTTAGGAGACAACATGTCCTGCAGGAGGTCTTCCTGGACTATCCCAGAGTCTTTGTTCACTTTGCCCCTTTGGTTTCCTTCTTCCTCCTGGTCGTTGAGCAGCTTGGCCAGGAAGTTGATGTATTTCATAGCCAGGCGCAAAATCTCATTCTTGCTCAGTTTTTTGTCGGGCGGGTGGGTGGGGATGAGCTTGCGAAGCTCCGCGAAGGCTCCGTTGACGTTCTGCTGTCTCCACCTCTCCCGGCTATTGGTGAAAATGCGACGAACCACTTTCGTATGAGGACCTGCAATTGCAACCACGCAGAATTAGGAGCAGGGCGCAACAGGGCATTTATTACTTTGCTGAATTGGTCACCGTTTCCCAAATTAACCGATTTATTTTAGTGACACCAGCAAGGCAGTGAAACAGCAGTAACTGAAAGCTACCCTGATGAGCTGAGGTAGACATGATTCCTGTTCAATCCGGTAGAAGGGAAAAATGAAGTTGTGTCTTTTTAAATGTCTCCTGAGATGCCTAAATTTACCTCTCCAAGGAGATAGGCTTGAGCCATGACACATTTGCAGAAGGCTGCTCTATTTTTAGGGTATCTCAGCAACAAAGGTCCTATTAGAAGGTTAGGTTGCAAGCTAGTTTTATTTTCTATCCCAAAAGCATCTTAGGACAGGACCATTAGGACAGGAGGAAGTAAGCTTGAGCAGAGGCTTTGGCAACTCTAAGATCCAGCGATCTTCCCTGATGCCAGCAGGATCCAGAGTTGATGGAGACCACAGGATTGCCACCAGCCTTCTGGCTGGTTTGTGAGAAATGAGGTGGCAGGATTCACCCCACAGCAATGAGGACAGGTAGCAATGCCACCCACACTGTGAAAGCAGTGTCCTTGCTGGAAGGGTGGTCACGGGTGGAGGATGAAGCAGTTTCACAGCTGACCCTTTAAAGGGTCATTAACTGTCCATTTGGCTCAGTTACATGTGAACTCCAGTTAAATCCCTGTCATTTTACAGCCATAGCCCTGACAGGGCATGTTACATTGGACAGACGTACAAAAGGTGTCAATTCTCCTTTCAGATTATCAGGGTAACTCCTGTTGGCACAAGTGAGACATGATCTTGGCACTAGGGGAGACCCAAAAGCATGTCTACCCGAAAGTACTGGGCTACAGGAGTAGCAACACTGTAAATCAGGACTGCAGGTCCTTGGGTCCATGGGAACCAGTTCATGTAAGGAGACAATACCACAAGATGCTTTTATTGGTACATCCTTTCCACCCTCACCTCCAGGAGACACCAACAGTGGAAGGACATGGAAATACCATGAAATGTTGGAAGAATGGCCATGGCAGAAACCCCCATAGGATGGGAAGCATCACATACAGTGAAAATCATCACAAAGTATGAAGCAAAGACTTGGAGATAACAGGTGGGTGGGTGATACCCCAAAGGACAGCCTGTGGATGTTCCCATCTGCACCATCTCTCCCCTGTAGCCTCACTCCAAGACACTTGTCTAACTACTCCCTCCTGGTGGGAGCAAGTCCCTGGCTGTGGTGAGCTGTTTAAGCTATAGCTCTGCCATCACCCAGTGAAACCAGCAACACGAGGGGCATTTAAACATCATTTTTCTTAGAAAGCAAAACTCCAAGCTGCTTTAACTGTGGCAGATGTGATTCCGGAGGCACCCTAGTCAGGCTGCACCTTGACAGGTCCCAGCTAGCACAATGTGAGAAGAGGAATCCCACATTCCAGCTGATTAAACACCATCACACTTTCCCCCCTCAGGGGAAACTGAGACCCTTTGGGCAAGCCTGTCACACCCCCCATCAGCGGGTTTGCTTAGGGACACACTCCCAGGCAGCCAGATTAAAGCTACTGGCTTCTCCAGAGCACGAGCAGCCACTCAACTCACTTCTCACAGTGTGCTCATGATCAGGGAGTCCCCCAAAATTGTAAAGAGCCCCTGGGGATGAGCTGGGGGATGTCAGAGCGAGAAACTCATCTCCAACCTCCAAGATCCTGGTCTGATGCTTTAATAAAGCCCGTTTTCCACTCCCAGACAGCATGTAAATTCCCTTTGTATGAATTAACGTGGGAGAGCTCATGGAAGGGGAAGGTTTCTTGTGCCACTGTGCCATGGGGTCATGGGAAAGGTGGTGGGGACTAAGGGGACCTCAGCAGCCCTGGGCTGCCCAGCACTGCGAATAAGGCAGCGGAGAAGCTGTAACCTGCTACAATAATACAACAGTTTCAACATTTAAGTGCTCTCTCCAGAGCAAACAAAGCCACGAGCCTTGATCTAGAAAGAGATGGAGCTTAAATCTTTTTACTTTCATAAGAGTATGAGGGGAAAAAAAAAAAAAAAAACCACCACAAACTTGTGTGCTATTTATTTTCAAAAAAAAAAAAATCTCGAGAGACTTCCAGTCTTCACAGGCTTCAACCCTGCCTCTCTGCTCGCTGAAAGTTGCTGACTGAGAGGCACCTATTCCTAAAATTTTGAAATGAGAAAAAAGACCTGTTCATCTTCATCCGGGGGCACCAAATTGAGCTCCATGATATCACACACATTCTGACACCACTCAGATTTTTGGTTCCTGCACCAACTGAATTAAACATATCTTCAAGAAAGAGATCAGGCTTTGTCCAAAATGTGTCAAGTAATGGAGAAATTTAAAATGCCCCATAGCTGTGTTATAATAGAAGATATTTATTTCTCATAAAGAAATTTGCCTCATAATTAATTCAAGCAGTTGGCTGAAAATTTTTGCCTGGATTTTCTTCCAATTGATTGACTGATGCTTTTTGTTTGGTTTTTGGTTTGGTTTTTTTTTTTTTAATTGCAAATTAGAAGTCTGAGGAAAACTAGTAAAAAGATGACCTTCCAAAGCTACAGAATATCCTTGCAGGTGCTTTTTTACATTTATTTTTTTTACATCTCCACTTATATCTATATTTCAAGAAGATAATTAGTGCACCCAACTTTCCCCAAAATGGATAAAGAAATAATTGCAAAAAGACACCACTTACAGAGGAAACCAAACACCAAGTGCCCGGCAAGACCCTTCTGCCTTTCTGCACCTTCCAAGGGCTGAGGACCCACAGGAGCGATGCTCAGAAGGACAAGCAAAGCCCAGCAGACAGCACAGATGATGACACAGATCTGTGTGGGATGCACATCCCTACAAATTGCTCCTGTTTAGACAGCATCATCCGGTACCTATTCCCCGCCCCACATCCCAAAAAAAAATCTTGAACCTAGTCTTGGAAATTCACACGAGCCAGAACCTGCAGGATTGGGTCCAATGTATACACCTGCTTTAAAGCACATATCCAAAAGCTTGGTTACGACCGAATATCCCTGTAATCCCTAGTACCTAATTTAGCAGCAAGTCGAAGGCTGTAGTCAGGCACCGTGATTTGATGGACTTTCACCGCAGCCGCTAAGCCTCTGAACCCAAATCCAGACAAAAAGACCTTCTCGTGCCGGGGGCTGAGACAACCCCTGCCCCCGGGGGGGGCTGCGGGCTGAGGGGACCGGGCAGGCGGAGGAGGGCGGAGAGCGGGGAGAGCCGGAGCGATGGAGGCAGATAACGCCCTGAGCCCCTCATTTCGGACCCTGTTATTTCAGAGCGGCGTGGATTACGATTTGATCTGATTTTAGCCTAGCCGGGGAGAAGGAAAGGGACGGCGAGCTAGAAAGAAGGAAAATTAATCGAAATACGGCATTTACAATCGCTAAAGAGAAAACACATTTTCACTGGATCTCGTTTGTAGGGGCTGTTAATTGCAGATAAAGGTGCCAGGCTTCCACATGAAAGGCGTTCCCGCACCAGCTGGAGGGAAGGGGCAGAGGGATCCTGCCCTGCCTTCTCCCTGCCTTTCCTTTCTTCGAGATTATCCTGCCGGTCCCACAGGGATCCCAGCGCCTGGGATCTCCGCTCGGGTACCGGGATGTCGCCCTCCCCGTCTGCTCCCGGGCTCTGCAGACACGGGGCACTTCTCCAGGGCAGGGGGTGGGGGTACGTCCTGAGTCAAGGTGAGGAGAAGCTGGGAAAGGGATGGCCCCAATCCCACCGCGACCCCGCAGACCTTAACTCAGGTTTAGCTCTTTGTTTATCAGCGGTTTGAAGGGGGGGGGGGGGGGGGGCTGTCTTTCTGCCCAAGGCGGGGGCACTTCAACGGGGGCTTTAAATCTAGTGGCATCCTTGGGATTTAATCGCGAAGCAATTTGCAGAACAGGGATGTAATTAACCATACACTGAATTTTTGCTGCGTGAGAGCGAATCCACCGAGCATCAGTGGGGACAGAGCTCCTCCGCCACCTCGGGCATCCTATTTGTCCTTTACGATTTGGGGGTTTTAATCCCTGCATGTGTCACCCTACGGCGACTTGCCCCTTTCAGCAGACGGGGAACCACCCCACTCTCCCCTCTCCCCCCCCGCCAGGAGCCAGCGCAGGGGCCAAACGCTCTCACCGTCGGTGATCTCCATCTCGTAGGGAGAGGGTCTCCTCTTCACCCGGTTGCTGCCGTACATGGAGAAGGAATCCGGTTCGCCGAAAAACCCGCTGCAAACGAGAAGGCGGGAGAGAGGCCGTGAGGACCAACGCCGGCATCCTCCCGGCACGACACGGCCCCCCAGAGGGGCGGGGGGGGGCTCCGGGGGTCGGTGAGAAGCCGAGCAGCTCCGTTGACCTCGGAAGGAGCTCACGGCTCACGAAGCAGAGCCCTGGGTCGTGAGGCGACACGACACGACACCGAGGGACGCCAGCCGTGCGTGGGCTGGGGGATGCGGGAGGCGTGGGACAGTGGGGGGCTAGCGGCTCCCCGACAAAAAAACCCACCCCCCTCCTCGCAGCTTTCTGCCCCCCGGTCCGTCCCGCAGCCTCCCCCCGGGGAGGAGGGGGTAGCGGGGGGCACCATCTCCGCACAGTCCTTTGCGGGACTCACGGGAGCCCGCGGAGCTCCGAGGGTCGTTAAACCGGCTCTCGACAAGTGCCGCGTGTTACCGACGGACCCCTTTGCTCTGCCCGAAGCATTTCAACCGTGAATTATTTTATATATATATATATAATTTTTTAAATTATTATTTTTTTTTCAGTTTTTCGTTTCGTGTTATTTTTCCACCCCCTCTTTCTTCCTTTGCAAAGTCGCACGCAAACCCGCGATGACTAAGCCCCGAGCGGAGGAAGGGCTGATGCTGCCGCCCCCCTCCCTCTCTCCCTCCCTCCTTCTCTCCCTCCCTACCTCCCCGCCACCGAGCCCCGCAACCGAGGGGGCTCCCCCTCGGGGAAGCCCGTCCGGGGATGGGGTGGGGGAGACACGGACCTGTTGATGGTGGCCAGCGGCTGGCCCAGGTTGTAGAGCATGGCCCTGCCGGGGGGCTGCAGCGGGAGGGCGGGGGGGCTCAGCTGCACCATGCGGGCCTCGCAGGCGGCTTCGGCGGCGCGGCAGGGCTCGGCGCCCGGCGCTCTCTGCATCGCCTCCCCCGCCGCCGCCTCCCGGCTTTTTATGTCCAGGGAGGAGCCCCCCCGGCGCACCAGCTCGATGACGGGGACGGGGGCGGCGGGGGGCCCGGGGGAGGGCCGGCCCGCCTCCTTGGCCGCCCCGTTGAGCAGCAGCTGGGGGTCGGCCGGCGCCTCCATGCCCCCGCGGCTGCTCTCCGGTTCGTTCGTGGGCTCCGTTTCCGAGTCGTGCCGCCGGGGGGGGCGGGCATCGCGGGGGTCACTGGGGGGCGGCGGGGCGGGAGGCCTGTCCATCGTCCTGCGGAGAGAAGCAGCCGTGAGGGGCGGCCCCAGTTTGGGGGGGGGGGGGGGGGGGAGTTTGGGGGGGG
>JAOTQQ010000004.1:24806848-24844555 GCA_026546715.1 Gallinago undulata
CCCCAGTTTAGGGGGGGGGGAGATTGGGGGGGTGAGGGTGTGTGTGTGTGTGTACCCCCGCCCCGGGAACCGCCCCGTCGGGGGCGGGAAGGGGGTGGGGGGGCGCTTAGGGACTGGAGCTTCGCCGGAGAGAAATGGGGGGGAAACAGGAGGGGAGGCACTAATTACCCCAAATCAATTCGAGTTTGACGGTGCGAGAGGTGCCGGGGGATGGGGTCCACGGCGCCGTGACGTCACGGAGCGCCCCGGCCCCTCCGTGACGTCACGGAGCACTGCTTTGACGTCGGGCAGCGCCCCGGTTCCGCTCAGGGGGAGGCCGGGCCGGACCGGACCCCCCCAGACACACCTCAACCCTGCTCCCCAGCCGCGCCCCGCGGTGATTTCCGCGGCCAGACGCGGAGAGCTGCCACGCATCGAGGCGGCTGATGCGGCGGGGGCCGGTGGGCCAGCGCCCGGCGCGCCGCGGTGGCCCGGGGTGAAATGACGCGGCCAAATTAGGGCCGGGCGGGAGGAGGCTCAGGTCGCCCCCTCCTTCGAGGGATTTCTCCCCGTTTTGGGGGGGACCTCGGCGGTGTTTGCCCCCCCCGCGGAGCCAGCCCCATCACAGCCCGGCCTGGTCTACCTGGTCGCCCGGTAGAGGCGACCGCCTCTACTCCCATTTATAATTATTTTTTTTTAAATTATAATTTTTTTTTTTTAAATAGCGAAATATACCTGAAGGTACTTTTACGGGGGGATGAGGGGGTTAAAGCCCGTAACGGAGTCCATCCCCCCGCGCATTGGCTGCCGCAGGAAGGAGGAAGGGGCCCGGCAGCTCCATCCGCGGCCGCGCATTGTCCCCCTTCTCCCACAGAACGAATCCTGTCGCGACAGGGCACCTCGTGCCGAGGGCAGGCAGCGATATCGCTATTACTGCCGTGCTGATTCTCCCACTCCCCCTCTCCTCGTTCGTTTTGTTTTGAGGTTTCCCCCCCCCATAAATAAGGGGGTTCGCGGAGCAGGGAGCTGCTGCCCACCGGTCTCCTCCCCATCCTTCTCGCTCCTTTGCCTTGTGTCATTTTATTTTGTTTTATTTTTTTTCTGCTGGGCTGAATTGCGAAAGAAAACATTTTTGGGGGGAGGGGGGCGTCATATCTCCGTCTCTTTCGGGGAAAAAAATAAAATAAAACAAAACATCAACCAAACAACAAACCACCGAACCTAAAGCTCAAGTTCTCTGCCGTCCCTCCAGCCCCCTCCCCGCCAGCCCCTCTAGAAAGAAAAATCTAAATTGCCTATTCCCGTATTGTATAGGAAGAGATTACTCACATGTGTCATATTTAAGTAGGGACACCGCAAGTCTCTCCTGTTTCAACAAAAGCGCTCTCAGTGTCAGCCTGAATTTACTCCTCCCACCTCAAGGTACTTACGACTTTACAGAGAGGAAGGACACCCGCATCGGGATAAAACTGCTAAATCCTGGGAGGAAGAGAAGGGGAGGGGGGGGAAGAGGAAAAAAAAAAAAAAAAGAAAAAAAAAAAGAGGAGAGGGTGGATCTCGTTGGCCCGGATTGCCAGAGATCGGTGGAGAGAGGGGTGCGGGGGAAAGAGGGGCCGGCACCCCGAGGCAGGCCCTGTTATAGAGGACAGCTGGCCACCCCCTTGTCCCCCCCCGCTCCGTGTCCCCGCCGCGCAGTCGGGAGCCGCCGCCTCGTACACGGGGCCACGGTTTGGCGTAGAAAATATAGATAGGTTTGGTGTTTAAAAAAAAAAAAAAAAAGGTGTGAAAATAATAATAATAATAATAAAGCGCCCTATATTTGGGGCGAATTGGGCGGTTTTTTGGAAACATTGCAAGCCCGGTCTCCCCGGGAGGAAATCCCAGACGGGGCCGGAGACGGGAGTTGTTTTTCTCCCGATGGGCGAATAACGGCGGCGGCGTTGGCGTTTCTCCCACGCCCGACTGGAAAAATTTAATTCCTGAAGAGGTAAATTTAATTCCTGAAGGGCCCCGTTACCGGCGGGGCTCCCTCCCAACCCCCTTCCCCCCACCCCGAGGTTCCGCGACGGCCGGGGCCGGGCCGCCGGCGGGGTGAGCCCGTTCCCCGCCGCGGATCAACAGGAAGGCGAGGACGGTTTCCCTCCCCCGCCAAAGAAATCACGAAAAATAAGCTTTTCCCCTTCATAAAGAAATCAAGTAATCCCGATGCCGTCTCCTCCCGCTTTCGTTAAAAACGAAATACACCAAACCGCAGAAAAAAAAAAATACCCGCAGCTTTTTGCCTTCATTTGAGGGTGATTTCGTTTAGAAAAATAAGCAAGGGGGGGGGAGTGGGGTGGTGGGGGTGGGGGGACACACGACATTAATTCGCCGGTCGCTGGTTTCTTCCCCGTAAAATCCTTTTGTTTTCCAGCCGCGGATCGGCAGGAAATTTCCAGCCCAGAAACGCACCTCTCCCGCCGGCCCTTTGTAGGGAAATTACCCCGGGGCGGAGGGGAGCGGTATATGGGGGGGAGGTTTCCCCCCTTCCCCCAAAAAAACAAGCGAACAGGCCCTGGCCGTTCGTGCGTGTCGTCCCCCCGGGGGAGAAGCCGGGCCCGGCTCCCCCCCCCACCCTCCCCCGCCGCCTCCAGTCCCACCCCGACCCCTCGCTGCCGAACCCCGGGGGTCCCGGGGAAAGGGGGGGGAGGGAGGGGAAAGCGCACCCCACATTTTCAAAGGGTAAAGCGCGTTCTCTTCCTCACCGCCTCAAAGAAGAAAATAATAATAATAATGATAAAAAAATTAAAACCCAACCGCGGAAAAGACTTGGGTGGGTTATTTTTTTCCTCCCTTCGCCTGTCTCTTCTATGGGGCAGAAGCCTCCCCAAACACCCCTGGCTGCTTCCCGGACCCCTCCCCAAAACCCCAACCCGCTGCGGGGCCGGATTCCTCTCTACTCACCATTTGCTTTTCATTGGGAAAAATGAGTGGAGCCATTTTGTGGCCTACGCATGGCGGCTATATTTGTAGTAAGTGTTGGGTGGCTTCAGCTGGGGAGGCTCTAATTCCACATCACGTCCAGTTTCCTATTTAGTATGGAGAGCGGAACACTACTGCAATGTGGCCGAGAGAGATAAAACCCCAGCAGTGGCCCGCCTGCCCTGATAAGCCTCTAAACCCATTATTTATGAAATGATTCATTATTATTTGGCAATTTTATCGAAGGAAAGCGGAAAATTATTGCAGGGATATGCATAGGAATAACTCCAGAATGCATGCCTTCTAGCTTTTTATGTGTGTGTGCTTAGATGCTCTTAAAAAGACACTGAAAAAAAAAAAAAAAGAGTAATAAAAAATTGCACTGTGGCTGCCCGCATCTGAATAGCAATTCTTTATTTTAGTCCTCTTGGAGGTTATTATGCCCCTGCTCTATTTTTTTTTCCTTTTTTTTTTTTTTTATTAAATATGGAACACCTACTCCGTTCTTAATTAAATTTAATGAGACAAAATAAATTGTTTGAGATGCTGAGAGAGGGGGAAGGGGGTGTGGGCTGCTTTGGGACAAGAGAAGGTAAATAAAGCACATCGAGGGGGGATGTTTTGGAGAGAAGCGGCCCCATCCCCAGCCTTCCTCCCCGCACACTGTTTTCGCTGGGGGGCTGAATTGGGGGGCTGCCCGTCTCATCTCCCCTGCTGGGGTGGGGGGATGCTGGAGGATGGAGAGCAGAGCGGGTACCCCTCGCCCTTGGGAAATTTGAGATGGGAATAGAAGGGAGAGCTCGGGGCCAGAGCCGAGCCTGGAGGAGAGGAGCCTGGGGAAGGGGAGAAGGGTCCTTGGCCGCCGGGCAGCCAGCGGGGCTCGGGGACTGCGACCCACTGCGCGCCCCGTCGGGGCTGGGGGCTCAGCCCGGCGACGTCAGGGCCTGGGACCGGGGGGGCGGGGGGGACCCCCGGCTTTGGCCAAAGCCTCCGCAAAACCGGAGCGGCCGCCGGGGAGACGGGCGGGTGCGGGGGTCGCCTGCCCTACGCGGCTCTTAGAAGGCGACGGGACGCCCCTGAAACCTTCCCCAAAATGCCAGAGGGTCCCGGCAGAGGAAGAGGATGGAGAGGGGGAGATGGCTGGAGGGTCTCGGGTCCGTTCCCCTGGAGATCCACAGGTAAAGCGGTCCTAGAGACGGCGGCGGGGAGGGGTTTTCGGTACCTCAGGGGATCGACCTGCCCGGGCAGCCGAAAATCAACGAAATCTCCACCAGAGCGGGGCAGAGAGAGGGGAATAGTGGCTGAACCCCTCCCGGGACACCCCCCGGTCCCTGCTGCGGGGTCGGGGTGAGGCTGCGGCCCCCGGCCGTGCGGAGAGACCGGGAGAGAAGCCGCGGCCCCGTCCGCCAGTGGGGCGATGCGGAGCCGGCCCCGCACCTGCCGTGCGGCGGGGCCGGGGGTGCGGGGTCCGCTATTGTCCCCCCCACCCCGCCACCTGCAGGCCCTCCCGCAAAGCGGGGGAAATGCCGGAGCTGTTACTCTTCCTTTCACTCCTTCCCCTCGACCTCCCGCTCTGGACGCGGCCGTGGGAGAGGTTTCCACAAACCCTCCCCGCTTCTCTCCCCCCAACCCCCCCGGCTCCATCCCCCGGGTGGCGGCTGGGGTCGGGTCCCCGCAGGCAGGAGGACACCGCACGATGCCGGCAGGCTGCGTGGGGCGGCGGGGCAGGGACGGTCACGACGCGGTGGAGAGAGCCCGCCGTGCCTCCCGCCAGGAAACACGACCATTTTCAAGCCGGCTCCTCTCACCAACAGGAAGCGTTAAAGATAGAACAGCCGGGGCTGGGTGGGGGAGATTAGGAAGCCCGAGCATCTTCTGTGCACCGTAAAGCCACGGCGGAACCATTCCCACTGCCCTGCCACGGGTGGGCTTCCCGGTCCTGCCCAGCAACCCCCTGCTCGCCCCCTCTCCTGCCTTTTCACAAGGCAAAGGGGTAAAAATCCCTGCACCAAAATGATACAAAATGATCACTGATGCTCCGAGCAGGCCCGTGACCTTTTGAGCCAGCACTTCAAATATCTGCCCTTAATTATAACAAAGGATAGCTAGAAAACAGCACAAACCAAAACGAATCTAAAACCTCAGAAGCAAAGAAGAAAACCCCGTAAATAAAGGTTTAAGCCCTGCTGCCCTTCCACGTGTTGTTGCCTGAACGGGCGATGGAGCCAGTCCCTGCATTGGGTCCCCATCGCTCAGGGTGAACAAAGCCAGACCTGGATTTTCATCCTTTTTTTTTGTTGTGGTTTTTTTTTGAACTCCAAGCTGCAGTAGACGCTTCGGGGAAAAAAAATATCAAAATCAAAAAGCCCGGCATCTTGAAATTGCTCAGCTCTACAGTGTGAAAAGAAAAGCTGTTTTAGGGAAGTGTGGGGTTGGGTTTGTTTTTTTTTTTGTTGCTGTTGTTGTTTTGGTCAAATAAATGACTGCTTCAGTCGCCCAGAGGCTGCTGTCCAGGATTATATGATTTGCGTAACTTAATGTAACACCACACCCTCCTCCTGGGCCCTGCGCGAGTCCTTGGGCTTTTGTCTTCAAATTGTTCCTCGCCCTCGAGCATTTGAAGAAAGTCTTTAAAATATTAACCAATACAACTGTCATCTTCCTGTGTTTCCAGACATTTTACAATAGGAAACAAAGAACAAAACCCTACAACAATAGCTCAGAGGTATGAATTGCCTCATTCATCTCACTGGAATGTTCAAAAACATTAACTATTTTTTGACTGATTCAGCAGAAAAGGCACTGCCAGATAATAAGCTTGCACCCGATCCAGGGGAGATTCAGGGACCGAGAAAGGTTTTATTTTTCAGCGCAGCGAAGCAGCACCTTTCCTGAAAGGAAGCAAATACTCCTGTTGATGGAAGAGGCTGCGTGAGAGGAGAGAGATTCTGACAGGGCTTTGAAGGGAGCTGCCGCCTTCCTCTCCCTGTGCTGCCTCTGGAACAGCAGCTGCCTTATTTCACCCCCAATGCTTAATCCACAAGGGTGGTAGATATTGGAAAAGGTTCTCATGGCATTGTAATAAATTAATTACAGAATCACCGAATCGTCATGGTTGGAAAGGACCTTCCCCCCCCCTCAGTCTCAGCCACCAGAGCATGCCCTGAAGTGCCACATCTACACGTTTCTTAAACACCTCCAGGGATGGTGACTCCACCACCTCCCTGGGCAGGTTGTTCCAGGGCCTTACCACCCTCTCAGTGAAGTAATTCTTCCTAGTATCTACTCTAGTCCTCCCCTGCTACAACTTCAGACCATTTCCTCTGATCCCATCATTACGAGGGAGAAGAGGCGAACACCCACCTCTCTACAACCTTCTTTCAGGTAGTTGTAGAGGGCAATGAGGTCTCCCCTCAGCCTCTTCTTCTCCAAACTAAACATGCCCAGTCCCTCAGGACTTCTTCTTTTAATTAGCAATTAGTATCCAAACATACCATGAGCTAAGAGTGCAGCCTTTTGGATTTGAACGGGAAGGGCCCTGGACTTTGCTGTGGGGTGTTTTAATTCTCTAGTCCAACACTCTTAGAGCAGGAAAGCCAAGGTCAGCACCCCAGGATGAACTTCTGCTGACACCATGCCATCACTGAAACAAAGTATGTTCAAGCCCTCATCAGAGCCTGTTGATGCACCACAGCCAGTGAGAAAAGACATGGCTCAGCCATCATTCCACGCTCTCCTCCCTCCAGGAATGGTGGAAATGGGAATGAGCTGCCATGTCCAGTGCTGCTGCCTCATTTCCAAGCCCAAGAGGTCAGGATAGAGGTGTGTGACACCACGGCTGTGCTGGCTGACCCCTGTCCTCAGACCTACTCGCCAAAAGGCAGGAAGAGCCACCCCAGCCAGCACTAGGCGACTGGGTTTTCCAGCACTGGTGTGTTACTGGGTCATCAACAATACAGAGTCACCTCAAAAGTACTTACTATGCCTAGAAATTGACCCAAAGTCAAAGCCTTAACAGAAATGGAATCCTTAAGAAATAACTGAACTCCTCAACAGAATGATATGGGGGTGGAAGGGACCTCTGGAGATCATCTAGTCCAATCTCCCTGCCAAAGCAGGTCTACCTAGAGCAGGTTGCACAGGAACTTCTCCAGGTGGGTTTTGAATGTCTCCAGAAAAGGAGACTACCACTTCTCTAGGCAGCCTATTCCAGTGCTCTGCTACCCTCAAAGTGAAGAAGTTTCTCCTCATGTTTAGATGGAACTCCTTATGTTCAAGTTTGTGCCCATTACCTCTTGTCCCGTCACTGGACACCACTGAAAAAAGACTGGTCCCACCCTCTTGACACCCACTCTTTAAGTAGTTCTAGGTGTCGATCAGATCCTCCCTCAGCCTTCTCTTCTCCAGACTACAAAGACCCAAGTGTCTCAGCCTTATTATCAGCAGAGGGTGATGGAAAAGGGCTCTTTCATTAGTAGATTGGGGTGCTTCATCACACAATAGTTCTAAGTAAAAAAAAATAAAAATTATTTTTGCTTACCCTACCACCCAGTACTGGATTTCTTGAAGAGTTCAGAAGCCAGGGACATGCTCACACTTCCAGTTAGCCATTCCAAACAGTGCCTGGGAAGTGGCAAGTGTTTAAATAAAGGCTACATTAGCAACTGAAGATTTCTCTTTTTTTTTTTTAATGGAATCTTTGACCTTTGAGCAATATGTACTTCTTAAATAAATAGAAAACATCAATACAGAATAAAAAACAAAACAGAAAAAAAAAAATCACAAAAGTTTTAAAAGTGCTAGTTTTTCCAATTTCCTTCCAAGATTTCATGATACAGAGTTACATCTGCCATTTTGGCTGAATTAAAAAATTTGATACAAAGTAAGGCCACAGTTATACTTCCCTTCCCACCAAACACAACACTCCCCCCTCCCCACAGTAATCCAACCATTTGAGTACATTTCTAGACATTAGTGCTTTAGCTGTGTTGTCCCTGCTCTGCCACACACTGTAACGATGGCTCACAGCTGGCACGAACATGGAAAAGTCAGTACTTGAAACCAGCCAAGAGACTGAAATAAGCATCATTGCTAGAAGTATGTTGAGAGCACATCTTCGGCTTAAGTTGATTGACCGATACTTTAAAATCACACCTAACTGTAAACAAAAGTGCACACATACTGCAGTGCTGCTCAGCACTGACTCAACCAGCGTTTAGAGGTGGTTGTCCCTGACCTGGGCTGAAAACTCAGTTCTGCAAGTTTTAGATTGTTACGACAAAGTGACCTCCTCAAAGATCACTTAATCCCTGACTTCCCCATAGTCCTTTATGGAGATGTCCCTCTCAGATCCAAAGCCGTGGTTGCCAGCTGTCTTAGGGGGACATTCAGAATAACTTTGGCAACTGCCTGAGTTGTTTCACATCAAGAATGGTGCCAACAGAATTCATGCTGTTCGACTGGTTTAAAGTTTCGAGGGCTGGAGTATGCAGGTTTCCAGGGAAGACCTGAATATCACCTTCATCTCTCCTGCCAGGTTGTTCAGTGAATTCCACCCTCCCACGTAACAATTTGGGTTTAGATTTTAAATCCTTTAAAATCTGAACCGAGTCATCATCTGCTTGATCTGCTCTGGGAGGAAAAATTTCATTTGTAATGTTTCTTAACACAGGGCCGTTGAATTCAGATGGAGAAGCATTAGCAGTCAACTCTCTGCTGTGACTTTTTAGATGAGTGGGAAGTCTTCCATCAATTCTTTTGGATAATTCAGTCCAGTGGTTGAAGCCATCCAACACAGGGGTGCAGTTTTTGTCCAGCACGCTTTCGCTTTTGACAGCACCAGAACTGCTGTCTTGGACTTGCAGTTCCTCTTCATCTTCACTACTGTCACTGCCCTGAATCAGCCCGTATCGCTTCATGTACTTCTTGGTTGCAAAAGACATATTGTTTGGGGAAATTAAACTAAGCCCCACCATGCTCTTGTCCATATTTGTATGCAACAGGTCTTGGAAACAGAAATCTGCAGGAGGATTCTGGCCTGAGCGACTGAGAGAAAGTCGAGATAATTGATTTTCACTGAGATATTTGAGTGCTATAGCGTTTGCCTCCATGCTCAGGTCAACGACATTAGGAGTTAAGCCACACATGCTGACATTGGCAAATGACATATAATTTAGTCCAGGAACCACTGCTTCAGGATTTATGCACGCTAAGATGCTGAAATAAAGCAATCAAAAAGTTAGTTTAGCATCACAGGAAAAGTAAGCATTTCACAAGATAATCTAGTAATTCAATTTTTGCTTGCTGTACCGATTTCTCCTTCCTGCTGAAGGCCACAGCTCAACCAGGCTGCTCAGTGCTGAGATCATATGTTCTGCACACACTAAAGAAGCAGCTCTCCAGCTACTCACACCAATGGTACCCAAACACCGTGTTACAAAATTAGTGATACTCCTTTCCGATTCAATGCTAACTAAAACCCTCGTATGATGAAGAGCCTCCCCTCTAGTAGGTTTCAGAGCTGGTTTTGAGCTCTTGGTCTCTTCTTACCAGTGAACGTGAGATTATATGTCTCTGATCCCAAGACTCTAAATGCTGCCATCCAACCCAAAATTTTTATTTTGACAGAAGATACAGTGACAGATCAAGAACATCTCTTTCCCAATGCATGCCAATTCCATCCAGGCTTTTTAGAGAAACTCTGACATAGTATCTGTTTCCAGAAGCCTGCAAGGTTCTACATTTGAAGGCATCCTTCAGTACAGGAAATCATCATTTGTTAGGTTGCTTCATACACCAATTTCTTGTCTACATTAGGTGCTTAGTTTAAAGACTGAAAGGACAAGCTCTGGCACACTGGTAGCGGTTATAAACCAGTGCATTTAGCACAAGCATATTATACTAGTTTATAAACCCAAACTCCTTGTGTCAGGAGTTAAGAGTCACCTTATTTCACCAAGCACAGATTCTGAAGTTTGCTTACAGAGACTAAACTCCTGGCTCAGATGAACCACCACTAATTATGCTCTGGATTTGCACTGTTGTTTCCTTCTGTACTGAGGTATAGACCTTTTCTCAGAATTGTTTATCAGTCACAAACACGGCAGAAGAAAGAATCCCACCCCACTCCCCAAGTTCAAGGAAAAAAATACCAAGAATTCCAGTTTTGTCTTATGGGTTCACTTATTAGCATATTATTGACATTAAAAAAAAACCACTATGAGACTCTTCAGCCAGGAAGGTAGCCCAGAAATTCCAGCAAAACGCCTGGTAAAATTCAAGTGAAAAGGAGAGAAGAAAGCTTAGAAACTGTATGACTGGAAATCACTTTTGATACATGGCTTAAGAGATTAATCAGGAGATGGTTAGATTTTTTTTTTGTTTACCTAACAGTTATATACTAGTATTAAGATGACAATAAGGATGAAAGTGAAGCTGTGCCAGGCACAACTATGGTCAGCCTATGCCTAAGCAACTACATAAATAAATATTCCCATGCCTCAAACACCTTCTTCAGAAATTACTTCTGCACCTTCTTCTGTTTCATCAAGGCTGCTTCTCTCCCCAGGCACTACAGCCTCCCTGTTTCAAGTCAAAGCACTAACAATAACAAATGATTAGAACAGACCTGGTTTTGGTTACATATCAAAGCCCTGATAACAATTTCACTTGTACTACTGAAGTGCAAGACAAGTGTTAAGAAGCAGTGAAAAAAATACATAGCTGCTTAACGTTCAGCCTCCCAAGTCCAGTGTTTCTCTGGAATACTTTGACATAGCCCAAAGGATTGAAGTCACTCAAGCAGCTTCGTTATTATTCTAGGGAATTGTGTTACTGCACACACAATATTTTAAGAATCACCAGATACTCTAACAGCTAGAGCTACTTGTGTTACATTTAAATAATCTGAGTTTTGCTAGCAGAGCTCTTAAACCTATCTGAAATACCCATAGCATGAGCCAGTGTTTCATCTTTGCAGAAAATGTGAATCAAGTTGCCAAACAAATCCCCAGTGGCAGTGAACACAGTCCCTTTTCTTTGCTCATTGAGCCAATCTTCATTTTTGGTTGGATCCACACATTACTATTCAAAACAACCAATATTTTACCTGGCATTCTCCACTTTGTGTGTATTTTTCTTCATTTTGCCAGGCGAGTCAATTGTCACTCCGAGGCTCTTCAGCTGTTTGAGCGTAGCACTAATCACACTCTCTTTATCCACCACTCCCTTGACAGTCTCTGAAGACACTTCTGTTCTGTCATCAACATCCTGATACTTAGGACCACCATCATTAACAATTCCTGATTTTACAGGCAAGCAATCTTGCTCTTCTGAGGACTTTAAGAGGTGGTTTACTTGGCCCTACAAAAAAAAGGGAGTAGGCGAGAAACCACATGGACATCATGACCCCAAAATCCTGGTTTATTCTTATACAACTTAAAATATAACTAGATGGGTTAACAGCTTATTCTGACAAAGCAGTCAAATTCAGATTCAGTTCAGATACAATCACATACTCACAGCAGTGTAGCCAAACACTGGAATATCTTACACTTCAAGCTTTCTGTAAGAGTCTGTTCTGAGTTCAACCACATCACATACTGATATTCTTCAAGTTAAAGTATCTGCCCTTTAAGGTACTTGAAGGTAAAATGCTGGGCTATTTTAAAGGACACTAATTCGGGAAGTTATCAACTGACATAACCTTGGAACTAAAGATTTATTAGACAGTACTTGTATGCATGGAAGAGTGAAATACATAATAACCACTTAAACCTTAAAAAAGGAAGAACTACAAACTCGGAACTTTTCTGTAGAGAATAACATGAACTTGGAAGCCAGATGCAACTTTCATTCATGCCAACACCACATCATAATGTCAGCAGCATGCTGTTTTTACTGCCACATTCATCGCGGGATATCAAATTTAAATGAATTACCAGTAAGTCCTGGTAAAGCTTCTGATCCTCTGACGGATGCCGAGGCAGCAACAAGGCGGGTGGCTCCGAGCTTTGCTCACTTGTTACCACCACATGGTTGCTGGCTCCCTCTGTTGGTTCTTTCTGTAAAGACACACTAATACTTTCTTCCCGGGATGAACCCCGAACAAGTGCTTGGGAAATATTTCCGTTTCTGAAAGAGAACACAGAGACACCTAGATGTTTCCTTGAAACACAAAAAGTACAAGGATCACTACGTGTGCCATATCTTTTCATGAACACTAGAAAAAGAGAAAAATCCAACTGCTGGAAACAGATCCTAACATTTCTTGGTTTGTCTACTGCTTGCGGTTTTTCTCCTCTCTGCAGTTGTTTTCTTTCAAAAGTCAATTGAGGACTGAGGAAATACACCTTGAAGTGTGAATCTACAACAGTCTAACTAGCTTTTCAGAAGATGTGAAAATGGCAATGGCTTCTCTGGACTAGTCAAAACTCAACGAAACTCTATGACTTAACCTTAAAGCAGATAAAGTCACTAACAATTTGGAGATTGTCTTATGTTTTCAGCATTTTTATGGACATTTAAAAGCCTTTGGGAGGAAATATCTTCCACATGTTCTGAAACATGCCTTGTTCCAATAGCCATTTTTACAGAGGTGAGTGACTGATAATGAGATTCCTGTGGTAGTTTAGAAATGCTCTAAAAACTTCTCAGACACTAGTACAAATACACACACAATGCACACTGAGTATCGTGAACTGAGAACAAACATTTAGTTGAAGTACTTCTCAATAGCAGATGTGAAAGAGGAACCATAATCTTTCCTGAACTTTCCAGGTAAAAAGTGTAAATAGTCTGGATTGAGTTACAGCATGATGCTCCGCGTTCCCTTCAGCTTGCTGGTGTGTGCATCATGTAGACCTTTTGAAACCAGACATATCAATAGTACTATCATCCCAAGGAGATCCTCCAGTGACCCTCCTCCCCTTTTCCTCCTCAGGAGACAAGTGTAAGATAAGGGAATTTCAGAACTCAACAGATCAATTGCCTGTGTTGAAAGCGATAAGATTTAAGTCACGTGACATACTAGATAGTCAACGTAGGTTATCAGTTACTGTTACATTAGCAATTATTCATCATTCCCCAAAATGTTCCTCTCCTCCTCAAAGAAATCTGGGTGACGTTCTACATTCTTACTATAAGATACAGCAATTTTACAGGTTTAGAATCCAAGTTGAAGAGAACCTCAAGATGGCATCTCTCTAAAACACGATGTTCAAAAGGCTGATTCGAATTAGTAACGTTTGTGGTAGCAGAAATGTTTGCAAATACTTTAAAGGACTATGAATATTTAAGTTATAGCTTAATTATCATAATTTTTCATAACATGATTATTTTAGAAACCTAATTTCACTGGAAGGGTATTCACCCTCCTTTGGCTTTTTCTACTTAGAGAATATTAGATCATTAAAAGTGCTAAATTGTTGAGCTATTCCTTGTATAAAAATAACATCCATATAGATAATTAAAAATATTTTTAAATTGCTTCCAAAATTAGGCTGAGATTAGTCATTGCACTATAAAGAATTTGAGCTTAAAAATAATTAAATTAGCAGCCATGAAGTTGTACCTGCATTGATTAGACAAAGTAGTTAGGTATAAAATGTAGAGAAATTCAGGGATGTCATATAATCATAAACCCCTCATCCTCAGCCCTTCAGAATTGAAAGGGTTGTGAATACTGACAGGGAAAAGCCACTGTAGGAAAACAAACGACTACATCAGCATCCCCTTTCTCCCTCAGGATTTAAGGTAAGAAAGGAAATGCTGCCAGCCCTGTACACGCTTTTCCAAGATAAAGGCTTTTGCCATCAGCTGCTGCTGATAGGTAGGCTACCTAAACGTGCATGACTGATAAATGCAGACTCTAAAGCCAACTGTGTTTTCATGAGCTGAACCATTTGAAACATAATTAAAAAACAAAGAAGGGAAAGAACACAACAAGAAGTCAGGTGACTATTTCTAATTCCTAAAAAAAAAAATAAAAAAATAAAAAATCATGAAAGTAGTAACTTATGAAAGGCAGTTCAGCTTATTATGTGAACACAAGATATTTCTGGTTACTTACTGGAGAGTGTTCTGATTAGTTCCTTCTTCCACAAGATGAATACTGTCTACAAAGCTGGGCATGTCAACCACCTTTAAGGAAGAAGCAATACTTGCATTACTTGTATCTCGTTCAGCATTAATTGAAATGCTTATGTCTTCCTTAGAAATCTCTTCATCCTCTTTTTTTCCTTGTGGTACGGAGTCATCTTGTTTTTCTGAGGCTGTATTCCAAAATAAGCTAGCACCTAGAAGAGAATTAGAGATTTACTCACTTAAGAAAAGTCATTACTATCTTCTGAGATCCTTTGGCTTTGTAAAGCTAGAGGAATCATTTTCTTACACTCAGGTGGTGGTGTTTTTTTTTTCCCACCATTTAAAAAGTGATTCAAGGTTTAGAGCAGCTAAGAGTTGCCAAAACATGTCAAGTCCTAGTTTCTTTCAAAGAATACTTGATAGAAATAAATAGTTGTATTAAAGCATTTTAATGCATTGACCTTGAGCCAGTTTGAAAGTTTTCTCCAGACTAACCACATTACTTCCTCGGATTTAACAGGAATCAATGTATTAATATGTAGCTTTCTAGACACAGCTGCCTAACTTGCTAAAATTAAAGCAAATACAGTCTCCTCTCCATGCATGTAAATGCATGACTTACAAAAAGCATCAATACTATATGTAATTGAACATCAGATGGGATAGAAGGTATTACTTTTCAAAACAGTGTATTAATTCAAAAAAGTGTGGATTTTTTTCTTTCAATAAGGCACATTTTAAAATAGAGGACCTTGCTAAAGCTATTGGAAGAATAATTCTTCCAGTGATGGCAATCGCTGCAATTGCACCCCAAAGACAGAAGTAGTTCCAGCCTAAACTTGCAAATAACACCTAGAGAACTTAGTTGCTTTTCGTACCCAGGTGCGTGTTTGTGTATGTTCAGCACTTCTGCAAAACATTCCCACCACACCCAAACAAATCACAGAAACATCCAGAAAAAGTGATGCCAGTCTATTTTTAAAGACTAAAGCATTACCTGTGCTCACAGCAATGCTCACACTTTTGCGAGAAGCTGGTGAGGGCTGTGTTTCCATAGAAACAAAGTCCCCTTGCTTCTCTGGCTGCAGAGCATGGCTAGATGCAGCCGGTTCAGAGGAACAAGCCTGACGAGTCTGTGCTTCCAATAAGCGTTGGATCTGTAATGGTTATCAGAAAGTTATAATTCATATAATAAAATATAAAGTACAAGAGGGAAAAGCCAATTACTAAATTAGGCTCTTCTAAGCTCTGTATCCAAATCTAGGCTGCATTGCCACAGACGTCTGATAACCTTCCAGTTCTCAGCAGTGCATGCAGCATCCATCAGTTGTGATGCTGGCAGAGCCAGCAGAGAAGAGGTTTTAAGCACGCTGGCAGAACTACACCGAGGCAACTTGAGAAAAGCCTATTTGCACTACACTTGTTGGAAGTATTCTCTGCCCCTTTCATTCATATACAAAGCCTATTACTGACTTACCAGCCAAGCATTTATAGGCCAACTGTCCCTACCCCACGCTAAATCAACTTTGTATTAATTACAAACCCAAGCACTTAAACGATAGAATTAAGGTTGCCCAAGCGATATTCATTCTAGTATTTGCATCCAGCCTGTTCACCAATTAGTTCATAGCTCCACGGGGAAATACTGTAACAGTGAAGGCTGCATTTATGCAATAAGGAATGTACAATTCATGCTTTGAGAGCTTGATTTTACATACAGAAACTATACCTAAAGCTTTTTCCAGTTGCAATTTTCCCGTTTAAGCAGGAAAAACACGTATTGTGAACAACTTTCTTATTCCTATCATTGACCGCCAGCAGCAATATTTAAACTCTGGCTCTTCAGCCCCAAATCATACCCTGCAAAACACAGGGGCAGCAGCCTAAGAGGCCGATATTTTGAAGAAACTTAACCTAGTCTCAAAACAGAAGTTAATGAGATCACCGAAGCCCAATTTTCCAGCACAGCAACAAAACCTGATGAACCCTGCCAGTCTGCTGCCAACAGACATCTGAAATTCTCAAAGCAACAGCCTTAACAAGTCAGGAAGCTGCAGGCTTGAAGGTGGGCAAAGCAACACACAAGAAGGTTCTGTGCTTCACCTGTAAGTTTAAAATAATTCCAAAGTCTATAGTCTATGCAGGAAATTTTTTTTACATAGGTAAGCATATATATATGAAAGCATTTATACTGAAGGCATATCTATTTGCATTATAAAACAGTCTGCTAAAAGGGAAATGATGTTATGGAAATACAATAAAAATAAATGTAAAATTTAACTAAGATGAAAACTATTTGACTCTTGCCAAGGGACACCAATTAGCAGAGCTAATCAGGACCCCCCTCCACCCCCAAACTGCAGCTGGTATGACAGGCTCTCTTGTTCCAACGAGGATGGACAACAGTTAATTTAATTCCTTCGGCAGGAGAACTATCAAAGCATAATCACTAACAGGGTAGAGGAGAAAGCTGCCATTTCTACAAACCTGAGCTTGAAGTAATTTGAGTTGTCTATCTTGTTCTGTAAGAACCCGGTATGCATCTGGAGATAATCCCATCATTCCATTATCTGATCCTGCTTTAGAAGTAGGCACGTGCAGGCACGGTGAGTGGGCTGCACAAAGCTGCAGACTAGAGGGGCTTGCACTTGAAGGCAGCCTTATTCCAGGAGATACGCTGTTGTCAAGAGAACAGTTCCCCATTTTCCCATGACATCTCACATTTATAGGGCTGCTTGTGGTGTATCCTGGATTGCAGCAAATATTTGGACAAATGATATTTTGATGGAGCACTGTACACATATTCTGTTGAGCCATCTCTGATTGGATTTCCGCTCCATGTTGGGGGCTAATTTTACCAATTCCTTGCCACGAATTTATCGGATTATATTGGAGGGAAGCGGGAAACTGACAGTTGCATGCACTGGCTGGACAGCAAGGTGGCACTTGAACTGGCACCTGCAGTTCTGGTGGTCTTCTGCACATTTGCGGTGAAAAAGCAGGGGTGCAGAGGTCTGGCTGTATAACAGTGGGAAGCTGCTTGGAACTGGGTATGGATGTTCTTTTACTTGGATGCTCTCCCTGATGTGTGATTCCATCAGGATTTAATACAAGTCTTTCTGGTGGCTTTCTGGGGCGATGCACAGATGTATCTGGGGAAGGCCCACTACAAGGGGTTGAAGGAGAAGATGATCCAGAACTTTTTCTTGATTGAGGGCATGCTTTTTTACAGTGCAGCTGTTGCTGTAGTACAGCTTGCTTTCCTCTGGAAGGCCCTGAAGTTAGAATTTTCTGGTTTAAATGGTTTGGTAATTGCCTCAAAGAAGGATCTCCCACATTAACAGGAGAGTTTGGCTTGTCTTCAGAGTGCTGGGTGGGGTAATATGTAGATTGCAAGCACCCTTTCTTTTTATTAGGCTGACGTAGCGCTAAGGGTAAGCTTTTAGCATCAGAAGTCCCCATAGGCTTTGACGATTGTCCCGCTTCTATGAAACTCCCATCCAAAACGAGTGACAGTTCAGGAACTGAAGGAAAGATCCTGGTAACCTAAAGGGATAATTACACAAGATCGTTGTAAAATATTGTCTTTCAGCTCTTAACGTGAAGAATTTCGAAGAAAATGTTTTCATTTAAAATCAGTATACGACCATTACCAGTTCCAAACCAACTACATATCAAATGCTTTTCTAAAGATTGGAGAATCCAGATCCAGAAGACCTCTAGGATCATTCTTAGAAGCCAAAATTACTTTCATATGGCATAATAGCCATGTCTACCAAATGAATGTTCTATGTCATCCTGGAGCACATTTCAGGCTAAGGGTCTTTCCCCCTTCAAGAAGTGGACTACATGTTCCTTCTTACTATTCTTGGACCCAGTAGACTGGTGCAACAGAACATATTTTATAATCTACAACTGTCACATCCTTCTAGACCTATTCTGTATGAGAGCTGCTATTTCATTATATTTGTATATGCTTCAGTAAAAAAAAAAAAAAGACCAGAAGATCTTGATTTCATTTACCCAGAAATACACAAATAAGTTTGCTGCTTCTATTTTTGCCTCAGACACCACAGCTCTTCCTTTTAATGGTACCAACATTCCCAAAGTAGAACTTACTACTCAAATCCTAGTATATAAAGGAACTAAAGTGCCTATAATCTTGGAAAAAAAAACAAAGGCAGGTTAACTAGAGCAGGAATTAGGACTCTCGGTTCATTTCTTCAGCTCTCTTTTCCTTTGCTAGCACTTTGAGACAGAAACTTTATAGTCTTCAGTCCCCTTATAATAAGTTTTGCTGCTTTAAGTGTCACATATGAGATACCCAGAATGATTATTTACTTAATTACCTGTTGACTCACTGGGTGAGGACTTGGAATTGGTCTGGGGGATAAATCCTCATCTTCTACACCAGAGTCGTGATCACTTGCCGACAACTTGCTGGGTGAGCAGCCTTGGGAAGGACTAAAATCAACATAAATCAAACTAAAGATGTTTGCACGTCAGATTTGGCACCAGTAACATGAATCTTCATGTTTTTCACTGTGCCATCTACAGTGCAATATCAGTATCATTTTTTCAAGAAGCAGTTGCTATGCATCTCCTCCCTGGTTAGCTAGAGAGTTCACACAGCAAACAGGTCTAAGACCAACGAAAATATAAATGCTGCTTTTCAGCAAAAAGACACTAACTCTCCCCACACCCTCAGTCATACACACCTTTTAAGTGACATTCTAACAGCAAAGCACTGGTTTATATTAGAAAGACAGGGAGTGCTACAGTAAAGACTGTAACATTGCTGAAACTAAAATAAATGCCGTATCAGTCACAGATAAAAATTTGATGGATAACTGAGGTTCTTAAAAATCCCTAAGTTTCAACCTATCCGGGTTTTGCAGCACTGAAAAAAGAATTTTCACCAATTTAAGAAGATTT
Organism: Gallinago undulata; assembly: GCA_026546715.1. NCBI lineage: Eukaryota > Metazoa > Chordata > Aves > Charadriiformes > Scolopacidae > Gallinago > Gallinago undulata. The sequence continues at coordinate 24,825,806 of JAOTQQ010000004.1, forward strand.
CAATTAGAGATTTGCATCAAAGGGTGGATTCAGAGAAACCTTAATACAGTGAGCTAAGCTCCATCAGTAAGGAAGCCTTATTAGAAATATCCACTGTATAAATTACAACCACCAGTATAAAGAGTAAAACTACAAGTAGTTTCTCTTGGAATATGGTCAGCTTGACCATTGTACTTGAAGACTCTGAACTCTAGGAATAAGCAAAAGCCCATACACAGATCTTAATGCGAGAAGATCACTGTACGCACAGCTAAACTGACACCTGGCACAGCAGAGGTCAAAAAAAAACTTAATCCAAGAAATATTTAACTTTGGCATATAAATGACATCTGAAAGATTTACCTTGTGATAGGAAGTTTCTTGCAAACTCTGCTGAAGAACTCAGTTTCTGCATTTTGGTTTTCTGCACTCAGCTCGAAGTGGATAGGGTTCTTGTCTGAAGTTTCAACATTCTGGAATAAAACTTGTAAGTTTCATGCTTCACGAATACAGAAAGTTTTAATCACTGAGGTACTACTCCCAAAGAAATAATTTTAAGGGCATTTATATCCGATTACTTGCTGCTTGGCCTCTACTTTCAATTCTCAATTCTTTCACCACTACAAGGAGGCAGGCAACTTCCCTTCCTGTTTAACGCTGCTCCCCGGGTTAGTCTAAAGAAGTTGGCCTAATTATAGCCATGAGCAGATGCTTCCTTGCTGAAACTGCTTAGAGACTCTTCCACAGGCCTTCCCCACTATAAGGAACAGCAACTGCTCCTGTACTGTTTCACACACCACAGCTGTGCAAATTCTGGAGACAACAGAAGCAAGCCTGTTACTAAGAGCCCTGTCATCTTCAGAAAGCCAGGCTGTACCTAGGCTGAAGGTGGTAGGCAGCCCTGAACAGGGAAATTTAGTTGTAAACAGAACAGCACGGGACACACATTGCACTAGCTACTTCTTTGCCAGAGCATAGGAGAACCTATCAAGCAATTAACAATTCAACTTCAGATTCCGTACAAGTCTAGGAAAACACATAATGAACCGAGATTTCCTAGAATTTTCTCAAACCTCACAAGTTATCTCCCAGACATTGTATCACCAGATTCTTTCACATAGTTACTCTACACAAAGATAAAATTGTTCCTGCTTTGTTACTGTAGCGTAGCAAGAAATCTGCAGATTAGTTACCATTGAATTCACCCTTGCCTTCAACTTCAAGCAAAGCACAAGTTCCCCAGCTTTGCTCTCCAAAGAGCACTGATACCTATCACCCAGAGCAGTCATTAGATGTGTCCAGCATGCACAGAGCATACCAGACTAACAAATGCTATAGGACATCAGAATCTCTGCTCAAAGCCAAAAGGTCACTACTAGGAAGGAGCACTAACCAAGTCCAACACAGCACACTGCATTTTAAAAGACAGATTCTTAATGCTATTAGAAGAGGGAGCAGTGGCCTACTTTGGAGGTCATCTCAAATTGAGAGACAAACTGAAATCACAGTAATCACTGTAAAAAAGGTAGCTTTATAGAGCTACATAGTTTTCAAACACTGCAGTTCCATTTGAGTCACATTATAGCGACTCCTCCCCTAAATACTTACACTAAAAGTACTTTAAAGTACCAGGATACAGTAGGAAACCTTTACTTACTTTGAAGAGGTGTACTGTTTCTTTGCAAGTTAAGATCTGAAACCCTAGTTCAGTCTGTCCACTGCATGGAATGCACTCATAAAACTCTGGCTCCTTGTGTGTCAATGAATAAAGCACAATAAGAAAACTCCCAGATTCTGAAAAAACCCTAGAATAAAAAAAAAAACAAAACACATAAAAAAAATAATTAAGAAACAAGAAGGTGGCCTTTAGTTTCTCAATATACTGAGCAGACCATCACACAGTTTGCTAAACTGATGAATCACTGCATTTTGAGTGGTATGAAGTAGATAGACTTTTGACTGATGCCACATGCAAGAATCAAAGCAAAAATAGATAAATCGGAATAATTCTTTTACTTTCTAGCTCAGACGTTTAGGATCACTTAGCACTTTAAATTAATTCTGAGAAGATTTCAATCACACCATAGAAGAAAACATATGTAAAAATGATATTGTGATTTTTTGGTAATCCAATTGAAGATGTATTATAAAGACACTTAGTGTTTCAGTTATCCCTAAATATACCAAAAAAGCTCATTAGCAAACAGAAATATATTTTTTTTTTAAATAAAAACTGTATTGGAGTTTTTTCTACACATTAAATCAGTGAGTAACAATACTTAACACAAAATACCAAGGATAATGAAAATAAGGTGCATTTCCAGGAAAACGCTAGTACTATTTTCAGAACAATTTTTCTTTTTATAGCCCTTGTAATGCATTTGTTTGGGGGCAGTGGGGGAGGTGGGTACCGTTTTGTTGTTGTTTTGTGGTTCTTGGTTTTGTTGTTTTTTTTTTTTTAAGTAGTATATGTGATAAAGAAAGCAGTAGGAACAAGATGCTTGAAAAACACATTCACATACAACTTTAAAGTTATCCTTACAACATTAGAGTTAAAAACGTATGATGCACAGATTAAGCAGTTAGTCTGCAGAGGTTAATTCTGTTTGCACGGTTCATCAAATCTGCCTAATTCACTTCTAAGATGGAATCAGTGAAAGTTAATGAGAGTCAAGCATCTAGCTTGCCTATCTAATAATCTAATTGGGCTCTTATCTGTATCTGGGCATATTTAAATCATTAAGGGAAAAAAAAGTCTATTCTGTAATTACAGACACATCTGTTCACCAAATGTGGTTTTATTTCATAATTTAAAAGCAAGTGTGGACAACTAGAAGAAATTCTTATGCATAAAGCATATTTTAAAGTTTCATTTACCTGAAGATTAGTTTTAAACTACAAATACCTGAACTACCTCCCAGTTTCCAGATAAATAGACCTTAGTAAACATTACAAGTGAAAAGATGCAGAGAATGAGGAATGACTATCTACTAACATCACAATGGGAAAAAAAAAAATCAGAACACAAAAACTATAAAAAGAGAATATTTGGCAGGAAGTCATAACAAGAGTCTTAGCTGTAAATTAATATGTTTCAATACATTGGTCAGATACAACCAGGGAGAAAACATGTCAAAGAAAACACCCATAAGAAAAATTTGCAACCAAAACCCCACCACTGTTTAAACTGGCATTTCCTGCTTGCTTGTACTTAAACTAAAATGCAGTGACCTTAACGATATCAATGTTTACCCTCTTCTGCCTTTGAGACAGCTTTCTAACACTTTAGTCAGAAAAAATTTGTGAGGCAGAAATCAAAACCAGAAAGAACAATTAAAACAGATAGCTCGACCTCTTATATAAATCACAGAATTCCCTCAAATATATTTGAGTGGAAGCCACGTTACCAGGCATTTCTGTGGAATGCATTTTTAGGCAGCCAATAGCTTCTATGTTTTGTAGATAAAAGTGACTTGCCTCTCATGAATTGAAGAGCTGAATAAGTATCTCAAGGAACAGGCCCAGACTTGAGGGCTACAGATCTGAGTAACTCCACTCAGCCAACTAAAAGAAAGAAGAAATAACCAATTAGAGACAGTTTCATTACTAAGCTTCCACTATGAAATACCTCAAATACATCTCAAATCAATATGTATATTAATCTGTACAAACCGAGCCAAATACTTACACACCAACTAATGGCAAAGTATAAGCTTTGGGATCAGACTCAAGCAGCAAAAGCAATTTTCGTGTCTGGTCCATAGTAAGGTAGCTGAAACAAAGCAGAAATTGGGTGGGGTTTTTAGTATTTTGGAAGTCAGTCCTTCAGAAAAAAAATCATGAGGACATAAGTACAGTTTAGAAAATACTGTAAGAAAAAAATTCAGAAAAAAATAATCAAAACCACTCTTCCTCTACACTTACAGCAATTCCTCAGCTTTTTATCCTTTCCCTGGGTATCAAAGAATTATATCAAGGACCATATTTGCTTATTATGGTAGACACAACAAATCCAGAATTGCAAGTTGTGTTAAATTTGTAGAGTAACTTTCAGAGAGGTATTCACAAGGTACAAATAAAATGACATTCAATTGCTTCAAATTATTTCTCTGATGTACCCTTAGTTCATCCTACTAAATTAGCTATCAGTCAGAACATTGATTTCCCAATAGCATCCTATAGGCACGATTAACAGAAAAAAGCTTTGATTCACATTCTTCTCACTTTCTTTCAAGAGCCAGCACTGACATTGTTTAAAAAGCTGGATGCTCATTATATTTATTATGTTAACTAGAGATGTGTCCTCCTGCCCCAGTAGGAAGATCTTTCTACTAAAGTCAAAAGTAAGAACTCCTGCTGAACCAGTTAATTTTGCCTCATCCGCTTTCCTGTTTCTTGCTTATAACGTTTTACGTTTTTCCAAGTCCAAGAAGTTATGCTATTTTTGAGCCCATTATTTTATCAAAAAAGCAAAGCACTGCTTGAGGTCTCTCCTTCCTACCTGCCTTCGGAAATGGAACAAACTAGCAGGCAACTTTGATAGCTTTAGCATCTCCCTTTACTCACCCACATTTATAAGTTCCTTGGACCTGCGCAATGTTCATAGGGCTGTTCAAATTTCTTGCTAGGGCTGTGGGAATAATTGGGACAGACTTTACAGGGGTGTATTCCAAAGTATTTGCTGCGGTAATAGAAACCCAGTGAAAATTAAAATGTAGATTATCCAGGTTTTCTGTGAAAACGATGTGAGCTCTAAGAGTGAGCAGTTTAGAAAGATCCAGCGATTCCTTACTGCACAAGCTGTGCTGCAGACCCTAGAAGGAGAGAAAAGAGAAAAAAGTTAAATACACAAAATTGTCTTCATACGACTACCACGATTCAAGTTGTATAACACTGGGAACTCAAATCACTCATCATAGCCACTATTGCAGTAGGCACTGTATAAAAAGCTGTTAAGCCAGGTCTCCAAAGCTCATGGCTGTACTGAACGTAATGAATACAAAATATATTTGAAATTAAGCTATCCATATCTTAGCATTGCTTTGTGATGTATTAATAAACCTGGGGTTACTTAAGTTATATGAAAAATAATAAAATAACAAGCAACTAGAATGCTTGAGGTGGTCTAGCAAAAGTTTCCTTACTTGCATTCAATAAATTTTTACTTAACATCTGGATGTATCATAATGATAAATTTTAGATGCAACGTAAGAACTACTTGTACTATAAAACACACACCACAAGAACTACAGGCAAACATTTGCAGGAATGGAAGGTGTATTTACTAGATTACATGTCTACAGCAGAGCACAGAAGTTACAGGCACATGTTTCAGCTGTAACTGCTAACCCACACAGAGACTTCACATGCTTTCTTGCAAGTCACTTGCCTAACAATACCAACAATTACATAAATACTGCAACTCATTCATGGTTCATGACCTGTGAAGGCCAACTGACTTCAGCAGTTTCTGATATGCTTGTCAATGATGCTCAAGAAGCTCATTTCAGATAACCAACTAAGTAGTCCTGTTTCAGCCACAACTGTGCTGTGTTTGAAATTGGCAGCTAGAAATCAAGCCCCATACACAATACAGTGTCCTGGGAGACAGTTTGTTATTTAAAAGACCCAGAAGTTGCCCAGAGCTGCCTACCTTGAAAGCCAAGCTGATATCTTCAGCACTGTGCACTATAATATTATCTGAAGAAGGTCCCCAGGCATTAATTGTACATGGAATCAAAAAGTCTCCAGGAAGAGACGCAGTTGGAATTTTGCCCGATCCACCAGCAACTTCTCGACCAGGATCAAAGCGGTCTATTGTTAACGTTATGCCTTCCCCAGCTTTAAAATAAATAAATAAAGTTAGAGTCCAAGAGCAACCACTCAGGCTCCTTGATACTGGCTTAATCACCCAACCAATACTGTCTGTCTACCTGATGTTTAAAGTTACCTTCATCAACTGCAAGAGTCCCAAGCAAAAAACAGGAAAATAATTTATTTTCATTCTGCTTAGCATGGCGGTAGGCAAGTCGCAAGGTTTTCTCCATCATAGATAACTTTGGGTTTCTAAAAAGACACAACAAGCAAGTATAAGATCTAAATTATTTTTAATGCTTTTTTAACAAAGTATTTATTATGTTCCAAGAGCTTCCATATTTTTTGTCCATTAAAAAGAACATATACAGAAACAGCCCAAAGCCCCAAACAACAGAAAGGTAAGAATTAACAACATTGTATAAAACATCAATGGAATTTTTGTTCATCTTTTGTGCATCACCCCAGCTATTCATATTCAAGAAGTCCCTATTTTAACTGGAATGGCCCCATAGAATGCTCTGTATGATCATTTCAACAAGAATATTTTGGCTTGAGTAGTCCAGCAAAACAACATCAGAAGGGAATTTTTTTTTCTGTGGAGAATAAATAGCAAGGAGAGAGAAGAGAGAGAAGAGCTTTTTTTTTTTTTTCTATGGGGAATAAGTAACAATGAGAGACAAAAGCTTTTTCATCTGAAGGGCAACATTGTAACAAGAACTAGTATTTAGTGTGGATGCTTAAAGCAGCAACAGACTGGGCTCAAAGACACAGGGATGTAAATACGGAGAAAGATTAAGTGATTTATTTATATCTATTTAGTAAAAAAAGATATTAAGTTTGTAATCTAGAGAAGTAAACATAAACATTATTTTAGCTTAAGATAGCTTATATAATATTGTCTTGGAAAGAGGTCAAAGTTGAAAGGGAAGCTACTGGTTTATGTGAATAATGTGATAATGGTTCATAAGCTACCTGCTCAAGAGTAAGTGAAGTGCCTTCAACAAAATAAAAGTAACTTGTTTTAAACTTTGTTAAAACATGGAGGATTTAATTTTATGTGGCAAGGAGAAGTGGAAGGCCCTCTGACCTGTGTGCTGTCCACCCTTATAGGCCCACATATGCATATACTTTCCTCAATAACTACAGAAAGATATTTTTTTTTATAGCATATATACAAAAATTACCCAGTTAGAGTAATAAGGATCAATTTTTACCCTCCATTTGTTCTACAAGTCAGGTTTGAAACATCCTGCCCTAGAAATTTACAAGTGCTTCACGTTTCCTTCCAGACTCATTCTAAACAAAAAAAACATGAGAAGTTTTGGCATTTTAATCTAGATTCCTGGAGCTACCAAAATGCTTAGTTTTACGTTTTACTTGAAGCACGCTATCTATATCCAATTTGTAAAAAAAATATCTCTGTAAATATTTAGAAACAAGGAAAAACACATTAAAGAAAGCTACAACATACAGTTACTTTTACACCTTTCCCTATGGGAAGAGAACTGAAAGAAGCTTAAGCTACTTTAGACTGAGGCACCTCCAACCCACTGGACCGCGATACACTGCGGAAAGGGAAACTCAAATCTTTCCAATGAAAACCCCTATATATTTATAAAGAACACATAGGTAATTTATTTTTCCTTTCCTTTTACCTTTGAGCCTTGTCACTAACGAGGCTCAAAAGATAAAGTGAGGCTTGGAATCTTATAATTCTTAATTTATTTTAACATTCAGCCACTTTAAAAAAGGTTATTCATACCTGTAATAGGCAATATGTGAGCCAATAACATCACCCATAGGGACTGGGTCCCAAAGTGCACACTTTGACAGAGGGAAACTGAAAGGGACCATCCTTTCAGGAGCAAATCTGTGAAGAAGATCACAGAGGTAAGAAAGGAAAACGGATTAAGCTCAGTACTTTCAAACAGTATTTATGAGAAGGAACAAACGAGTAACACTATAAGAAAAACAACAAATAGAAAACATAAGCTGTTAGCACATTTGTTTATTTTTCTAAAGTCCAGGCCAATGAAGCAGAAAATTTGTTTTATGAAGTTGTCAAGGACATGAACTAAAAGGTCAACACAAAACTTTCTTTTCCCACCTGACAGTTCCTCCATGTAATCTTGGAAAATACGGAGGCCAAAATAAAAGTTTGCAGATAAAGCTCATGATAAAGCTGCTTTGAGTATACAGTAGTACTGTATCAGTCATTAGAAACTCCCATGGCACACAGAATTCATGATTTAGCAAACTTAATGTAAGATCAACTTCTAAAAGCCCTGGTTTAGTCACTTTTAAAAGTCAGCACTCAATTTACTTAAGTTTTGAAGACAACTGAAATAAAGCCTTAGCTTAACTCAAACAATATAATGCAAAATTTGCAATCAGCCTTCAGAGGCCCTAAGAAATTAGTACATAATCACATAAACTTGTTCACACAAGCAGGCTTACACTTTTTAAGAGTTGCCTAGACTACATAAAATACAAAACATTTGACAGTCCATATCATTTGGCAAGTATTCCAACGCTTTTTAACAAATAAACAAAAACTTTCCTCGTAGGCAGTTGAAGCCTCAAACTTTAGCAAGGTGCCTTCTTTGCATTTCTTTAAGTTCCCAGGAAAGAACTTTCCTTATTTTTAAGGCGGCCCTCTAAGCAACTCCCCTACCTCTCGCGTTCCCAGCGATAGTTAATTGACTCCCATTAAAAGCTAAACGCCCATCAAAGTAAGCCCTAATTAAGGCTTGGAAAAGGGAAAACATTCTTAAAGACGCAGTTTTCACTAGTTTTTGGCAAGCGGGGATCAGAAACACACCCCCACAGCTCTTTACCACCAGAGACGCGCTGTGATATGTGCCCCGACGGGCCGGGGGGCGATGCCACCGCCTCACCGCTCCCCGCCCCTGGCTCCCAAGGGTACGGGCCGACCCTCCCAGGGAGCTTTCCCCCATAGGGTACCTCAGATCCAAGCCGGGTAGAAGGGGGTCCATGCGGGGCAGCCACAGCTCTGCCCCCTCCGCTTCTCCCTGCCGAGGGGCACAGGCGTCAGGCGACACCCATGCGCGGGGCCCGCCCGTCACAGCCCCTCCCTCAGCCGGGTGTCTAAGGGGGTCTGCCAGCGTCCCCTAAGGGGAGAGAGGAGCGGCCAGAGCCACCCCTTCCCCAAGGCCTAACAACCACCGGGAGACACCAGGAACCGCCTCGCCTCCCGCCGCGGTGAGACCCGACCCGCTCGGTCCCGCCCTGCTCCGGCGCCTTCTTCAGCCCGCCGCCGACCCCCGCCTCGTTCCCTACCGCCGGCAGCCACCGGCCAATCAGAGAGCACAACCAGCCGAGCTCCCGCCCCCGCGGCCTCCTTCGACCCAATGGACGCGCGGTGAGGAGGAAAGCGCTTGACCAATCACAGCGCACCCCGGGGTAACCAACCGCCAGCGCGCGCGCAGGGGGTTTAAAAACGCCGGCGCGGCCTCACAAACGGTCCGCAGGAGGGTGGGGAGCGCGCAGGCGCAGTGCGGCGCGGCAGCGTTGCCATGGCAACGCCTCACCGCCATCGCTGGAGCTGGGCCGGACCGGGCCAGGGTTGACAGGACGGCCGCGGCCGCCCTGGATTTCGAAATAAACCGGCACAACCCTCCCTCCCGCTTGCTCCGCACTGCGGCAGCGTTGCTCCGGCCTTCGCCTTTCCCAGCCTAGGTGTCCCAGGGCCGTGAGCAGCCTGCAGCGCTCGCCGGAGGCCGGCGCATCGCAGGCCGCAGGCCGCGGTTGGCGGGACGGCGGAGCGGAGGGCCGCCGCCTTGCGCGCGTGGAAGCCCCGCCCCTCCCGGTCGCCGCCGGGGACCCGGAAGCACTTTACCCTCGGCGGGGACAGCTCAGCAGCGAGTGGCAGCAGCGGCTCTGTCTCATCCCGGTGCCGGTCCCGGCCTCGGTGCCCGCCCGCTCCACATCCGCTGCTCCCCTACCGCCGCTGTCCTGCTGCTGCTCCGCCGCCGCCTCCTTCTCCTCATGAAGCCCGTCGTCGTCTTTGTCCTCGGCGGGCCCGGGGCGGGCAAGGGGACGCAGTGTGCCCGCATCGTGGAGGTGAGGGCAGCGGACCCGCCGCCGCCGGGGAGCGGGGGGGTGCGGGACTATGCGTGCCGCCGGGCTCCGGCTGCTGAGGGCTCTGCTGGTGTGGCACGCTGGGAGTTGTAGACCCGGGGCACCCCGGTGTTGTCCGTGCCTCCCCGTGGGTTGGTCACTTGGGGGAGTGTGTGTCCCTTCACCTGGCTGTCTGGGCTCTTGTCCAACCTTGATCCACTACTTGGAGACGATAAAATAAAAAATATTGACCCACATCTCCCCGTTAGCCAGTGAAGCAGCAGTGATAGATCCCCCCACACACTCCCTTTTGTGCCCTTGTTAGGCAGCTTAGCTAGGAGCCGGCCTTTTTCTTTCTCCTGCCTTTTCTTCCCTCACCCACCCCCAGGTTCCCATTCCACTGGTGGGTCTGCCTGCACTGGCACCTGCCCTAGGCAGGAGCACACCAACTTGAGGCTTGGAGGCTGCTGCAGCATGGCAGTGGTTCAACAGGAGCGCCAGTCTCCCACTGTGCCTTGGCAGAGGACCATAGCCCTCGAGAACTTCCTGGTGTGTTGTCAGGCCGCTATTGCAGCCCGGCTCATGTGGGTGGCTCTGGACATGTCTGCATGGCCACGTAGATGATTGCAGGGCTGCCACCTGCATGCCTCAGGCTGCTGAGTTTGTGGCCTGATAGTGGAGGGGAGGTGGTTTATATTAACTTCAAGTTAATGTAGGGTCAAGGGTAGGGTCAAGGTCCTTGTCTTCTGAAGCCTGTCCCATAAACGTTATGAAGTGGTACAGGAGACACTGTAGGGTGTTGGCGTTCTGACCTGGTGCCATTTCTGTAAGTTGTGGAAGTAAAATTTTGTTCTATGATGTAATAAGATAGAGGTCAAAGCATGTCCTGACACCATACATGGATAATCTTTTTCGTCTTTTCAAAGAGCATAAAACCAGCAGTATAGGTTGAGAAGACTTTCTGCTACATTTTTCACACTTTTGGTTTTCTAAATACATTTGTACAGCCCTTTGACGTAGAAGAAGTGTCTAAGAAAGAATGGTCAATTAATGTGGTGTAGCTTTTAAAAAACAAAAAGCACAGGGATAGTCAAACTGTATTTGGGTGGGTAATTCAGAAGTAGTTAAGACTGAATGCTTCCAAACACGTGTTGGATTTGAAACAGTGCTTTTCTTTTTTTTTTTTTCCCTTTCTGAGCAGTTGTATGTATTTTTCTCTTTGAAAGCTGTGTGTAGGATCGAAGTTTATCCATACCCACGCTGAAAGAAATGCGTAAGAACTGTAGCAATGGCTATGTTTCTGAAACTATTAGTGGAAAACACAAAACCCACAGCTCCTGACACAGGCACGTTTTGTGTGTTGTCTATTCTGGTGATGCCCTGGCGGTGCTGTTACAGTTTATCCACGCTGCCATTATATCCTAGTCCTCAGTGTTGTATAACTTAGTTATGCAAATTTGGTCCAGATTGAAAAATGCCATTATGACTTCAGTTCTGAAGGATTTTAACCTCAAATTACAGACTCTCATTCAAACCATCTTATTCATTAAATTAAATTGTGGAATGAAAGGTTCATAGTGTTCATAAAGCCTTTTTGGGAAGGTCAAATTCTGCCCCTGGCACATAGCAAACAAATGAGTTTAAACTGTAGGGGAATCTTGTAGGATGTCATTAATGGCTTTCACCAAACCATTAATGTAGCCTTTGGGCTGAAGTACCTTGTGTGGCCACTGGCCTATGTTTAGAAGTATAAATGCCTTTAGCTTGATAGGCTAATATAATTGGATAAAGACCACTTTATTTGGAGGAGTTCAAATGAGTCATTGCCACTCAGATTGCATTTGCAGCTAAAAATGAAAGAAAGTTAACTTTGCTTGTACTGTATTTATTTTCCTTTCTAAACTTGGAAAGGCGAGTCTGAATACTAATAAATGTAAATTTGCTTTAATTCTGCTAATCCCGTTCACTGCATGGAAAGAAGTTTATTGGAGTCAGTGGGCTGACTAGAGCGCTCAGACCTGCTGACTGCAATGGACAGCCTTTCTGCTTGCTTGGACACCTATACACGAGCTGCTGGTTGTATTTTAAGGCAGAAAGGATCTGAAGTAATTGAAGGGAGAGTTGGAATGGTGCAAGCATACTGGAAATCTGTAGAAGAAGGGAAGACGAACAGGGAAGTGGGGATGAAATGCGGCTAAGATGCTGCAGAGCAGCATCCTTTTTTTAAGCACATATCCTTGGCATGGCCCCTGGCAGCCCCCAGTGCAGGCAGTCAAATAGCCTGTATGCAGTCAAGGCTGTCCTTAGGTTGAAGGTGTATTTTTGTATGGATTTTCAACCCCATTGGCAGCTTGCCACAGAGAAGAGGAGCTGTAGCTGAGTAATAATAAACCTCATTCATCCTTGTTGTAAATGGGCTGAATAATATTAGTTTACATTTGGAATGAATCTGACCCAGTGTCTTGCTGCAAATCTGAAGTTTGTGCTCAACAAAAAGTCAGTATGAGCTATAAATACTTCTTGATTGCTATTCATACTGGGGATTTAGGACAGAGCACGTCACATGTGGAAGAAGTCTCACTTTGCTGAGGTGAAGTCTTGCCTGATTTTTAGCATTAAATGATTGTATTAAAAAAAACAAGGGTAGCCATAAGTGGTTTCTAGGGTAAAGGAGGTATGTACTACCTGGGAATGATTTCTCAAAGAAGTGTTGTAATTGTTTTGATGACTATGCTTTACGTTCTCAGAAAAGGGAGATGGCTGTCACATGTTGGTGGCGAAATACATATTTCTTAAGTATTAACCTAAATGAGTATGTGCATGCTCAAGTCCCTCATTCCAGAGGAGGCATGTATTAATGCCCAATTTGGAACAAAATAGAGAAATGATTTGAGGGAAGAAGATCCAGTAACAAGCGGAAATGTGTATTGACACAGTGTATGAAAGGGAACAGCAGGTAAGCGATTAGGTTTCTTTATCTTCGCAGATAAGGTTTGAAGAGACAGCTGAAGCAAGTTGGTTTTCTCTGATACGAAGGGAAGACTCGTGTACGTTCCACAAACTCACAGAATTGTCCCTGAAATGCAAATGCGGCAGAACTGCTGCTCTGGACCAGTTCCCCTTATTTAGGAAGGAATGAAGCAGAGTTCCCTCTCCAGTTCTTATCCTCTCCCTTCCAGCTCTGCAGATTAACTCCTGAAAGCTTCCACTGTTGTCTGAGGTGGAGTTTGCCTTCACCTTGGCTCTGTTGTGTAGCTTGTCATGTGAGGCAGGAATATTTGAGCAGGTAGTTGCATGATGTCATTTGAATGCATTGCAGGTTCTTGTAGGACAAAATGGATGTATTTTATTGCTGGCTTCTGCACTTTGCTTATAGAATGCTTATGGTAAAGTCAAAGAAAAAAATGTGTCTTCAAATCTGCACAAACTATGCTTTCACGTAGTTAAATTTTACATCCTTGTAACCTTTGCCTGAAATACAAACCTCTTTGGTTAGGGTGAAGAATAATAACTAAATCATTTGTCTTTATTCCTAACAAGATTTGAGTTGTGTTATGTTTGTATATTTGTTTTGGCAAGGTGATTCTGTAGGGATTTGGAGCACGCAAGACATCCCTATCTGTGTACCCACAATATAATTCACCTCCACCACAGCCCTATCCTGTATTTCGTGGTTAAATCTAAAATTAATCTGACAAGGTGGGATGCTGAGCCTTTTCCTTTTATAAAAGCATATGTTAATATCCAAATGGAAAAAGCTCTTAAATTGCTTTGGGATACACGATAGGGAGATTTCCTAGGGTGAAGAAAACAACACAAAGAACTCATTGTACCAGAAACACTCTTCTGAAAGTAGCGGTGGATTTAGTTTTACTATCATGTGTTAATTGTCTTCTGGAAGTCTGCTGAGAGACAGCAATTAATTTTTTAAATTGTTTGCTTTAAACTCAACTTCTGAAATCTCTTTCAAGACTGCCAAGTATTAGTAGCCCACTTAGACTTAAGTTATCATAGTTGTTTTTTGGAATAGAAGTTTATGTTTCTGAAATATCGAGCTTTTTTAAAACATGGTGCGTGATGATATAGATCTTCCTTCTTACCCCCGAAGATTTATCCCTAAACACTTCCATTTTGCAGAACGCAGGCTCACTTGCTGTGTATTGAATTTTGGATTTTCCAAATGTAACTGGGTGCCTTTTACTGAGTTGAGTGTTCCTGAAGCACTGGGGTGCTCTGTTGGCCCCTGCTTCCCTGGGGGCAATGTCAGTGGGATCTCATTTGTGCATTTTGTTTTGTTAATGTCAATTTTTGTTTCCCACCCCCCCAAAGGCAAGAACAAAATTAAAACTAAAAAAAGTCTTCAATTATTTTTTTTAATTGGAATAAGCAGACAGAAGGTCTATTACTGCATTATAGTTTATACCCCAGTTATATTTCATGTGCTAATTGCTAATAGGATGGACAAAAGCTTTTCTGGTTAGAAAAGAAGAATGAATATGAAGGCTGTAGGCTTTACGCGGTTCTATTTTTATTTTAACTAGTTCTCGAATGGTATATCTGAGAACAGGTAGCAAACTTTGTTTATTAAGGTTGTCAGTGCTAGGGCGATAAAAGTTTCTATTTTATGTGTTTAGATCTTAAGCCCTTTGACTTTCATTTTCAGAGTAACAATGATAAGCCAAGATAGGAGTCAAGGTCAAAGTAGTAATTTGTGTTTCTCTAGCTTTTTCTTGGCTTCTGCTCACTTAAGGAAGTATCAAGCCGTGTGTATAGCGGAGAGTTGTGCTGCTGGACCACACAGGGCTGAATCAGAAATAAGCCCTGTCCCCTTCCAAAGCTGGCTGTGGAAGGAGTCCCAGCAGCAGCTGCCGTGCACCACTGAGCCTTTCTGACTCTTCCAGAAGATTGCTGTTGCAAACTCCACCTTATTCAAGCGTAGCACAGATATGACTCATGTATTTTCACTTGTATTCATCCGTTCATTCTATTTACTGAAAGCAAAGCACATTCTGTCTGAGGATTGGATGTTGCAAATCCTGGTCGACAGGAGAAAGCTGGAAGTGGCTATAGGACAGGGGAGAGAAGGGCATCCCAGGGAGGCTGCAGTCTTGGGCTGTCATTTGGAGATGTGGAATATACAGCATGCATGTCCCTGAATGGGACTGACGGTGACAAACGAGCGAGCAATGATTTGCTCTGCTCTGTACTGTACTGGTAAGCGCTGTTCTGAGAAACAGCTCTGTGGTGGGATCGACGGAAACTTGAGCTTGCCTTTCCACAGCACTGATTTTTTTGTTGTTGTTTGTTTTGTTTTGTTTTTGAAAACAAAGGAGGAAGATGTCTGCTGTGGGCTGAAGACAGCTGATTTTTATCTTTTTCATTCACAGTTGATTTTTGTAAGAGATGTTGATTATGGTTCTCCAAATATAAAAATAGTTTTTAAAAATAATGAGAACTTGTGTAATAGCAATTTACGGATTTAATCTTTTTTTCTTCTTAGAGAAGAACAGCATGTCAGTCTGCTAGCATAGCAGAAAACATCTCTGAAAAAAGTTTTAGAATAGTTAATTCTAGATTTCCTTTTTTTTCTGCTTCTGTAATCTAAAAGTCTGTCCACATTTTGGGTGCTTGGCATCCAAGTATTTGGATTTATTTTTTTTTAAATCTGGTTCTTATTTCAAGTCTTCTTTCAGTCTGACATTCTGAATCTAGCATATGTGTATCCTTCAACAACTGGAGAAACTGCCTTTTTATTGTTTGGCAGCCACAGTCCTGCTCCCTTTCTGATTTCTGAGGAGGAGAATTAGGCAGTAGTTGCAAAAAGTCACGTTCTGGGGATTGCATCAAGATGTACTTGGCAGTGCTGGAAAGTCATGCTGGCAGGACACAAACCTTGGCAAGACCCAGAAGTGTTTTGCCCTGATTTTTTGTGCAGTTACGTCACAGTCTCTTGTGAGCTCTTGGGGATGTGACGATTTTCTGCAATTCAGGATGCTAGCTGAGGGTTTATCTCACCTAAGATGAAAGAAAACTTTGTGCCCTGTACGAATTGATTAAAACTGGCAAGAGTAGCCTGAGCACCACATCTCTGAAGCCTTCTGTGTACGTAGCAGCGGCCAAGCCTTTCTCTGTGCTTGTTTGCATTGTTTAAACTGACGTGTTGTATTTGGCTCTTGACTCAGTACAGTTAACAAATAGATGTTTTGCCCCTGAAGGAGAGGTTTGTTTTTCTTATTGCCTGCTTAATCCATTCTGAAGGTTACCCTAGAATACAATTTACTATTATCTAAAACAAGTCTATTTATGCAACAGCACTTTAAAATGCTTCCATCTTTTACTTTCCTGTTCAACTGTTAAAAAAACCTATTTTAGTTTGCTGTTGCAAAAAACAGAGAATTCAAAAAATTGTCTGACTCAATTTCATTTTCATGCATGAAAAGGGAAATGCCAAGGAAAATTAAATGGTTTGGTAATCCTCTAAAACTGAAGGGATTATATTTTCCTCCTGTTTTTTCTTTTATAGAAACTTGATGTTAAAAATATCATCGTTCTTTCACTTTAGCAAGAAGAAATACATGTTAATTTAGTGTTCAGCAGAGTAAGGTTTCTTGCTTATAAGGAAAGATTTATTCTGGTTTATGGTTTCTGTAGTTCATAGTAAATATTTAGATTTACAATTAAACATGCATATCCAAATGCAGTACACATTAAAGCAGGAGTACAGTGAGGTTATAGAGGATGTCTGTGGAGCTTTTTCTTCACAGTTATTTAGAGCAAAATCTTGCTTCCTTTTTTTTTTTGCCAGCTGTGTAGAGTTTTGGAGATTTAGGTAATTATATCCCTTCTTAAATTATGACTATGGCAGTACTGACTTTCCACGGTTTTGTAAGTGAAATTGGAAAGCAACTGAAATGTTTTTAAAGTCGCTTAGTGGGTTGTGTAATATTTCTGTTATACTTAGTCCAGTAGCCAAGTTTTTAAATCCCAAGTTCACAGCCTTAAAAAGTGTATAGTCACATTATTATGCTGCTCAGACACCTTTTTTGAAATTCGCTTTGGGTGTTGCTGCAGCCAAGCTGATAACCCTGAAGTTTTTTCTGCTGGTTTTGTTTTGTGTAAAAACTTTAGGGTGAGTAGGTATAGTTGTACTCTGTTTTGGATGTATAGCTCACTTAGGTAATCACCAAGGAGATGTCTTTATTGCCTTTTTTTATGGACTATGTTTGGTCAAGGACCACAGTGTAGTTTTCTCGGTGTCTTAAGTGAGCTGCAAAAATGGGGTTTTGTGCTCTGGAATTTCCTTTTTAACAATGCATTTCTCTTTGGTAAGAGTGTATGTTTGCACTAGATATTTATTTATGATGGTAGATGCCTGAGAAATTCAAGTGTTAGAAATACTTTTCCTTGGTATTTTGCATTAGTGTTAGAACCTTTTTATTTAGATGTAGTTTGAGGTGAAAGAAGACAGTAATGATTACTGTTTTTCCTGCATACTGGTATCAAACTGGTAGATTTGTACCTGATCTCTCTGCTCTCTTTCTGTTTACTGAGGGTGGCGTGAGATAGGGTGGCACCAGCGTAGCTGTTTACCTTCACCTGCCACATCACTGTTGGGAGATGACACTAACCTCCCCAGGGGCTGCCCTCCCAGTTTGTGGTGTTGGTCTCAGGGAAGGGGTTAGCAGGGGCAGGCACGCAGGGCTGGGTTTGGAGGAGTGCCTGTGCCGGACTGTTTGTGTAGCTGCAGCCTTAGATGCAGAACTAGAGGTGATTCGACCAGGGCAGAGGAGGAAGTTGGTGCCGGAACCACAGTGAGGATACCTGACTCGTGCTGTGCTCGAAACATTCCTCCAGCTCCAAAGGACCTGGAATCACCTCGTGTGCTTTCCTTTGCTAAAAGTAGTTAATTAAATAAAATTACCAACCTGATGCATAAACATAGCAAGGAAAGGCACTGTTGCAACTTTTTCTCTTTGTAAATCAACTTAACTCAGCAACTGATAACCACTTGCAATATTTGAGTAATTGACCTGTTAGGATGGGTTAGGCTTGTATCTATTTTGGTGACTGTTAAATGTCTCGTTGCACAGTGTAATCTCTCCAGAAGCACTTTGGGGACTTTGAGACAGTCTTGTTTCCAAACAGGACAAAATTACATCTGAAAACAGGACATGAATGTCTGACCAAAGGCCTGGTGAGCATTTTAGCCAAGAATCTCCCAACTGCTGGGCTTTCTGTGCATACTGAGTATGCTGTATTGTCTGATTACACACTGATGGTGGAATATACCTGTCACTAGCGAGATGCTATTACCTGTATTTTTCTGTTGTAATGTGGAGAATAAATGTGGTTGTCTCTGGCTGATGTTAACGCTGCACAGGTACTAATTCAAGGGAGTCTATGCCTGTTTGTTCTGCACGTTTCAGAAATACGGCTACACGCACCTTTCTGCTGGTGACCTCCTTCGAGATGAACGGAAAAGGCCAGGCTCGCAGTATGGAGAACTCATTGAGAACTACATTAAGGAGGGGGAAATCGTACCGGTTGAGATAACAATCAGTTTGCTGAAGAGGGTAAGGAAAGGGCTATTTCCTTGTTTGTTCACTCTTGCAGGCTCAGCAGCAAAGCAGTGGCCGTGTTCTGGAAGAATTGCCTTTCCTCCGGTGTGAGTAGTATGAAATGGCAGACACGTAGGTGCACATTGCATACTGGGCTTCTCTTAGCAATTACTCACGTTTCTCTCTGGCTGTTTGGAGGGCAGTAGGCGATGGCCTCTGATATCTTGGGATCTCTGAGAATTTTATTTTATTTTATTTTATTTTATTTTATTTTATTTTATTTTATTTTTCTGTTAGTAGCTCTAGGGAAATCAGT
>JAOTQQ010000004.1:24844655-24873227 GCA_026546715.1 Gallinago undulata
ATTTTATTTTATTTTATTTTATTTTATTTTATTTTATTTTATTTTATTTTTCTGTTAGTAGCTCTAGGGAAATCAGTGAAAATCTGTAATTCTTGCTTCCCTTAACTAGCGTTTGAACCTCTTGGTCAGCTCAGTTGTATTTGACTGGAGGGCAGAGGCCTTAAAAGTACTAAGTTTCTGTAAGTTTTATCAAAATGGATAGCCAGGTGAAGCAGAAGAGCATGTCCTAATGTTCCTGTCGGGAAAAAAAAAAAGCTCCAGCCTTATCCTTGTTAGATATCCAAGAAAAAAACCAGAGCATCCCTCTAAGACAGAAGAGGCTTCTGTTGCTTGTGGCACTAAATTTGTCTGGAGTTTTTCCATTAGAATTAACTCTAGATCAAGGATGTTTTGGCATGTTATTATGTAACAACACGTTCCAGTATTTATGAAGTAGAGAATTCATTTGGAAAGAAGGCTATATTGGTGCATCAGTGAATTAATTAGCATGCATTGAAGGTTGATCACAAATACATTTTTTAAATCTGCAATAATCCTAAAATAAATGCTTCTCGATTTACCATGTCAACATTATGGGAGTAATTTAATAAGTATATAAATGGTTGTGTGTGCAGGAGATCATGAGTTGAATTTTCTCTTATCAGGCTATGGATCAAACAATGGCTGCCAATTCCCAGAAGAACAAGTTCTTGATTGATGGATTTCCCAGGAATGAAGATAATCTTCAAGGCTGGAATAAGACTATGGATGGAAAGGCAGATGTTTCTTTTGTTCTCTTTTTTGATTGTGACAATGAGGTAATGAAGTATGTTATTCTGTAACTTCCTTTCTTTCTATATTGTGAGAATCATTCAAGAAGAACAATAAAATTGTCAGGTAGTAAATAGTAAGAGTAGAAGGAAAAGTTCTGTGAGTTTCAAGGATTTTTTGGCAAGTTGTTTTTGCAGATGGAAAACTGCAGGTTTTTGAAATAGGGGGCAGCTAATATACTTGGTGTAATCACGTGCAAATAAATTATATTGAAGAAGTACTTCAGGCAATTGCATTCTAAACTTTAAATACATTATACAAAATTATTTGGTTAATTTTCAGAAAACATTACTCTGTTTACTCTTATTAACTGTTGTTTAGTCCAAAATGAATGTGATAGCAATGTCTGCTTTAATTCTGAATCGTTGGCAGCAGTGGTCTGTATTTTCATAGTCATGAGCTGTACTATAGGATAGCCAGTAATCAACGTTTTATTCAGCAACTCACTAGATTACAAGGGCATTTTGACAGTGATACATTAAATTCATTTAACAAGTGCCATCATATGCTGTCTTTTAAATATGTCAGTGCCCTTGAGGCATAAAAACTGATATAAAAATCCCAGCACGTTAAGCTGACATTCTTCCTGTTACCTTTTTCCCCAATTTCCTAAGAAACTTTATTACTTTTTTTTTTTTTCCTTAATTGCAATTTTTTTTAATCTCAAAGAAAAGTGAGGGTTGTGGTTTTTTTTCTATTTAAAAACTTAGATAAGATTAGATTAACTTTTTCACTTCTTGGGAGTTAATTTTGGGGTTCCATTTTTTTTAGTAGATGTAAAAATAGACAACAGTGCCTACATGATATTCTGAAGGTTTTTTAGTATGGGTGTATACTTTGCAGCAAAAAATAATTTTAAACCATTGTCCTCTTGCACGACTAGGATAAATGTATTTGTGAGGTATACACCTGTCAGTGTTGCTTACTTACCTTTTATGTTTCAAAACCTAGTTCATTGGGCAGTTTTTAAGTATGGTTTCTTCTTCAGATTTTATTTACATTTTGATTTTTAAGTCTGCATTATAGCAATTTCATATGAGACCATTTTAACTTATGATAACGTAGTATATAGCCTTGCAAAATTCTTGGGAAAACATACAGTGACTTTCTTTCAGTGCAGGCATTTACTAGTAGTCTACTTTGACAAGCTGCTTTTCAGAAAGTCTGAACAGATCCTTAAAAATCAGGTCATTTTCTTTATGTGTCTCAAGCTGGAAACCCAGTCAAACCACAGAGCTTGATGTTGGTTTTACTTCCTCTGACTCCAATCCCATTTTAAGAGCACACATTTTAATAAACTGATGAAGTGTAAAGTTATAATCCTTTTTCCCTGGAAGAATCTAACTTGCTTTATGAATTCTGGTTACATCCACCATATCTGGACAGTGTTTTGTGTGTCAGACCTATTTAGATTTTCAGGATTTCTGTTTTGTTCCTACTTTCAAGACAACATCTTGCTTTCTTGGTTGTGATCATCTTCTTTGTGGTTTTTTTTGTAGATATGTATTAGCCGCTGTCTTGAAAGAGGCAAGAGCAGCGGTAGGAGTGATGATAATCGGGAGAGTCTGGAAAAGAGGTACTATCTCCAAAACTTTTCAGTTCTCTTTTGTTTATATTTTACTATGTAACACTTGTTTTCCCCTGTGTTTTCTCCTAGAATTCATACATATCTGCAGTCTACTAAACCTATAATAGATTTGTACGAGAGAATGGGAAAAGTCAGAAAAGTGGATGCCTCTAAATCTGTTGATGAAGTAAGTATATAAACCAAAAAAACATGGGGATGACAGGGGCAGGGTACATATTTTTTGCATTCTTCTGAGACGTGTGCATGTGTGGTTAGTGTGCTAATTAAGCACTGATGTGTATTACTGGGGGAGGTTGTGGAACTCTCAGTTTGACTCTTGAAGAATTTATTAAGACATTAATAACTTTAAGAAATCAATTAGTTCTGCTGGAACATAAGCTGGACTAAAAACATCTTCAGTGTTTCTGTGTTTAATAGTGTCTTGTCTTTTTCACTTTCACAAGCTTTTGCTTTTCTGAAGTAGTGTTTCTCTTCTCAGTTTCCCAGTACTGATACCAATGTCACTATTAAAGAATTAACGTGAATATTCTAAGAAAAACCTGTATGTTGTTTAAAATACTGTCAGTTATTGTGTGTGCTGGTTTAACTTGAAGTAATTGTTTGACCAATGCTTCATAAAATTAATATTCTTCCCTATTTTTTTTAGGTCTTTGAAAAAGTTGTACAAATTTTCGACAAAGAAGGCTAATTCCCAGCTTGAAAGTTCATTTAAACTTGTGCTTGAATCTTGCTTGAATAGCTGCTACTGCAGTCCATTCTTTGTAATTGTTTTAAAAGATTTTTTTTATTGTTTTTCACATATCTAATGATGATTGGAACAGCAGTTCATTACAAATGGATCTGTTTTTTAAATAGGAATTAATTTCTTGTGGCTATAGTAAACAAATTTCAGGGTTCTTCATTAGTACAAGTTCAGTTACTCCCATGGCAAAACCACAGTTAAAACATGTCTCTGAAGAGACTATTTATTCTGTCACAGTTCTGTGCCTATCATGGACAGTCCTTATTACCATACCTTTTTTTTTTTAAGGATCAATTAAACAGCAGCATTAAGCAATGAGGGACCCGGGTGCCCTTGTTTGTGTTTTGGATGCTTGGACCAAATTTAGCAGATATTTTTTCAGAGTATAATTTTGTCACAAAGTTTCCTGTAGCCCCCAAACGTGAATTCTGTAAGTCAAGATACAGTTAGTGTGAGAATCTGTTTTAGCAGTTCTCACAAGACTATTTACTATGCTCTTCAGCAATAGGCATACAAAGTACATTATGGAAAATGGTGCTTTCTAATGACTCTGGATGTAAACTGTCTTGTAAGTTCTTGAGTAACTTGATGATGTGGCCCTGGGCTTTACCTTGTCTTCATTTGCAACAGGTTAAGAATATAATTTCAAAGTCAGGTATTTCCATACATATTTTAAATAGTGGTTATATTCTTAATTATAGCATGGTCTTCACAAGATGGTAAAACTCTTAAACAGAGTACAATAAGCAAAATCTTCTAACAGTTCTGTCTTTTGTAACAAGTGGAAGGGATTTTCTGTATTATTATTATTATTATTATTATTGAAATACTGTGTTACTGAATGCTTTAAAGTTTGTTACCTGGGGGAATATTTTTATGGTTAAACTAGTGAATTTGTTTCCCTAAAATTATATAATTTTAATAGCTGTTTGAAAAAATTGTAATTTATTGCACTTTTGTTATGGTGTGGCCAACTGAGGGGGAAGATAACAGCAGGAAAAAAGTTCCATTCCCTTAAACAAATTGGGTCCTTCTTCATCACGTTCTCTTGAATTAGCCAAGTAGAGTCAGCAGCAATAGTTGGGATAAGCAGATCACTAGTTGAAACAAATCGGTTTAAATGTTTGTACAGATATGGTGTAATTCTGCCTGTTGTTTAAAGTCACCTTTTCTCTCCCCTATGTAATATGGATAGGTCTGTGGGGGCCCAATGTACATTCTTTGCGTGCCCTAAGCTTTCACTGAAGAAGGTTCCAGAAGATGATTGTTTTAACTAATTTTAGTGATAGAGTGGTTCTTCCTACATTAACTGACACTGTAATTGGTTTGTCACATGCTAATAAATGTTGCAAATTACAGGGAATTGCAATTTGGAAATCTTGGTGTTCGGCTTTTCTTTATTGATGACTTTATTTAGGAAAAGCTTTCAATTAAGCCTAGCTTCTAATTAGAATCAGACGTGTTGGTCCTCGTCCTGCAATTTGATCCGTGCAGGCAGATTTGTATTTGCAGGAATTCTCATCCCACTGAGGTTCTTGAGGCTGCTGCACTGGGGAAGAGATGGGTACGGAAACAAAGGGTATAAACTACAGTATCTTTTCCATTATGGTAGGAGTTCAAACCACGGACTGAGCACAAATATCTGTTTACTACTGCAGAATATATGGACCATGGCTCCTTTTGTGAGTGTGGGCTTTTGCTTTATGAATTTCCCCTTAAAAAAAAGAATAAATTAAATCACGGAATTTAATTCTTATTGTATGAGTATGCTGACATAGGATAAGGTCTCGCGAAACTGCATGTTTTGATATGAAGGTTAGAATCAGGATTTTTCTAAAAAGACTTCAAACAGGATTCTTTAATCTAATTAGATTTAGTTATCTTTTGTTTCTTCATTACTGTTTTTTACAAGTTCTGTTCAGAATAGAGTATCTGTTTTCTCTCATATACTTTTCTGTGTATTTAAGTGCTGAAAAAAAAACCCTTTGGAGCAAGTTTTTAGAAAAAAACCCACTGTTTTGGCAATATTGAATTTGGAGTGGATTGTAATGTGTCTGTGCAAAGACTAGATTTTTTTTGTCATTTTATTTATTGAAGATGCCATTAAATATGTTACCAATTCTTTCAAGTTGGATTTATGATTGAAATAAAGATTAAAGGCCATATGCCAATGTGTTGTGTCTGTTTAGCAGCAAAACTGTACCAAGAATTTGAGAAGATCCAATAAACTTTGTTCTGTGGCTTAATATGAGTGTTTGGCTTACGGTTATCTGTCAGAAGGAATATTTTTTCATATAGATCTATCTATACAAAGTGTGTATTTATTAGTCTTAGGTATTTTATACACACAGGTATGTGTATAGAAGTTCCGTTCTCACCGTCAAAACTGAAGAATTGAAGACCCTGTGAGGCACAGGATAAGATCAGGCAAATTTCTGTGGAACTGGTATCTTTTCTTGATTATATAGGTTTGTCAAATCACTCTATTTGTGTAGTTGTACAGTGATAGCTCATCTGGCACATCTGTGAAAGAAAGGGGGCTTGGGAAGTGCACTAGGAAACACAAACCTCTTGCACAGCTGCTCTTGGAGACACTTTTTTCCCCCTTGATTTCTCCTGCTTCCTTGCTAAATTACCAGCTGATTTCCTGGATGCCATTGTGCTGCTTTGCAGCACGTGTCTCCGTGCTGTACTAGGAACTGTTCGTACAGGAGATGGGCACAGCATAATGTTCCTTTAAAAAGAAACTGAGGGGTTTCCAGGCTTATTTAAAAATAAGTCTTCTCGTTTTGCATAAAGGTTTGTCACAAAATGGGCTGT
Organism: Gallinago undulata; assembly: GCA_026546715.1. Lineage (NCBI taxonomy): Eukaryota > Metazoa > Chordata > Aves > Charadriiformes > Scolopacidae > Gallinago > Gallinago undulata. Next base: position 24,850,616 of record JAOTQQ010000004.1, read on the forward strand.
TGATTCACTGGTAAGTTTTTAGGCAACATCATGTTGAACTTGGAAACCTTTCTCTGGAAAGATTTGCCGAGCCTGGAGGAGGGGTGAGAAAAGCAGGGGCGGGGGGGTGGGGTGGGGGGCTGGTTCCAGCAGTGTAGGTATCTTTCTGCTGCTGAAATTACATAGACCAAACATCTTATTTTACTGAAACTTCATCCTCAGGCTCTAGAGTCTCCCTGGGGACTTCCCACTCCCACAAGGGGGAGGCTTGAAATGAAAATCGCTGCCCTAATGTGCCAACTTTTTGGAATGGGGGCAGGCAGAGGAGACACTATTGTGGAGAAGACCATAACCGTGCAGTTGAACATCACCTCAGTGTAAGGTGTTCCCCACGAGCAACATTTGTCCTTGATAAGAAGAGGTGGTTCATGAGGGAGTTCCAGGGTCTTGTGCAAAATGCCATGTCTTAGAGCAGTGGGGACATCTGCGTGCCACTGCCTGGGTTGAACTGGGGAGAATGGGAGAGTTAAATGGAAAAAAACTGGGAAAAAACCAAACTCCTCAGTTCAGACTGGAGCTGCCAACTGTCGTTACCGTTTGGCAGTTTCCAGCTGCCAGCACTTAGGAAAGTTGCAATTTAAGGGATTACTGTTCTGCTCAGTTTGAAGTTCAACACCAGTTGGGTCCCTGTTGTGGTACAGATATCTCTGAAAGCCATGATCTGTGACTACTCGGCTGGCCTCCTCTTTGGGAGGGGGGGCAACCACTGGCCCCTTGGCAAGCTCAGGGTATTTTTTCAAGGCACGGTGCAGCAGGACGTGGGGACTGGGCACCTGGGGCTGGGCGCTCACCACAGTCCAGAGACCCCGGGGTGAGCAGCTCGTAATGAAAACTGCGCGAGGAGGCGAAGAGGACTCAGCTAATCAGGTAACAACGCAGAGTGGCAAGAAATATTAAGGCTCGTCGATTCTTACAGCAGCAGTTCTCACACACTCTTTTGATCTGCAGACCTTTATAAATCTTCCAGTGGCGATAGGGGGGCATAGATGAATTTAATCTCGCTGCTCTCTGCTATTTTTTCATGGATTGCTTAGTTTAAGATGGTGGTTTTCAGCCTGTGGTCTGTAGAGTATTTCTGTCGGCAACAATAGACATCTTTATTGAGTCTTTTAATCTGCTCAGCTGATGTATTCTCTATCCTCTTTGCTCTCTGCCTTTTAATGTCTTTTCCTTACCTTTCTGAATTGTGGATGCTCTTTGGGATGGGGAAGGGGATGCTCTTACCAATCTCTCTGTGCCTTGCAAAAGAATCTAAATCTTTAAATGCCCTCAGCTGGAGCAATCTGAACCTGTTTCTGCCAGCAAGATTGGTACATAATCTGCTACAAAACTGGTCTAAAGCACATTGTGCGTTTTACATTTTTTTTTCCAACTACAGAAAATCTCAGTGTTGTACCTCTGCTCTTTTCTCCTGTGTGAGATCAGATGTGTCTGTCTCGCTTCAGCAGCAGTTGCATGGGGAAAAAAAAAAAAACAACAAACCCCCTCCTCAGTCACCAGATGTTAAACTAGCAATGACTTGTTATGCTTCAATGGAAGCAAGTGAGATGATTGAGGAAGGGAGGGAAGACGCTTAAAGAAGCTCAGTCAATTCTGCTTCACTAGCCTGACTTCAGCCTCTGATACGTATCTGTTCTGCACGGCAGCAATGCTTGTATTTACTCCAGCTATTTCATGGTGCTGCTGGCTGGCTGGAAATTCATACAGAAGCACGCCCTGCCTAGAAGTTGCCCATCTCCCCTCATCGTCTCTGCCACCTTGAATTCCAGGGGTTGGAGGGACAGGAATTTGTCTTCAGGGTGAGGCTGTGTGAAGCGAAACTGGTCAGGATGAAGACAAGTTGAGCCGTGCTGGTGACGAAGGAGATGCGCAGCCTCTTTCACTGTGGGCAGCAATACCAGGCTATTTTGTCGTCCTGGTTTATAACTGCATTCAGACAGAGGAGCAGAAATTTTCTCTGCCCCCCTCAAATGCTTGGCAGAAAGCTTGCTTTTGTCTAAAATGCTTCTTAAGCGCTGTGCAAACCATTCAGTCCTAAACCAAATACCAGCCTGAGTTACGCTTTTTCTTTCTAATTTACAAATAGGACGGTTTGGGTTAGTTTCTTGTAAGAGCTGCTGCAGCGAGAGACAACTCTTGGAAAATATAAGGCACCATCCCAAAAGATATTATCTGCTTTATTCTGGAGGGCTTTTTAGCACAATGCAGTTTCTTTGTGGTAAGAAATGGCAGAGATTGCTGGATCGCTGTGCTGCTGCCAAAGTGTAACGATCTGTAGATGGTACGTGGAAGTGGTACCTTGAAACAGCAGCTCTTCTCGCACAAAGCTGAACTTTTGTGCTCAGCCTGGCGCTTTTATTTAGTGCCATGAGACGTGAAAAGAGATTTTTGGATAGCTTCTCAATTGGATCAAGTCGCAGGAGTGAAGCTTAATCTCTTGTAGAGGTCTTCAGGGACTATCAGGGTCTATCAAGGTGTTTGGAGCATGTAATACATGGTGGTCCTCTTTCCTGACTGAGCGGCTTATCTCTTCAGGTTGCCTTTCAAGGTGTTACCACTGTTGTCTTCTAAACCAGAACCAGATGAAGTCCCCCAGCTGTTTGTCAACAAGTACCCTGAGGTCCATGTTATGTTCCAAATACCTCTGTCCTTGTCCGAGTATCTCCTGTGGTTTTGTTTGGATATGATGTAAATCGCCCATGCCTTTATTTAAGCTGCTTCCCCACCTCATTCTCCTCACACACCAACTTCTGTGGGAGGGAGATGCTCTGTGGGAGCTGTAGCAGCTTCCTTACTTCCATTTTCCCTTCCAGGCCATGCATCCTGGATGGACAGCTTTTCCCCAGGTACGGTAGTATCTCCCTACCCCAGGTGGTGAGATGGGAGCTGGACCGTGGGAGAAGCCCTAGGGCATAGAAGACAACAATGGCGTGAAACATCCTGGATGAATTTTTCAAATGAAAGTATAATCAGCAGCCTGGGTAATCAAAATGCCCGTGGAAAATAGAAACAAGGATAATTTTACCGTGTTCTTTCTAATTTAAAATTTTCTGCAGAAAGAAAGTGCATTTGACTGCTTCCTTGCGACAGAGCTCGGGGTTTTAAGTGCTGTTCCCGCAGCAAGCATTACATTTGGCTTACCATGTGTGACTTCTTGTGAAGCTTCCCTGGGCTCTTGGATGCTGTTCTTGCCAGCGAGAGCGGATTGCTTCCAGCAATAAACATCCCACAAAATTATGTATGTTCTTTAAGAAAAGTACCAGGATTTTCTGCTAATTGCAAAAATACATAATGGATGCCTTCAGCATCTGTTATTTATTCTCTAACCAGCTTTCATCCAAAAGTAACCTTTAAACAAACATTAAGATTGGGTAGTTTAACTGTTCCAATGTGTCACACACATCTACACCCTCCAGTTTAATTATGTTTGAAACACATGCTTATAGTTGACTTCTAGTGAGAGGGAGAAGTTGTTTATATCTCTAGCTCGGAGACGTTCGCAACCTGGAGAAGACGATGCTCGGTGCCAGAGCTGAAAGCGTGTCTCGGGCGGTTAGCTGTGCACTTTTTGGAAGCCAAAGCCCAGCAGAGAGAGGCTTTTGCTCACACAATTGCTTCACTCTACCACAAGGAGGGGTGCAAGGCTCGCAGAGGAGAGGATGCAGCTTGGAAGTGTCATTCACAGGCTGTATGCTATTTCCTGTATATTGAAAGACCTAACTTAAAAAATAAATAATTAAAATAAACCCTGTTTTTTTTTTTTTTTAATGGCGTAACTTAAAGAAGACAAAAATCCCCATAAAGAAAAAAAGATTATTTTGGATGGATTTTTTCTTGCACTGAGATCTGCTATGTCGGTAACTTGGCCACAGTGAACATCGTGCGCTTTTTTTGTCACTTTATTTAATTGCATCTAATGAGAACAACTAGACAGAGCCAACGTAATTATTGTGGCTGTTCTGTGCTGCTTCATTCGTGATAGGTTTGTCATTCCCATCCTGGACCAACTAGGCAACTTTCCGAGGTTGGCTTGGGCAGGAGTTTTCCATTAACGAAGGAGTTGCATACCTGATACCATGGCTGAGAAATATTCCTGGTGCCTCTCCATCCCAGAGTGCCTCAGAAGGAAGATCTGACCCAGACTGGCAGAGGGAGCACAAAATGTGAAGCTGCTGGGAAAAACTGAGTGTTAAACACTTGATTCCCTTTCACAGGGGAATTTTAGACAGAAATGACCGTAGCTACATAGTCAAAAACCTGAATTGTTTTGTCTGTTGATTTTTTTTCTGTCAAAATCTCCTGGTTGTCCTTTTATGCTATTATTCCTTTCAAGGGACTCTGGTGGAGAAGCATGGGTTAGTTTACTCCTTCAGCCACAGCTGTGGGGGTACTACCAGGGCATCCTTCAGCAGTGACAGTCTCATGCTTCCCAAAAGGACCTTGGGGTAGGAGAATGGGCAGAGGCAGGGCAGAGTTGGCATCTTGGCAGGTTTCACGTGATTTGGGAGGACTTCACTGAGTCAGTTCAATGAGTTGAGAGTCCTTTATCCCCAAAGTTATTCCAGGTGTTTAGGTCAGCATGTTAAACAAGTTCTGCTGTTTTTCAAAGTACTTAGAAAAGGTATTTTTTTCAGGGAAAATTATTAGTGTAATTTTTTAGAGCAGCCACTCATGCTGGAGGAGATCTGCCTCAAGAACAAGCTAACACAGTTGTGGGCAGACTCTAAGAACCAAAACCAGTTTGAGAGTCCAGTCCCCCTTGACGGATATGACATCTCTCAGCAGTAGTGTCCAACCTGCTCACATTCATCTCCACTGCACAATAAAAAACTACATAATTATGCTTCAGATAACGTGTGTTTTTAAAAAGTTACTAATAACATCAGTTGATTAAAATGATGACATAAGTGACCCTAATAATAATAAAAGGTGATAACCTTAATTTTGAAAATTAGTGAAAAAAATTACTCATCCATTAACTGACACCGTGATAGTGATTACTTTAGAGAAGGAAGATTTTGAGTCCCTTTGGGAGAGCAGGTAGGTTTCTGCCATCTGAGTAGGCACAGTGTCACCACAGCAGTCAGTGATAATTAGCTTGGTTGTTATTCCTCCATCAAAAGCAATTCGTTAATTCCTGCCTTATCTACCCTGCTGTCCCCTCCCTGAACTGCACAGTCCCATAAAAATATGAGCTCAAGTGGAAAAGGAAAAAAGTGGGGAGATGGGAGTCCCCATAAACAGCCCAAGAGATACTGAAGGGCACAGAAATGGGTAAGGTCATTGGCAAAACCCCACATGTGATAATCATTGAAACAAATGAAGGGTAACCCTGATGTGCTACTAATTGGTCTAATTGGTTCCAGCAGGGAACCCTGCCCAGGTGGGTGAGGACAGGCACTTGTTAACTGAGTTCCTGCCAGTCCCACAAGTTAGGGCAGGATTGTGGACTAGAGCCTAAGACTTCTCACCCGGGAAGGGGAGCGCTGGTTCTGCAGCCCCTGCTTTGGGATCCAAGGAAGGAGCAGAGGTGAGAGCTCTGGGTTTACTTATTACTGTATTGGTTTGCTTAGGGACAAAGCTGCTGGTTTTTTTGGACTGTGTGAGGGGAAGGTGCTGGAGGTGTTTTTGGGCAGTGCCAGGGACGTGGGGCTGAGTACCTTCCTTGCTTTTCATCAGCTGCTGCTGGGGGCAGAGTGGGGACTGGAGCACAAAACCTTGGGATCCCTTGGGCAGAGGTCTCCGTCGGCTGAGGGGCTTTGCTGTGCTGCTTGTTAGCCCCTTTCCCCAACAGCAAATGCCCCAAAGCTCCCCGGTTGCTGAGAAGTTTGATGTTACTTGAGGGACTTTGGTGCCCCAAAGCCTGTGTGACTGGAAAGCCTGCCAGGCACTTAGCGAGCATGAAATTTGGTTAGAAATCATCTGAAGCTTGCATTTTTTTTCTTTGCTTTCTGATTTCCCTTTTCTTTCCAGTTTGTTTGTTTCTGTCCCATAACCACAAAGGGTAGGAAAGTTATTTTTCCTCTTTAAAGCAGGCTCAGATTTCTGTACCACCTCTTGGATCTTCATTTAAAGGGGGGGGGGGGAATAATAATCCTACCCAAGTCCCTCTAGCCCCAGTATTGCAAGCCTTAAGGAAACGTTGCTAACTGAACTTAAACTGAGAAAACAAGCCAAGGCTGAGAGTTAAAAGAGCAGCGCCGAGGGTTAAATAAGCTGCCAGACACCTCCAACAAGTCAGTGAACCCCTCTTCCTGGAGGGGTTTTTCAGGCTGGTGGCAGGCTCTTGCTTGCCACCCAAGGATCTGGGATACTTGGTCTTTTTTTGGCTAGGTTTTAAGTCAGAGCAGGCTCTAAGCAACAGGCAAGTGAGCTTCAGGAGTAAAGCTCCTCTGCAGGGCTACGGCACAGGCAATGGAGGTGAGACAGAAAGACCATGACCCCATATTGTCCCCTGCCGCAGCAGCACCAGCCCTGCTCTCTGTCTCACGTGCAGGAGATGCCATTATGGCTTTTCTGCCTCAAAAAGGTGCTTCTTAACACCTGAGAGGAGTGACAGAAATAACTGTTTGCCACGGAGCCAAGCTCCTGCTGTGGACCTGCTGGCTCTCTGTTCTGCTGTTCCCTAGCCATGGGGAAAGGCCCTCTGTTCTCCGGCAAACTCAGAATTCCCGGCTTCATCCTTGGTGCTTTTAAGCCTGGGATGGTGTCAGCAGAGGAAACAGGCTGTTTGTGTGCTTAAAGTTGTGTGTCTACGTGGACATGGAAAGGAGGGGCTGTGCTGCCACAGGCAGCTGTGGGAGGAGAGGCTACATCAGCCTGACCCCCCCTGTAGGAGATGAACATAGAGGACAGGACACCAGTGGGGTGGTAGTACTGGGCTGTGCGTTATAGGGGTGAGAGCCCATCAGGGGGATCCATGGGGATTTGGGATCCCTGTCTGGCCTCTGTGCGCTTAGTTTTCATCCCTCCCTGCACATCTGGACACTGGTGATCCCCAAAACCTGCTCCTTTAAGGGTGATGTTACTGGCATCTCTTAAGGTCTCCAGAGGTGGAGCCTCTGCCAGCAGATTGAAGAAGCCTTTCTGAAGGTAAATAAAGCCCCAAGCTGTCCTATTATTTTAAGAGGAGCTGCCTCCCACGTGTGACCTTGGGGTGCATGTTGATGAGTACCTGCCATAAGGGTTTAGTTTGAATCCAAATCCCCTCTCCTTCTGCCTTTCTCCCCTGGAATGGGAGCTGTCATCGTGCTGCTCAATCTTTTAAGTCGGCCTGAATGCTGCTTGTCTCCCTTCTTTAATAAAAAGAAAAAGCCTCTGGGATGCTGCATGAGGTGGTTGCTCTGTTTTAAGGCGTGCTCTTGCTCACTTCTTAGCATTTGCCTGGTCTTCTCTGCCTTGTTTGTCGGGTGAAGGTGTGTTCCTGATGGAAGGGTTATTTTAGTGAAAGTGAGGGAGGTGGCAGAGCCTATAGGTCTGTGAATAGACCTGTTGTCAAAGCCATTTTGGTCTCTTAAAATGGGCACCCACCTCAGGGCGACCTTCTGAGGTCACCCCTTACCTTCCAGGTGAGAGCACGACTGTGGGCTGGGTGAGGATGAGGCAGATGGAAATCGGGCTCTTTGCTGATCTCTGATGGAAAATACAACCATGAAACTGCCTGAAGTACCAATAATAAGTAACACAAACCCACCGGCAGCTGTCAACAAGATGTTGGGAATGGACCAGCAGTGGGATGTTTGTTCCTGAGCCCTGGCTGTTGAGCATCGGGCTGGTCTGATGGGGATGTATATATTTCAGGAGAGACACGATCCCCCTGCCAGGGGTGAAATAAGCTCTCGCAGCAGGTACTTTTCCCTGCTGACCTGTGGTGTTTTCCCTTTTTGGCCCCAGACCATGGCCTGCTTGGCGGGGACAGCTTTAAGCAAGTCAATCAAAGGGCGGTGGTGGAGAAGAGACAGCAAACAGGAAGGTCACAGAGGAAGGGCAAGTTTCAGAGTGACCTGATGGTGGGGTGGGGATGTGAATCGCTGGAGCGTGTGCGAAACAAATGGCTCCAGCAATGACATGGTCAGTCTTTCGGTGAACAGGAGGAGGGGGGAGCTGTCTGGCTCCAGGACAATACCTGGCGACTCGGGTAGAGGAAGAATCCTGGCACCAACCTGTGGGTGAGGCTGATGAGAGGTGATCTGGGCAGGTCATTCAGAAAATCTGATTTGCTGGCCCCGGGGGGGGGGAACACAGAATCGCCTTGGGCTGATGTTATCTGGGAGGCCATGTGATAAGGAGGAGGCAGTGAAACGGGCAGGTAAGGAGGAGCCTCTGGCTCAGAGTCAAGTCCTGGGGTCCCGAGGGAGGGTGATGCCAGTGGGAGAGAGGATGTGCTTCACCAGTGCTGGAGAAGGACGTGAGGGGTCGGAGAAGAGCTGGCGTGAAGCTGAGCACTGGCTTGGCTGAATCTGGTTTAAGCCAACTCAACTTTATCAATGCCCCCTCTGACACTGGGCGCAATATTTTTCCAGACCTGTTTCTGAGCACGTTTTCAAGTAGTTGGTACTTGAGTCTCCCTCCCCAAGAATGGAATTTCAGCAAAAGCTGTAACTTTTCTTAAAAGTTTTAAGTTTTATCCATGTGCACCTTTGAAACTAGAGATCAATGTGGATCCTGGCTGGGTGGGGGCTCTGAACATTGCTGCGCAGTGAAGTGGTCCCAAATCCCAAAATGTGGGAGTTGGGCATCCAGCTTCTGATGAGTTGAGCTGAAGTGATGTTCCCAAGGATTCTGGGGCATGGAAGATTGAGGACCCCGAATCTCCCGGCCCATGTTAAACTACTGAAACATCTTGTCTCCCTCTTTAGTCTCTCTCTGTAGTTTGCCTTGAGAGGCAACAAACACATTGGAAAACCTTGTTCCTATTGCTTGGTTTAACACTGAAATTGGTGTATTTCTAGGGTAATAAAAAAAATGCATTGGTTTGTTATTATTTTCAATGACATTCTTATTTTCAGATGGAAATGTGATGAATAGAAGGGACCTGCTGAATAAACAGCCATTGCCTTTCTTTGTGAAGAGATTATGTTTTGTTATGCTTGCAGAAATGACTTCTGCTGCCGTGTGTTGCCCTTTAAAAGCAAAATAATAATAAATAATAATAAATACGGTGCCTATTCGGAAAGAAAAGTCAGGTTTGGTATTGTGTGCATTGTTGAATTTATTTTATATTAATTTAATATATTTTATTTACTTTTTTTTTTCAGTGCAGCCTGATTAGTTCCACATGTTTTCACTCAAGGTTTGGACAGTAAAACTGCTTGTCTGAGTCATCAACTAGATAAATAATTGGCAACTTCAAGGACCCATCTCCTAAATCATTCCACAGTCGCTTGTGGCCCTAGCAGAGCTTGGTTGCTTGTGCGTTTGAGTCAGCTGTAAAATCTAAAGTCTAAAGTCTAAAAGGCTTTCACTGGCCCCTGGAGACCAACAAACTGCCGATTACGGAGCTTCACGTTGGCTTGTCTTGGCACATCTGCTGGAAGAACACAGTGAGCCGCTGGGGAACGTGTGGCTGGGGCTGGTATTTACAGCCAGGGCGGAGGAACCTTCCTGAAAGGGGCACCCCGAGGTGCACACCTGGCACCCACACCACCCTCCCGCAAGGAGCTGGTGTGACTCCCCACGAGGAGGCAGTGGGGCTTTTCCTTCCCAGTGGGTCTCCTGAACCCTTGGAAGGAGGAGCCGACCTGCCATGCCTGAGGATGCCACGCTGGCCTCTGTGACTTAACGGGCTGATCCTGAAATAGGCCATCCCAGCGCTGTTATCTCCTCCAAATGCAGATATCCTAAATACAACCCCCACTCATGGATCCTGCAGAGTAGCCCATGTGGTGGAAAATGAGGAGCTCAGCCACACGGGCTGCATAAATATGACCCTGAACAGCCCCTTCCTTGCTGGGGTCCAGCCATGTGTGAGTATCAGGAGATTTAAGGTGGACATGTACTTGCTTCTTCGTACGTGGTGGCTGTCTGCTTTCTGAGAGAGACATGAGTCCCTCCACTTGAATGAGAGTGATGTTGGACTTTGGCTCTTCTGTCCCAGGGGGTTATTTCTGTCTTGGCTTGTTTTTTTACAGATGCCACTTGGGTCTTGTGGCAATCAACCATGGTAGGGTTACACATAGGATCTGGAGAAGTCATACTGCTGTCCTGGGAATGTAAGAGGAGCTGAACTGGATGCTCCCTTGCCTGGCTAAGGGTTTGGTTTTTTTCTGGGGGGTATGATTGCAGTTTAAAATGCAAGAAGGTGCCAGAAGCAGGATGAGAGACAGCTCAGCAACGATCTCTGAGCTTAAGGAAAAATAGTGTAAAGCTGGAACCGACCCATCATCTTCAGAGACGGCTCCAGGCTTCTCAGCAGGAGAGGCACAGCTTCTACTGGATTGGAAAAATAAAGCAGCCCAAATGCCTCTCGTGAGAGGACTTGGCCCCTTGGCTTCTGTGCGGCATGTTTGGAGGAAACCTGGTGCCTTGGCAGGGATGCTACTGAGTACCAAGGAGGTCACTGGGGGCAGTGGGCGTGGGGGGAGCAGAGCCCTACCCTCTTTTGGACATCCATGAGTATTTCAAGGTAAGTGAATTTGAAGGAGAATGAATGGATTATGCTTTGCTGGGAAGAGACCTCACGTTAACACACTGCAATGTGTGGCAGTGACGCCCATGAATGTTAAATCAGCTCCGTGAGTTAAAGATGAGCAAACCAGTGTGCTTATGTGTGTGTGTCCTCATCACAATTTAAGTTACCTTGGCTTTTGAGCTGGCAATTTTGGACTTGGGCATTCGAAGCCCACTCAAGTCCTTGTTTGACTGGTGCCTGGTTTGGGCGCTGGGTGCAGACACTGCTGACAGCATGGACACCAGCTTGGCTGGGGAGGTGACTGAGATCTTCTGGTGGCGCTAAGGAGGAACCACAATGTAATCCTCCTGTTTAATTCTTACATTGTCCCAACTAAAACAACGATGAGAAACTCGATGGATACCTTCCCATGAGGACTAACCCCTGGTCTCCCATGGTCTGCCTTGGGTCCTCTCTGTGCTTCCTCCGTTTTCCCAGGGAGAGGAACGTTTTTGCAGCTGAGTGCTTTATTTTGGTAGGCCTTGCTCTCATTTTTCTTAACAAGATGTTGCTGCTTGAGGAATGGTTTCCAAAGAGAGCATACTGTGTGTCCGTGTATGGCATGGACTGTGGAGTGTCAGCACTGGGCTGGGGTCAGGGTGGGGGGATTCACCCTAATCCTGGGGGTGTCTGGGGCCTCCCAAGAGCTCACTGTCCATTCTGTCCAAGGGGAAAGGAGCTGAGCCAGCCCCTTTGCTGATGGGTATTTCCCATGAAAATGGTTAACTACCTTGTCCAGCCAACTTAGAGGCAACCACCAGGTCTCATTCTCTTCCCTAACCGTCCTCTTGTATTTAATAGAGGCTTTCTTCACTCTCCCTGCTGTCTTAGCATTTGGATTTGGGTCTAGGCCTAGCTTTTGCAGGGGACAGCTCTCTTCTCCCTGGTTGCTCAGCCCCATCTCCTCTTCCAGCCCAGGAAGGACTGAGCTGGGTCCTGATCTCCTTGTGGGGCTACAGGGTCCCTCCATGTACAGTGAATACTGGGTGGTGGAGAAGGGTAAAAAGCAGAAGACTGGAAGAAGGATTGCGGCAGTCAATTCAACTGGATGAGCCAAATTACATGTTAAAGTTTGCCAGTTGTCAATGCGTTTAATATTTTGTACTCTTATAAGATTTTAGGAGTCCCAATGCATATTTTCTATGTTTTGTTTGTTGAGATTTGTGTGTTTTTCTTATGGAAAGAAAACCCACCCAGCAATTTTCTGCATGCATTTATGCCTTTTTTTAATGTTCAGTGGAAACAAGCATCTGAAATCATTCTCCTCCTCCTGACAGCAACATCTGTAAAACCTTAACGCTGGAAGGAGGCAGGAACCAAGAGATTTATAACCCCCCGCTGAAATATTGGAACGACCTTATTTCCCGGCAATTAGCTTTGCTCAAAACATTTTTGTTTCCTATTAGAAGCAATCTACTAACATTTACATTTATGTGTTTAATAGATGTTGGCCATCTCTGAATTCAAGCAGGCGAGGCAGGAGGAGAGGGGAAGAATGGTCTTTGTAGACTGTGAGAGCACTTGTGTTGTGTCGTGTGCTGTGTTTGTTGATAGTGGTGAAAACATCCATCACACGAGGCTCCAGAACGGGGAATGACATCTTTTGGGAAAGAGAACTGGTGTTTGGCCAAAGTTTTGCTACCACTGCAGTGTATCAGGACTAGCTCCAGTGTCTTTGCTGGAGAGTGGATCTTGATTCAGCTGAAACTCATAAAGAGTGGAGAGCTGAGGAGAGAAGATGGAGTGGCACCTTCATGGAAGCTGCTGTAGGAATGAGTAAGGTCTTTGATGATCAAGTGGTTATGAGTTAGGCTAAGGAGAAAGTGGGTCACTCCCCTTCTTCAGTGGGTGCAGTGATGTCCAGAAGAGCAAGGAGATGGTGACAGCAGTTCCCGAGACCTCTCTGGAGAGGTCTGGGAGAGAGTTTCTCATGGGTCTCAGCAAGAAGTGGGTTTTTGGTTAAGTGGCTGGATTGGGTTTTGTTTTGGTTTTTTGGTGTGTGTGGCTGGGGTTAGTGTTTTGGGGTTTTTTTAAGGCTATTGAGAGCATGATGTAATGGGATGAAACTGAGAATAAGATATTTTTAGGCTGAGTTGCAGTGTGAGGAAAACATTAGGCTGAACACATTGATAACCTGGGTTGGAAGCAGCGGTGAGTGTTGTGATGGTATTGTCTTGTAGAAGCAGAAAAAAGAAATGCCTATTTTCTCCTTGGTTTTGAGATCGGGAAGATAAATGTTGTGTGTAGATAAGGTCCTAAGTGAATCTGAAAAAGACTAATGGTTCAATTGTTGAAAAAACACAGCTCTAGGAGTTCTAGGGGTGTTGAAACAGAATTAAACTTGAAATATTTGGGATGTTTAAGGACAGTGTCTTATTTCTTTGTTTTGAAATTATTCACGTGTCTTGAAGACTGAAAGAACAAACAAAAAAAAACCAAACAAAAATTTTGGGTAGTTAACTGGCTGTGGGATGTCCTTGTGATGGAGAGCATGGAGGAGAAGCTTTCTGGGGAAATGCTATAGCCCTGCAGGTGTTGTATGGTCACCCTTAGCATTCTACAGGGTTTTCTTGTTTATTTGCTTTCTGGAGGTTTCTTTCATCATGAGAGATCATTTTGAAAGTTTGCTCCAGGATGGGCAACAGATGGTGTCAACTCAATTTCATTTAAGTTTGTAGATGATTCACTCACTTTGGCTGAAAATGAGCTTTTCCTGGCCCAACTGCTCTTCCAGCAGTGCCCCAGTTTCCCATCGCCTTTGCTGTGCAGTTTTAAGTGTTTTATAAGGCTGAGCGGTTAGCTGGATGACCAAATGGCCCGTGTTAAAAACTAATCCCTTTTGGAGGTGTGGCAGTGAACTGCAGCATGGATCTGCAGTCATCAAGGATGGTTATTTCTTAATCTAGTCTTGTCTTGGGAGCCAAAGTTTTATATAATTATACATGAATATTCAGCCATTCAGATGATCTGTCCCAGTGGAGAGATGCTGGTGGCTGAGATGCTTTCCTCGGTCAAGTACATGCTGAAATAGCCGCTTATTAGCAAAACCTAGTGATGCATTGCAGGTCAGGAGGGTCTTTTGACCATCTTGAAGAGCAAATATGTGTGTGCCCCAAAGAGGCTATGGTTACCTGCCCTTTCTGCTGCCCTGGAGACACTCTGTGGGGTTTGGGGCACCTCTGCTGAATCTGAGTGGGGGGTGGATGTTGATATAGTTGGGGGAGGGGATGGGGGTTGATATTAGTTGATTAATTGGGGATGGGGAATGGAGGTTGAGAGATCTCTCTGAGGTATCACAGCAAAGTCCACCTGGTCCATTAGTCTCCATAGATGGCTGAAGCATGACAACGCAAGCTGAGAACTGGGACACTGAGCCCCTACTGGTGTGTGGAGGCATGAGAGACACATTCGACTGAGCCCCTCTGCTCTTTGCCACAAGCTCGCTGCGGTGCATGCCGTGGAGGGAGGGTGCTGCTGTCAGTCATCAGCCTGTCTCGCTCCAGGCATTCCCGACACAAGTCTCTTCAGGCTCGCCCTTTTGTGCACAGACTGATAATTCCTCCTCCTGAGGAGCTTATTTGGCTTTTTCTTTCTGAGGGGCCGGGGCAGCTCCAAGCTCCCCATCCTTCCCTCCTGAGAAACAGGCTGAAAAATTCCCCTCTTCTTCAGCTGCAGGCAGAGTCCCTGGCACATGCCTTGGGCTGCCCTGGATGGTCCCTGCCCAGCCAGCCCCTTGCACCAGCAGAAACACCACATCCAAACACTGGCAGGAGTGACGCTGTGCCCAAACGCCAAGAGAGAAGAGGAGGAGGGATGGGTTAGGAATGATGTTGGTTCCCCCCAAAGGGGATAAACTGGTCATAGGTTGATTTATGCTGCTTTTTGCAGGAGAATTTGAAGTGCTGAAGCCAGCTAATGCAGGAGCTGGTGGGAGGCAAAAGCTCAAGTGGATTTTATGGTGGAGGTTGGTGTATTTCTGAAAGGGGTGAGCTGCCTGAAACAGCCCTTTAATATATCTCTCCCTCTGGACTTATTTCCACAGTATCCACCCCAGACAGACTATCTCCCCCATTAGACAGTGTTGTGGTTAGAGGACCACCATGGAAGCCTTTTTCCTGAGGATCACATCTCTACATTCCCTTTCATCCCCCAGACTGTGAATGTTATCCCTGTGATGTGCTGATGGTATCCCAAGGGCAGTGGAAGGACCAAGCCAAGGTTGGACTGAACTCTGGCAGCTTGTTTGGTTTGGTCCTTGTTCCCAGAGCATCATCTGGTCTGGATGCAGAGGGGCAAACTGGTCCCCGTGCCTAAACAGGTGGTGGGATTTGGGGAAGATGATAGGTTCATTTCATGTGTGGCACCAGGGGTTCACGCCATGCAAAGCTGTTTGGTTGCAGCTGGCCCAGGACAGCTTCCCAACATCTCCGTTGAGATGGAGGGTGCCATGCCTCACTCCCCATCTGCTGGACAAAGAGACTTTTCAGCAGTGGATTAATCTGGTGGAGATATCGTAATTCAAGTGTGAATTTTGACTGAAGGATGTTCTTCTGTGCTTTTGGGGATTCTTTTGTGACAGAGACTGTCACATGATGTCTGGGAACGTCCCTTTTCTCTTTTCTTGAAGGGCAAGTTTCTTTTCACCTCCCAGCTGCAGGCAGGCTCAGCACACAGATTTATCCGGGGCTGGGGATGTGTGTGTGTGCACATGTTTATGTTTTATTTGGGTTTTTTTTTTTTTGAAAGAACAATGTTGTGGTGGCCGACAGCTAATCCTAAATTTGGGATACCTGACATTGTGATGAGAAAACAAACCTTCCTGCACTTAAAATGAGTGGCAGGCCAGGTTTGGTCCCAGCAACCTTCAGAACTGGTTTGACCTTGCAACCAGACCTCCAGGGCTGACTGACAGCTTTTTACAGCCGCATTAGAGCTGAGCTGACCTTGTTTATCTGGGGATTCACCTGGGAGACAGCAGACATGTCCAGGGATATTAAGTCTCAAGCTGAAAATGTTTGCTCAGGTATTAGGGGGAGAGTTAATTTAGACTGAATACCTCCTATGTGGCACCAGCCGCTGCTCCAAGGGACAATGTGCCCCTCAGCCGATGACAGTCGGTTTAGACTTTCTTTAGAAACTGGAGTCTCCTTTGAGTGGAGCCATGCAGAGCCCTTCAATGCATTCTGAATTGCCCTTCATGTTTAATATTTTTGGGGGTTTGGTAAAAAAGAGCACAGGTGAAGTTACAGGTTAGTCTCCCTGCCAGGCGGTCTTGCTGTGGGCACCAGGAGAAGTGTGTTGGACCAGGTGGATTCACTTCTTTGTACAAAATGCGACACATGTGAGCTGACATCTGTCTCAAGCTGCAGTGTGACTTGTGTCCCTTCCTCCAGTACCCACCGAGCCCTTCCTTCCTCGGGGAGGGTGATTCCCCTGCCAACAGTGACTCGGGAGAGGGCTGGGTTCCAGCAGTTCTTCCCCTTCCCTTGTGTGAATTCAGAATAAGAGGACCAAGCCCCATAGCTGGCCTCCTCTCACACCCTGAGGATGGGCAAAAAGGGGCACCCAGTAGCCAGTGCTTGCCCTGTCACCCCCTGTCTGTTGCAGCTGGGAGCACCCAGAGGATGCTGCCTGAAGCCTGATCCCCTTCAATGTCACCCAGGGAACTAAGTCATCTCAGTAGAATAATTTCAACTGCTGCAGCTGTGCAGGTGGTTGCAACCTCTGATGTACATCAACATGCACATGCTCTGGGCAGGTGGCACAGCCGTCCCATGGCATCTCTGAGATTCAGGGGATACAATTCTGGATGCAGGGAGACCTTGGGATTTATTTTTTTTTTAAATTCTTTCTTTGAGCTTGCAGCTTACTAGCACCTCTCCATGTGTGTGACCACAGGGGTGGTCCTGGCTGCATTCCATCCCTGGGAAAAACCAAGTTTTGCTGTTTCCCAAGGTAAGGTCAGCACTTCTATTGCTGGTCTTCCCCAGGTTTTCCTGAGCTGTGTTTTGTGTTGTATCACTATCAATTCCTCCCTTTTCAGATTTCTCTGAACAGTTTATTTTCCTCCACTGGGACCGTAATCACTGAAGGTTTCATGTGCTGGGATCCCACATGTGGGTGTCTGATCTCTGCTGGATGGGGCTGGACTCCCAGGAGAGAGGCAGAGGGTGGCTTGGGGGGAAAACTAGAGCTGATTTTGGATGACAATGCAGATGTCCATGGTGTGACATCCCTCGCAGATGAAAGACCTTCCCTGGTGTTGAAGGAAAGATTTTATTTAGTAAATTCCTTCCTGTTTTTCCTGTTGGTATTCCCTGGTATCACCCTTTCATCTCCTGTTCTGCTAAGGTTTCGCTGCTGCCCTCCCTCTCCCCTCACTCATGCTTGTTTGGAAGCATCGGGGTAACTGTTTGTTCTCTGTATTGCTGGCTTTTACTTTGGCACTGGATTTTTGGGCCCCAGCCAAGGTGAGAAGTTGAAAGGCCTGACCTGTGTGGGAGAGACAACCTTGTTAAGATCCTCACAAAAGCAGGAGAAGCTGAAACCTCCAGGGACCAAAGCTTGAAAGCAGCTTTCTCTGCAGTTCGCAGAGGCATGGCAAGGGATGCTTTTCTTTGACTATCTCGTTCTTCCACAGAAGTTTTGAGGCTGGATGGGATGGTTTGAACTCCCTCACTGTAGGCTTGACTTCATGCAAAGATCACATGTTGTACTCAAGGATGAAGATACCAGCTGCTCTGCAAAGGGGCAGCCAGCCACCGAGCATCCTGCCTGGACTGCAGCAGGAAAGCTCTGTCCCTTTCCCCTGCATCACTTCTGTCTAGCTCAGGGTCCCAGGTCCCTGAGGACCATCTCCTGGGGTACTCTAAGACCTATCCTGAGGTCCCCAATGTCCCCACAGTCACAGACACTGCTCAGATGGAGGAGGAAGGAAGGCACAGATGAAAAGCTCCCAGGGAGAAGGAGGTGGTGCATCCCACAACTGGACAAACAGCAAGAGGCCCATTGGGTTGTGCAAATGCCCAAATCCTAAATATTTGCTTCTCTACTGAACCAACCTCCTTTGCCTTCCTCTGTGTTAAGGTCTGGCAGATGTCTAAAGGCAGTAAGTTCCCAAGGGCAGGAAAAGCCCTTTGTACCAATCTGGGAAGGATGCCCACACTAACTGATGTTCCTATACCTTCCCTTCTGGGAGCTGGTGGAAATCACAGAATATTCATGGTTGGAAGGAGAAAGTGCCCTCTGGATGTGTGGATCCTCAGAACAGTGTGGGTACCACTGTCAGTCCCTCCTGAGCTCGTCCACCCTCGGAAATGAGCCCAGCGAAGAGGGGAAAGTGTTGAAGCAGTTTGGCCTGGAGGGCTGGAAATGTGGCTGTTGCAGCGTGAAGCCTCCCTGTGCCGGGGGGAGGCTGGGATCCTGCTGCTGAGTTATTTATTTAAGAAAAAAAATATTATCATTTCAGGCGTTGGCAGCGTGGGGTGTATCTGCCATTGTATCAAAGATGTGGTTTTAATGCCCTTTCCTCCGCTCAAATGCTATTTGCCTTCTCCTTCAGGCAATTGAATTTAAGAAAACTCTGGTTGCCCAGGTTTTGTTGAACAAATTGGCCCCTCTGCACACAATTCCCAGGAGGAGCCAGCTCTGCAGAAACTCTGGGAGCTGTCACTTCAGTGCATGGCTGGGATGGGCTGAACGGATTACCCAGCTCTGCATCGTCTGCTCTTTTATCTGTCTCAAAGCGATGGGAAGCCAGGAATAACCCCCCGGGGTTCCTCTGAGCCTGGCAGATTCTGGAGCCCGGGGTCAGATGACTGTTATTGTAGCTAAAGGTGTTTAACCCCAATTGATTTTGACAAGCCCTATTAGCAGATCCCCCAATTACTTATCGGGTTTTCAGAGGAAAGTTGTCGATTTAAGGCTGGATGCTCTAACCTGAGCGCTGCTGACAGGATGCAACAGGTACCAAAGCTGCTTCTGCAGGAGTTGATGGAAAAAAACTCCCATCAGCCTTCAGGGCTAAATTCTGACCCTTCCCCGGGGCCTGACAGCTCTCGAGGGTGTCAGGGTTGTCCTTGGAGAGCAACAGGCTGGATGGAGACATAAAGCCTCCTACACTGCACAGCACCAAGCATCCTTGGAGCAGCCCTGGGTTGGGCAGTTGCCTGCATCCCAACACTGGGGAACGGTGCAGGAGCTGTCAGACCTGAGGCAAAGCACAGCAGAGTCCCTGGAAAACTGCCCAGGGCAGGCTGAGGGTTGTTCCTGCTCCCTTTCAAAACTGATCTGTTCCCCAGCTGGGTCCTGGCTGGTGGAGAGGGCAGTCTGGTACCACTGGCTGCAGGAGAGAAGGGAGGTTGCTCTCCATCTTCGCATGCTCAAAATCAGTGTTTAGCCTGTGGGGTTGAATTCAGAGCTCCAAGGCCCTGCAGGCTGGACCTGCTGCTGGGCAGGCAAAGAAACTGTATGGAGACTTGTATCCATAAGAAATATCAAGTGAGGAGGTCTCTGAGGCTCCTATCCCAAAGACAGCTGAGATCATTTGGACTTGGATGGGAGTTATGCAGCTAAATTATCTCAGAGGGTCTAGGCTTAACAGCACTGGTGATTTTTTTCTTTTTTTTTTTTTTATAATGCAGCAACTGGGAAATAAAAACATCATCTAAGGAAAGAAATAACTGCATTAGTCTAGTATTTTAATGAAGTCCTGTGCTGTGTTGCTGTGAGGGTCGGATGGAGGTGTTAGTAGGTGGCAGCCTGCTTGTCACCTATCCCATGGGCAGGGAAAATGTGGCCGTTACATGTGCGAGTACAGTTTAGCCTGAAAACTGCTTTTGGGCAGCAAAACAAACAGCCGCTTGGAAGCCCTGCAAGTTTCACACTTGCTTTTGCCTCTGGGTTGCTTAGGGAGAGGAGTCACTCGCTCGGGGAAAACAAACAGCCGGGCTGGCCAGCCTGGCTGGGGGCTCACACGGGTTTTGCTGGAGCCCAGCGAGAGGCTGGAGCTGCCGTGAGGCTGCGGTGGAGTCCTCTGGGAGGTTTTGTAACAAACACCTTGTAAAACGCAAATATTTGAATAGCGACGTTCACGAGTAGTGTGCCAGGCCAAGGAACAACGGCTCACGGGGGGTTTTTTTGCCAGTTGTTTGAGACTTAAGGGTGAACGTAAAGATTTTTGCGGAGACAAAAGCGATGAATAAACTGTTTACAACCACTACGCTCATCCCTCAGTTTGTGGACAGGTTTATGAGCCATTTATTTAAAAGAGACCCTAGCTAATCAGCAGTCTATTTATTGTTTCTTAATCATTCGACAGCATTTCATAACTGTCTTGTTTTCTGTTATGGGTACAATTGCATTATGTGTGCTCATTCCCCGTGTACTATCTCTGAAATTAATTTTCACTCTGAAAACTGTCCATATTCTTCCAAATAAAGGGTCATATTTAAATGGAAAATATTTCTTTTGGATTATTGTTTTCAAATGAGCCAGTTTTTTGCTTTGTTTTGGGTTATTAAAGAGTTTGGGATTTTTTTGTTTGGTCTTATTGCAGGCATTTTTAGCTCAGCCTCCAGAAAGTTGGGCAACGGAGGAGGCTGCTGGAGGCGTTGGGAGACACTCAGGGGTGACTTTGGTGCTTGATGTCCTGTGTAACACTGGTCAAGTCACTGAACGCCTAATGGTAAGGTAGACCCTTTATGTTGATTTTTGGGGGGTTATTACTTATATGGCAATGCGTCTCTGATCTCTCTGCCTGTTTGTGGGGTGTGAATAAAGGCTGAAGGAGCTGAGTTTCTCCCAGCCTCACCAGCCTGCTCTGTGCTCTGCTGGGCTCCAAGCCTCTGAAGGGACTGGATGGTTTAGTCTCCACGCTGGAGCTCATTGACCTCCAGCACAGGAGATCTCATTGCCTGACCTGCTTGTCTCGCATCGTGCTTTTCACCCAGAGGTCCCAAACCACCAAGGTGTTTGCATCCTGCTGCTGGTGCAGAAGTAACTCCTCCTTCTCCAGACACTTGGCTGCCCTCGGGACTCTTGATTTCCAGCCGTGTGAGTGTAAGGAGAAGGGGGCTTTGCCTACACCTGCTGCCAAGCAGGCAACAGAGAGCCAAGGAAGTGGCACAGCCCAGGAGCCGTTTCTGGGGTGCTCAGCAACATCCCATCGACTTCTTGGGGGCTCAGCACCAGCTTGAACCAGGCCATTGAAGTGATCTGCAAAGCTTTGTCTTAAGTGCCATCTCTTCTCCCACCAACTGCAATATTCAGGGGAATGCTGATATCGATGAGAAAACTCCTGGTGATGGTTGGGGCAGAAACCAATTACTTTCCCACTAGGGAAGGGTTGTCTGTGAAATTTCACAGACAGTCCCCCCATTTGCTAAACATCCCTTTCCCCTGGCTTTTTTTTTTCTTTTTTAATTTTTTTTTTTTTGATGTGTGTAATTGCGTGTCAGACCAAGTGCACTCAGAATGTGAGCAGGGTCTGATACAAGGAGGGTGAAATGAGATAATCCATGTTTTCATCATCCATAGGCCTCTCTTTTCACGGGCCGTGGGCCGTACTTTATTAGGCTGAGCAGCTCTGGGCCTGCAAGAAAGAGGAGCCCTTTCTCATCCCGATGAGAATAGTGCAGTGAATGGATTCCAAGTGTTTACTCAGCATTTGTCTCGTGGTTTATCAAAGGAATGAGGAGGAGGTGCCGACAGACCTTTTGTCCCACTGATGTGTTATGACAATGTTCCATGAATATGCAGAATGGCAGAAGGGATTAGAGCCAGTACAATTCCCCTCCGGCACTTTTTTCTCTTTTTTTTTTCTCTTTTTTTTTTTTTTTTTTTTTTGGCCTGGGATGTTCAGGGGTTTAAGAGTGACCTGCTCACAGTCAGGGCACTAAACATCAGATTTCCCTGCAGATAGGGGTGTAAAAATCCCACACTTGTCCAAAGCTGTTAGCATCTGACTTGAAGGTTGGCCTGTCTTAGTCACTAGCTGCTCTTTATGAAATTTCAGCTGGCAGGAACTGCCTGGCTGAAAGCTTTGTGTTCTGGGAGATGTGGTGATATTGGGGCATAATTAAAACCTGAGTCAATCAGTGACACGTGAAGCCCAGGCCAGTGGTGATGTGACCACTGGTCTCTGGTCTGCTGCCGCTGTTGGTGTAGGCTGGCAGTGGTACCTTGCTGTGGTTTTTCTCTTACTTTCTAGAGTCCTGGTCCAGGAGTTTGGGTGTGATTCCAAAAATGGGGCTGATATGGATGCATGGATGTTCTTCATGCTTCATGTGCCATTTTGGATGGACAGGTTAATGAGTTAACCCTTGCAGCACACACCCAAGGCAGGTGATGGACATATCTCTATTTTCAATATGGGGAGACTGCAGTAGGATGGTGAGAACAGGCAGATCACTCCACACCACCAGAGTGCCAGGTGTAAATCCAACCTTTCCTCTTGAGTTTCTGACCCTTTGTCTCCGACTAACTCTGCTGAGCAATGGTCAGTAGCTATCAACCCATTATCAAGGCTGGTAATGCATTTCTATGTAGTTGAGCAAAGGTGCCCCACCTGAGAAATTACCCTCTGCTGGTTTCCTACATCCCAAGAATCTTTTCTGTCATGCTTCCCAAATGATCTGGGGGGGACTTCCCATATACATAAGGGAAATGATGACTTTGTGTCCTGGTGGGGTCTTATCCTGGAAAGAAGAGTGTTGGATGTGCTCATCACTGTTCTGATTGTACTCTGGTTCAAGTCAACAGTGCAAAGTGTTCCTGAGAATTCTTAAATCCACCTGAAAACTCCCCCACCCCAACTAGAAAGATAAAACTAGCGTGTTCCACTCTTGCTGTTTTCATAGGGCCTTTCCAGCATGTCTTGGCTTTCTGTTCAGGATTTTGGTTGTT
>JAOTQQ010000004.1:24880902-24899665 GCA_026546715.1 Gallinago undulata
TTTTCCCTCCCAAAATCATTCTTGCTAGATCAGAATACATTAAAATCCTTGCATTGACATGAAAATCTCACTAGCTAATGCCTGCAGAAATGAAGGTTTCCATCTCTCCCGGGGGTGTGTGTGTGTGTATTTTACTTTGTGCATCCTGGAGTGATCTTTAGTTATTCCCTTCTTGGGAATCTGCCACCCCCTCCAGTGACTGGAAAAGTCAGATCCTCTGACTGAAAAGAACTGGCTGCATTCAGATACTTGGTCAATTTAAATGCATGCTCTGGAAAAAATAGGGATCTTCCATCCTTTTCCCCTCAGCTCTCCCAATGTGCAGGAGTAGTCCCTGCCATGCCCTTGATTTGCTTTCCTCCATGAAGGTCTGTAACTTCTGTGGAGAAAGGCACCTTTCTCTAAGGCTGCATTTCACCCTTTCTCACCTGTTCTCAGTCCTCCAGCCAGTACCCACATTCTGGTTAGCCCCACTTGGTAGAAGGGAAATTGCGACAGTTTACTCCAACGGCAGCTGGTCTGCAGCAGAGCCCAAGAGTGGACCCAACATCGCTCTGTTAGACCCCCACTTCCCCATCTGAGCCCTGAAGAGAACAGAAGAGGAGCCACAACTATCTGCAGGAAAAATAAAGCAAGAGAAAACCCATGTGCAGACGTAAGCAGGGGAACGAGCAATTGCGGGAAATAACCTGGTCAACGAACTTTTACTTGGACTGTAGAATACAACCACGATGAAATGTTTCAAGGAAAATGATAAAGAATCTTTTCCAAAAAGCTGGGTGGCTTTAAGGTTAAAAAGGAAAGGGGGATGATGATAGGACCTAGTTGCGTTTACCTACTTGCCCTTGTGAAAAAAGGCTTTCATGCCACTTTGCTATTTGAAATTCTTTTAACTGAGTTACAAAGTTGAGGGCTGTGATTTTTACTCTACTTGTGGGATATGGGGAGGGATCTGTCACTGTTAATGGTGTAGATAGTTCCACCTGCACTCTCGGGACACAGACGTGTATCTATATGTAAAGCTGTGACCTGGCTATAAAAGTCCTCCCTGCTAGTCCAGCCCACCCTGATGCAGCAGCTCCCTTACCTGGTCCAGGCCAGGCTCTCCACAGGTGGGCATCTGCCTTAGAGGTGATGCTCAGCAGCAATGAGTGAGGACAGTGTGAAAGCCCGCAGCTTTTTTTGGTGCTGATAAAGCAGCCAACGCTCTCCTACTTCTGGTACTGGCATATGCCATGGATGGGAAGCGGCTGCAGTTCCACTGTACTGGGTCTGGAGTGCAGGATGAAATCTGAAGAGGTTTTCTGTGAAACCCTGCAGGACTTCCTGAGCCTGGTGTCTTCCTTCAGCTTCAGCCACGAGCTCAACCCCTTTGCAGTGATAGAAAGACCTCCTCTGCTTCCTCCATCCACACCCAAGATGCTATCCCTGTCCCGCATCCCTTGCCCACCCCACGGGAGGCACCTGCGGGCATCCCTGGGCTCGGCAGCCCATCTTCCTTTCTCCTAGGGGAAAAGCAAAAATTTTTCCCAGGACTTTCTTACGCAGGAGATTTCACCAGGCTGCAGAGTAACTAAACCGAGGGGATTGGTTTTGGGGAGAAAACCCCGGCTCTTGCCGCCGCTGCGTTTGCAGCCACCGCTGAGCGCTTTTCCCAGGGAGAGGAATAAAAAGACAACGAAATCCAAGCAGCCGAGGGGGCCCGGCCGGAGATTACCTGCTCTGCTGCTGGGGGCCGGCTGCGGCACCGAACTCGCCCTGATTTGGCCGTCGGGACTCGTTTCGTTTAGTTTTTCTCCTGGGAGGACCCGTCGGTTAACAGGAAAGCGAAGCGGCAGGAGGAACGGCCCGGGAGCGGAGCCGGCCGCCGCGCTGGCACCCGGGACCCCCGGGGGAGGGACCGCTCAGGGGCACGGCTGCCAAATAAAACCCTGGGGAGAGGCTGGGGGATTTAGCCGTGGGAGTCAGGACCCCTCCCCAGGGGCCTCCTCCTCCTGCCGGGGGAGAGGGGCCGGGGCGGGCCGGGCACCGCACGCCCCTTCGGGGGAGGGGGGGCGACAGCCCTATATATTGCAAAGCGACTCGGGACCGACTTCCCCATCGCCGGGAGCTGCCGCGGTGCCTGTCCCCCCTTCCCCTCCCTGTCCCCCTTTTCCCTCCCTTCGGGGGGGGGATCTTTCTCCCGCCGCCCCCTCCCCCCCCACCTCATCGGAGGAGGAGGAAGGCGAGGGCCGTATATGAACGCGGCCGGCTTCCCCTGCCTGCGAGGCATGTGCACGCTGCCGGCTCCTAACCCCGCCGCCGCGGCCAGCCCCGGCTCCCCCGGGCCGCCCCGGGGGTCTCCCCCCGCCGGTCAGGCACCACCGGTGAAGCCGGAGCCGCGGGGCAGCGGGGGTAGCCCTCCCCCCCCGCCGCCGCCGCCGCCCCCTGAGGAGCCGCCGCCCCCCGCCGGGGGCCGCCGGAGGAAGCGGCCGGTGCAGCGGGGCAAGCCCCCTTACTCCTACATCGCCCTCATCGCCATGGCCATCGCCAACGCCGCCGAGAGGAAGCTCACCTTGGGGGGCATCTACAAGTTCATCACCGAGCGCTTCCCCTTCTACCGGGAGAACCCCAAGAAGTGGCAGAACAGCATCCGCCACAACCTCACCCTCAACGACTGCTTCGTCAAGATCCCCCGGGAGCCCGGCCACCCCGGCAAGGGCAACTACTGGACGCTGGACCCGGCTGCTGAGGACATGTTCGACAACGGGAGCTTCCTGCGCCGGAGGAAGCGCTTCAAGCGCACCGACATCACCACGTACCCCGGCTACATGCAAAACTCCAGCGCCTTCACCCCCCCACCCGCCGGCCGCCCCACGGCACCTACAGCACCCTACCCCAACGCCCTCTGCTCGCCTGGCTATGGCCCCCAGCTCTCCAGCACCGTCTTCCACCCCTACGCAGCTGGGACAGCCCCACCGGCACAGCATCCCAGGATGTTCAGCATCGACAGCCTCATCAGCGGGCAGCAGGCCCTGCAGCCCTCACCACCGGGCGAGCTGGGCCACCCATCCCTGGGCTTGCCCGGAGCCGAGCTGGCTCCCTCCTGCTCCGCCGGCAGCTCCGAGCCTCCCTGCTTCCAGGCGCAGCCCGTCAGTCCCGGCTTGTTGGGCCGAGCCGGCCCCAACACCCTGGCTTATCCCTATGCTGCCTCGCCTCCTCACCTGCCTGTGGCACAGGGCAGCTACTCGCCCGGTAGCCCACAGCTCTATGGGGCTCCCAACAGACTGGCCCTGCCGGCCATGCGGCCCCCCGCCTGCACCGAGCACAGCGAGCAGCTCCTGGGGCTCTCCCCGTCCCCCCTCGGCCAGTTCGGCTCCAGCAATGCCTACATGAGGCAGCCCAATTTCCCCGCCGGCCTGGAGCGGTATATGTGATGGGGTTGAAGTGGGGATGGGATTTGGCTGGAACACCCCCAGGACCATCTCTGGACACGTAGACTTCTTCCTGCTGTGGGGACCAGCTGGGGTGGGTTCGGGGACCCCCAGCCTCTGGCTGTGTGGGGACATACACCTGCGGGGGGACTTAGCTCCTCTCTTTCTCAGCTCATTTTTAACCGGAGACAAGGAGGTCTCTTTTTCTGCCCCATCCCCTGCTGGGAAAGGTGCTCTCTGGCTGCATCTGCCAGGCAGGGATCCCCCCACGCTTGGAAAGGGGGGTGCCCCTTCTGCACAGCCCGACCCCAGGGATGCCATCTGTGGCAGGGCACCCTGGGGCACCCGTGGGGCGAGGAGGAGCACTCCCAGGAGACAGGTGTGTGGAACCCAGAGAGCAGGAGCTGTCCCGCAAATGGGCTGTCTCCTCTCCTCCCTGGGTGCCTCCTCTGTAACTGGAATTAGTTACCCCCAAAAAACCCGACTAAACCAATTCACTGGATTTTGGATAGATATTTAAGGTGTTTATAATTTCCTTCTCCTGTAGGAAAAAAATCCCCAACGGCCTGGCTATTTCTTTTTACTATTTTTAAAAGTAACTTTTATTGTTAGAAAGAACTTTTTTTAAAATAAAGCTTTTCATTCCAACATGTCCAGTGCTGCCGTTCCTCTGGCTCCGGACGGACCTTGACGAGAGGAATTTATCAGTCTTGTAACCAGTGGGAGACAGACTCGTGCTGCTGTTGTGACACTGCCATTTTACACGGCATTTACATTTACATTTTTACTGACGCTTTCTAAAGCTATTTTATTACAAGTTTTTAAAAAGCGAATGGTAACTAACCACCGCCAAGCCATGAGAAGACATACAATCAGCAATCTGTTGCCTGGAAGCTGCAAGGTTTGCCCCATGCAGCTCCTCCTCGGCTCGATGGTCTCCCTTTGCTCGGAAGGGAACGCGGCTTCCCCCCGAGGAATCCCTTGCAGGTGAAATTCTGGTTTAGCACATCAGAATTAGGAGATTGTAGCTGTCCTTCCTCGCAACAAAATCAATTAAAATTCCAACCTGTTCACTGGCCGGGCTGCTGCTCTTTATTTCAGGACTGCTACCCAGACTATCTCTCCATGTTTGAAGGCAGAATTTCCCCATCTCTGGATTTAGCCGTTTTTTAATTTAAACAGCCTCTGGGTAAAAGTGACAAGCTAGGATCTGTCTCCATTTTTTCCAGGGTGTCCTCTGAAGCAGAGTAGTTTCTTGTAGTCCCTATTGCACCTTCCTCCTGCTTAAGGAGGGGTTGGATGTCAGTTGAGCTTTGGTGCAAGACTGAGCATCTCGTTTCCTGGCTGCTGATCATGATGGAAAGCTGGGTGTACAGAGGGGAACCAAGGGAGTCAGCTTTTGCCCACAGCTTGGGAGTTTGTGGCTTTTCATTTTTTTATCCCATGCGCTCTGTAGAAACTGAGAGTGGGGTTGGTATGGGAAGGAAGGGAAGAAAATGTTTTTTTCGTCTTGTCCTCCTTAAAATTGGGGTTTCATCCGTCTCTAAAAACTGACCTAGCTCTCATCTGCTGCCTTCAGCTGAGCCCCTGGCCTCTGGGTCTCCTCCCTGGTCCTTCCAGCTTCGCCTTTCCATCTTTCACACTGCTCCCAGCTTCTGTGTTTTTCCCTTAGTGATAGCCCTGCTCGGAAAGGGTGTTGTGATTCAAATACTTTGGCTCTCTGCGAAACATATCAATAGGCAGAGATCTCCTATCTAATGAAAGTTTGCAAAGTGCTGCTCCTGCCTGTAACACGCTGTCTGTACAGGTGCATGGGGGGGACACTGAAATAATCCCTTGCAAGGACAGTCTGTAGAAAGGACACTTGTCACAGCTGACATTCATCCCCAGGGCCTGATCCTGCAATGTTTTTCCAACAAGTTTTTCAAACTAAAGCACTTTTGAAGTCTCGCCTAAGTACCCAGGTGGTCAGAGCCAGACACGTGCCCCAAGCGCTGGGTCTGTTGGCTTCCCTCCAGCATCACCAGGCTACTGGGCTGGGGCTCTGCTGGGTTTGCACCACGAGCAGGAGAGTGTCTGAGGTGGGGGAGAACCGAGTACTGGCATAAAAGAAAAATGGTGTTGGGTGGAGGGGTTGGGCAGGCAGTGCTGTGGTTCTACCCAGGTGGGATGCAATGGGAAAAGGTGGCCGAGCTGGGACATCTCACACCTGCTCCTCTCCAGTCACTCCAGAGCCCTGCAGGAGTGGGGACCCGGTGTTGGAAAGGGCTTTCCAACTTACTGACATCTCTGGGTGTTAACTCAAGAGCTGGTGGAGCCAGGGGGGGATCAGGGAGTCTGAAGGGCTGGGCTGTGGCTTGCTCCTGTCTCCCAGTTGCTTGTGCTCTCCTCCCACAGGCCTTTCTGGAGAGTAGCACCCAGCTCCACATCTGGTGGGGTTCTGCAGGAGACCCATCCCATCCCTGTGCCTTTGCAAGAGGGGTCTCTTTAACCATGGGGGTTCTGGCATGAGGCAAGAGTCACTGCAGTGGGCTGGATCCCCAAAATCCTGGTTCAGAGAGAGCAGCCGAACCTTTCCTGTGTGTCAGGACAAACCCTGGTGTCAAGTCTTGGGTTGCACATCCTCCCAGGGCCCGTCTGCCAGACAGCCCCAGCCCAGAGCCCCCTGCAAGCGGCGATAAGCCACCCTCAGTGGGGGCCTTACGCTGCCAAACAAGCTGGAAAGTATGGGCAACAACCCCCTTTTCTTCTATAGGCAGAAGAAACCCCTTCTCCCATAGATATTAATCCTCACATGCACAAACCTCTGGCACTTATATTGTGATTGTCATTAAACTAATGCCTTAAGAGTGTCTTCTTGGTTAACTTAATGTATCCCAACTAGGCTTTTAAGCTTTCATTTCAAAGCTTTGTTTACAGTGGGGGTGAATCTAGCAAATGAGTAGGATTTAGGTGTCATGTAAAGCATGAGCCTTGCTGGGACAGAGTAGTTTTAAGCTTTGTAAAGTTTATACCTGTGCTCTTTAGTGTCTTTTCAATGTCTCTGTTTTGTGAATAAGAGGGATTTGAATGAAATAGGAGTAATTATCACCCAGATTTCAGTTTGTGAAACCTAGTCTCCTTTGAAATCCTCCTCTCTTTATTTAGCTATGCCCAGAGAGTTTAGGGAATATTAAGTAATGACAGTCATAACTATCTCTATCTTGCTCACACAAAAGCCAGAGGCAGAACTTTCTTTGCTCTCCAAGACTGTGGAATGAATGTCATCCTTCAGGGTGACGGCAAGAGGTCCCCTGGGCATCCCACAGTGGGGAAAGCCCCGTCTTGAGCCCACAGACGCAAAGGAGGGGTTTGGAGTTGATCCCAAGCACCAAAGATGTTTGGGTGGTGATTGGGTCTATTGCCAAGAGAGTCTGACTTGGAGAATGGCCCTTTGCGAATCAGGCTGAATTCAGATCCCTCAGGCTACATATTCAGAAACAAATAACCCAAATCAGCTGCCACTTTGAAAAAGATGCTTGTTTTCCTCTGGGAAATACCGGCTGCCAGGGGACGACCGACCAAGCTGCTACATCTGTCTGCGGACGACAGTGTTCTGCGTGTTTCATGCTTGTACCACCTTCCCACAGCCCCCCCCCCAGGTTAAAACAAGCAATAAGAAATGCTCTTTCCAGCTGATATTCCCAAGCTGTAAGTAGTGTTTTCCATCCGGTTGCAAGCAAGCCCACCATTAGCTGAAATTATAGTCAAGGCACATTTCCTGAAGAACTTGTCGGTCCCTCTGGTAGTGTTAGATTTTGTCTGGATGCTGCCAGCTGTCCCCTGGCAATCACAGTGTTGGAAATTTTACACCGTAACGAGCTTTTATTCTATGTAATGCTTCACCCTTTGCAAATACACAGCTTGAAGACAGTCAGTGGTGACTCTCTGAGGTGAGGACAGAGTGGGTAAAGCTGATGATGGGAAGGTGGGCTGTGGGTGCAGGGGGACCAGTAAAGATTGGCTTTGCCAGCTGACAATGAGTTTTTAACAAATTAGCACCTGGGAGTCAGCACTTCCCAAGCTCTGAGCTATGTCTTGGGGTATCGGGGGGGTGGGTGTCTGTCACCGACTCTGCTCCGTTATGTTTGGGTCCTGTATATCTTCTGGTCCTTCCTATTCGGGCAGGAGAGGGTGATGCAGCCGCTGTGATTGAGCAGGGCAGGAGCATCCCTGCCCTCCCCTCCGCCGCTTCACCCCACGGGTGTAACGCCCCGGCGTGGGGAGGGGGTGGCGGGGGGGGGGTGGGGGGAGGTGTCCCGGGGTGCCAGCCGCTGTGCTCAGGCCAACACTGACCTCCAGTGGAAAGCCCTGGGAAGCCGCTCCCGGACCCCTCCGCGGGCCCAGGGACACGGAGGGGGGTGTTCAGGGAGTACCGGCAGCATCCCGGCATTTGGGGTCTGTCCTGTTCACGGCTGCGTGGGGAAGGGCGGGACATCGTGGAGGGGTACGGTCAGGTTGAGAATGAGAATGAGAACGGGGTGAGGCTCATTATTAAACACCTTATGTTGGATGCAACCTCAAGGCTGGGAAGTCCCTAAAACACCAATTACCGACTCCGGGAAGATTTCCGAGAGGATGGGTTTCTCTGGCTGTACCCTCTTTTACCCTTTTCCTAAGCATTTTCTGGCTTTACCCTCTTTTACCATTTGCCTAAGCGTCCACTGCAGACCATCACTGGAACAGGATACAGGGCTGGATGGTGCTGGCTGTCCCCTTGATGCTCTTCTCCCTGGAGTGAAAATAGGGAAACAAGTGGAAGCGCAGTGAGAATCATGGAAGGTGAGGGAGCAGTGATGAAGGAGCACTTGTCTGCAGCAGCCAGCCTTGTTGGCAGCCTGACTTTATGTCTAAAATGTGCTACGTAGAGTGTGTGAATGTCAGAGCTCAGGGCCTGGCTCTTATAGCACCCGAGAAGCAAGGCTGTGGTTCAGAAGCACAACGTCAGAGCCTGAGCACAACACCTACAAGCTCTTGGGAGAGCATCCAAGGTCCATTCATTTCACAGTCTTCGTACAGGGGCTGCTTGAAGTGGTTACACTGCCACAGTTGGGTTTATGCATGTATGGAATCAACTGTGCCATCCCAATGCCAACAAGCAGCCCTGGCTCATGTCACACATGGAGGAAGGATGCACCTGAGCCAGTTATGGACGTGCCTGGAAAAGGTCGTTTGCCATTTGCATCAGCTCTGCTGAGTCAAAAGACGCAGTGGATGACGTCTGCAGAAAACGGGCCCGACTGCCCCAGACATTTTGCATGCTTTCCATCTGTACCACAAACATCTTTACTTGGCTTTAAAAACTCCTTCTTCTAACCAGGTGTCGGAAACCAAACCCAACTTGTAGATCCATTTTCAGGAGGCTTCAAGCAGCATAACCCGGCTGGAGAAAATGGACCTCAAAAAGCACAAAATTGTCCAAGTGCAGCGTCACTGGCCATCCTGGCTCTCTGCTCAGAGCAAGCTATGGGTTTCAGCAGAGGAATTAATTCACCAATGCAGGTCAGCCCAACCCAGGTCTTGGTTATACCCATTTCAGATATTCTCTGCTTGAAAGACAAGAGACTGAGCCACATTACTTTCAGTTTCAAAAAGATGCTTCACATGGAGCTGTATCTCATCCAGCACTCATCCACAACAAAGATGTGTTTGCCGGTGGGAAAACAGGAGGCTGCTGAACCAATCTCATTGTTTGGAGTCTTAACTCTCAAGAAATCACCAGTTTTGCTGTTCCAAAGACACAACTAGGGAACATTTTCCTGACAGACCCCAAACACATCCCAGCACAACTACATGTTTCCTACATTGTATGGAGATGGCAAAACTGGCCACTTGGCCAAGGTTCTGCCTTCAAGTCACCATGGAAGTGATGGGAGTGGAGTACGGCTTTGCCTCCTGCACCGTAGTCAGCACCCACGAGGTGGCAGCCAGGTGACATTTTGGCCAAGACCCTGCAGCCCACCCTCAGCTCTCCTGCCCCGACCCCACCAGCCACAGACCCTCTCCAGGCAACATTTACTCCTCGCTGGTTACTTTACTTATTGTTTAGGTTTTCTGCAGTGTTGGCTTAAGCGCGTATCCCTCTTCCCCCAGCTCGAAGCCCTTTCTTTCCAGGCTGTCTGCTGCTTGGATTCTCCCCGAGCTGATGCTCACCCTCTAAGTATAATTGCAATACAAAGTAGTTTCAGAATAGCGTGCAATAGTGGCTAATTATTTGGAACAATTATACATAACAAAGACAGAGCCAAGCAGCAAGAGGGCTTAATTGTCTGGCCAAGCATGAAATAGCACAGGATTATCGCTAACAGGGGGAGGGGAGGCAATGGAGAATTGCCCCATAGAATAGGCAAGAATCCAGGCTGCTCTGGAAGTTTATTGAAGAACTTGAAAATTCCCCTTTGAAGCATCTTCTGAGATGCCAGAGAAGACATGAAAAGGATAATGACCCAGAATATGGGCTTAAGGCACAAATCCCCGCACTGACAGACTCCAGGCCTACAGACGCTTAAGCACATGCTTAAATTTTAAGCACATGAATAGTCCCCTTTGACGGCTCACGTGCTTAGAGTTAAGCTCAGGCATAAGTGTTTGTAGGATCGGAGCCCAGATTTTTATTACATCTAGGCTCTTCTCGGTAATGACAGGAAATAAGAGACCTATAAAGCGCGCAAGGTTCTAGGGCGATGTCGCAAAGCCCTTTGCTCCTCCTGAGTGGCAGTGCCTGCCGTGAGCCATGGGGACATCCCTGCCTTCCCTCCCTGCCATGGAGCAGGGGGAACAACATCTGTGGGTGATGAGAGCAGCATCTCTGAGACATGGGTTAGGAGTCAGGTGTGAGAGCCCAGAGGTGGGGGGGGAGAAGGCAGCAAACAGGGTGCAAAATGGAAACAGCATCGCTGTTAAAAGCAGAAAGGTGCTGCTGATGTTGCTGGGGTTCAGCCTTGCTTGGGAGCACCCAGAGAGCAGCGTCACGAGGAGCTTCTGAGATGCTGAGGAAAGGGGGAATAATTGTCATTTTTTAAAAAAGTGAAGAAAATATTTTTAAAGACCTGCAGAATATAAACAAGTCAATGCAATAGCAACTCTTCTCAAAACACTCTTTGCTTAAGCATGCACCTGCTTTTTCTGCAGAATAAGGTTTCTCTCATGTAAGACCATCCCTGCTCTTTCTCACCTCTGAAGGTGTTTTTTTTCAAGCCTTCCCATTTTTACAAGACAGCTGCCTGCTGGGCAGTTGCACTCGTCCCTCTGCTTGGACCTAGATCACTGTTTTTCAATTATTTTTAGGGCTGGAAGGATTTGTTTTGATTAGTGGGACAACAGCCTCATGCTGGCAACTGCAAACATGACATTCACTGGTAGTGGTAGAAAAGAAAAATAGGAAGGTGTGGGATTGGGTGTTGTAGGCTTCAGTGGGCTGGCTCTGACCACAGGAAGGTAAAAAACCTATGGTGCCTGCTGTCCCACCTGCCCCCCACATCTCATGTCCCAGACCTACAACCATGCCTGAAGGTTTGGATGAGGGTGCCCAGGACAGCAGCAGTGTACGAGAGCAGTCCAGCCTGGGAAGTTAGCTGGGAAGGAGAGTTTTCCTTAGGAAAAGTGAGTGGAAATGTGGAGGACACCTCCCTCCCTCCCGTGGGAGGTCAGACCTTCATCCCCACTGCTGGGCTGTAGCCCTGCACACCCATATCAGCCCCCCAGGGGCTCTAAAGGGCTGTGTTCCACAGGGTGGAAGCTGCTGGTGGAGCAGGTGACCCTGCCACTCTGTTAGTGAACATGGGCTCTCACCTGTGGCTCAGGCATTGGCACCCATAGGTCCAGGACTGCTGCTAGCAGCCACTGGAGGGCATTATATGACATATACAGCCTTCTTACCCTGCAATATGTGCAGCCTCCTTACCTTCCTCAGAGGCAGACACGGCAGAGAGCATGTACTATGGAAACACCCACATCGCCTTCTCCTCCTTTACATCCCAATGCCCATATTAGGGGGGGGCGGGCAGCTGACATCACCTATGGGGAAGAGACAGGCCAGCTTGTGCCAGCATGGGCTGGGGTGGCCCTCAAGCGCTTAGGACCTTCCCGAGCTGTCCCGATGCCTCAGCGCATCACCATCCCACCGCGACGTGCCCGTGCGGCAGCCCGGAGCAGCAGGGCACGGCTGAAGGATTTTCGCTGAAGCCAGAGGTTAATTATGCTTTATTGGATAATTTTCAGCTGCCAGTCCTGGCAATAAAGGGGATTTCCTCTAGATGGCACGCTTATCTCTGCGCTGGGAGGGAAGCCCCCCCGCAGGAGCCCAGCGATGCTTTTTCAGCGAGCAGAAAATTTATCCCGATGCCTTCATGCCCTGTTATAACACAATTTTAACGCTCAACATCTAGACTATGCAAAAGCCTGGAAAATGGCAGTAAGAGAAAGGCATTTTGTAACACGTGTTGTCGGGATCCAGTTATCTGAGCCACGCAGTGTACCCATCCTGCAGAAATCAGGTCATTCTAAGTAACTTAAAGGCAGATGTAAAACATCAGCCTTTCCTTCAGCAGCTCTCAGTGTCATTTCTTCCATCCAAATGATGAAGCTTCCTCTTCCCAGCAAGAATAAGCAGAGATTCACCTGCAGAAAGTGAAAGAAGGAGTGTGGGTGTGTGTACGTGAAGCTTCAACACCCCTGGAGTGGCAGGATTAATTTTAATCTGTGCGTTGACAGGCTTCCCCTCTCTTGTCTCTGTGCAGCTCGGGGCAGAAATTTCTTCTGGTGGTTTGGAGAAAGAGGCAGAAGTTCCCACCAGTCTGGAGATGCTGGGGACGGGTTTCTGGTGTGCCCCTTTTACCTGCTGTGCGCTGCAGAGCACCTATTTATAAAGATGGAGAACTCTCCCTTGTGGCCACACTGACGCTGCCACGATGTCAGCCTGGGCTGTGCCAGGGCTGTGTGTCCCACTGCGCAAGGCAGGGATTAGCTTTGGGTCCTGGACCTGAAGGAAGGAGCCGCTGGGATGTGGAAGTGCTGGAGCCGGGCTGTGGGGTGAAGCTGTGACCTGTTGGAGATGCAGGGGAGGAATCAGCATCCTTAGCCATTCGCTGGTGGGACAATGGAGGTGACTTTCACCCTTCTGCACAGATTCAGCCCCAACTATAACGGTGATGCCTGGTTTGATATTTTTCCTTGGCTGTCTTCCACTGGATAAAGGGACAGGGTTAAGGGGTCTGGCTCTGCCTCTGCTTCTCTGCATGGGTGAGATACTTCACCTCCTTCCTCATACTTTAAAGTGCAAACTTCTTCCCTCTGTTTATCCAGCTCCTTCCCAAGATGGAAACAGCAAAAAGTAACCCTGCGCTATATTCCTGTGCAGTAACAACATCACAGCTTCCAGCTGACTGAAGCAAAATCTTATTTGAAGTCTAGAGGCAAAATATATCTATGAACCTGTAGATATCAGCATGTATGTGCAGAGCTGATTTTTTGCAAGGATACAGCAGATTCACCCCAACCTCACTTCCAGCTGGAGATTGCTGTATAATTCCAGATTTAGAGACTTCTATCTCTGTCCATTTACTACATGCAGAAAAAAAAAATAAAAAGGAGTCAAACACTTTTTCTCCCAATCAAGCTGTATTCCAGTAATTTTCCACCTTCTCTGTAACTTCTTCCTTTGAAGACCCTCTCTCTGTATTGCTCCTGGCTCCCAAGCTGAGGGTCCTCAGCTGGCATTTCTGGCAGAAGTGGACTTTTGCGAACTCGGTGGATGTGGCGGGCACTTGGGCTGCTGAACCTCTGAATGCAGAGAACTTGGGAGCAGGGGTCTCCTGAGCACATTTGGCGTGATCAGATAATAACATGGAAAACCTCATCACGAGTTTCTACATCCTTGTGAATCTGGCCATTTATTTAGGTTCTTGCACTGCTGCATCTACTTTTGGAAAATCTGATTCCCTCCCATCCCCTGCAAAATCCTCTCTTTTATTTTCAGGGGATTCAGGGAAGAATGAAGTGATTTAGCAGGCTTGTTTTCACAGGGATATTTTTCCTTGTGTGGTAGGCACAGTTACCAGGCTGTTCTATACACGTTGTCATGTGCCAGAGCATAATTGCCTTCCACATGCATCGGCCTTTGGCTAATGTGTTTTTTATGGCAACCAGGAGAGCTGGATTTGGTGAGTCTCAAAAGCGCACCTGGTGGTTTATGGCTCAAAATGACTGCGTTCCTCTGAGTCATGTAAGTGTGTGTGTATCCATCTCTTTTTATGTCAGATTGCTGAAGAACAGTATAAAAAAAAAAAAAAAAAAAAAAAAAAAAAAGCTTATACCAAGCCAGAGTTAATCAGTTGAGTGTTAAGCTGCATATGAGCTTGCCTGGTGGGCTTCAAATCCATGTGGGATGGGATCAGTTATGAACAGAGAGGAGCAGACTGCAAGTCCAAAACCAAGGTCCTAAAGTCAGATGATGGCACCTAAATAAATGTGTGTGTATGAGGGGAGAGGAGGTTCCCGCTTGTCTGAAGAGCAGGAAAGGCAGGGAGACTTGTTCTCCAGAGGTTCATGGGGATTCATCCCTGCACATGGGGTGCCTCGGAAAAGCCTCCCTTGAAATTCTGGCCTTTTTTGGTGTGGAATTTGAGACACCTGCGTTTGAAAATGCAAGTCAGGAAAGTCAAGCTGTCCAACGTCTGCACGCTGCAGGGATGGATATAGGCACTTGCCTCCAGTGGTTTCCAAACCGGGAATTTTACCCATCTTGCGTTATCTGGCACCACCATTCCCACTTATCTCCCTGCTACTGCACCAGGAGCTCCTGGTGTGCGGGCTGCAAAGTGATCTTTGCCAGCCGGGAGCTGGTAGGTACGGGGCTGGAAAAAAGGTTGAACTGCAGGGAGCACTGAGGGTTTGAGCCTTGGATATGGAAAGAAGAGAAATAATATCAAAGGAAATCACATAAGTGGAAAAAGAGCCCCCTGGGGCAGCCCAGGCAGCAGCGGGTCTGTCTTGTTCATGTTTTCAGAGAAGTTAGAGGTCAGCCAAGCTTGATAACGAGGTAATACAGAAAAATCCATCAGTGAGCCTTGGGGGACTTGTAGATGCGGTTCTCATCAGAATAAACGAATTTAGATGCTTCTCGGCAGAGGAAACAAGAACGATCACATATGGCAAAGCCAACGAATCGCCTGGAAGGATCTGGGAGAAACATCGGCTGGGCTGGACCTAAACCCCCACCCAAACTGCCCCGGCAGCCCACGGGCACAGCGGTGCAGGATCAAGGCTCTGCCCCCCCGGTAAACCCCAGCGCTGGGGGATGCTCCGGCCAGGACCGGCTTCCTTAGGCGGGAGCATGGCCAATGCCGGGGCAGGAGCAGCGATCGCACCCCCCGGCAAATAACGGTCCCGGCGGAGAGACAGGGAACGAGCTTTTCCCCGTGGAAAAAAAAAAAAAAAATAAAAATTAAAAATCCTGGTCGTTGTTGGCGTTTCGCAGCTTGGAGGGGCTGCGACACAGTCCCACGGAGCCGCCGGTGTGGGGGTACCGGGACCCCGGGGGGGGGAGGGAAACCTCATCCGAAGGTGATCCACCTGCTAAAGAGGTGCAAGGCATCAAAACACCCACCCGAAGCCTCATTAAGATAGGCAGGACAGACAGTGAAAGTCAATTTAAAGGAGAGAGAGAAATAAAAAAATCCTGATCGGTTGATCGGCACTTTTTTTTTTTACTTTTTTTTTTCACCTCTTGTGACTTTTTGGAGACCCTCCCCACCCCTCCAGCTCTCAGCCCCACGCACGTTTGATGCCACAATTTAACGTGAAATGTAAAGCAGAGTCGGGTTAAAACGGGAGGTGGGAAGGGAGGCTGGCTGTAATGAAATACGTCAGAGAGGAGAGCAGAAAAATTAAAAATCTGCCCTAGGAAAAACGCTTCCCTCCCAGCCCTGAGCGCCTGGGAACAGTGGGACGACGACAAGGGAATGTTTTCGGGTAGATCGATAGGGTTTCTCTTTCGGGAGACCGCATCATTTCTTACCCCGGCGTGCAAACCCGTGATGAAAACTCACTCCTGGCTCCGTGTGCGGATGCACGGCCGGGAGCGCGTGTGTGCGTGTATATACGTGTCTGGGATCCCACCATCTGGTTTGCTTCAGTCCCGGGTCTCCCTTTTCTAAATCATTTCGGGACGGGTGTAGTTTGGGTCCTTTCTCTCGTTTTGATTTGTTTCTGCAGCCGATCTTGCCCGGCAAAGCCGAGGCTAATACCGACTCGGCGACCAGGAGCCGCCGGCAGACGGAGGGACGGGGACTCCTTCGCTATCCTTGCCTTTTGGGGTCGTTCCCGATTTTAACGGGGACGATATTTTGCCGTGAAACGGGCAGGAATCGTGTCGGCGGTGGCTGATGGGGACATGCTGCTTCTCGGAGCTGCGGGGCTCGGGATGCGCGGTGCTGAAGGGGGAGGTCCCGGCGACAGCGGGACAAAGCACCGGCCGGGTCCCTTCAACAGCCGCCTCCGAGCGACCCTTCTCCCCTCCCGCACACCCCCCCCCACCCCACCCCCCCCCCTCCATATTTTCGGGGTCCCGATGCCCAGGAGCGCGGTGGGAAAGGAAGTCCCCCGTCCTGGGGCTCCCCCCGCGGTGGGGTGCGGAGGGATGGGGGGCATCCCCCGGCCGGTGCCCGCTGCCCGCTCGCAGCTCGTCATTTTGCTCCCCCCCCCCTCCCCAGTGTGTGTGTGTGTCCGTGTGTCCGTCCGCCCTCCCCTTCGCCGCCCTGCAGAGGCACAAGGCGCAGCTCCCGGCGGTTCCTCGCTGCCATGAAATGCACCAAGTGGAAATTCAATCGCCCCGTTGTGTGTGTGGTCGAAATCTCTGGCAGCTGCTTCGGAATTTTTTATGACACTTTCGTTTATGTAGGGGAGGCATAACTATTATTTTACTTAATAAAAATGGAAAGCGGCTCGGGGGTCTTTTCCCTCCCTCCTTCCCTCCCTCCGCTCCCTTCCATTTGTTCTTCCCATTGCCTTTCCGCGGGGCTGATGAACGCAGAGCTTGAAACACGTCGGTAGGAAAGATGCGGCGTCTCCGAAGCATTTCCCTGTGTTTGCTAATTATATATATATAAAAAATTAAAAATATATAATAAATATATATAAGAAAAATACCAATATATGTAGGGGAACATATATACGAGGGGGAGATGTAGGCGTACGTGCCACAAACAGAGGGTATCAGCATCGAAGGTGTGTAAAAGCGAAAGAGTGCAGGAAAGCTCAGCCCCAGCCGTGCCACACGCCGGCAGGACAGGCTTCCCACCTTCCCGGGCAACTCTCAGCTCGAGTTATTCATCTATTCTCCTCCTCCGATGGAGAAATCCTCCCGGATCGCGGCGTTGGCGGCGAGGGAGGAGGATGCGACCGAGTCCCCGCGGAGGCTCCGGCTCCGGCTCCTTCAACCGGAGAAGTGCGGGAGAAGCGCCGTCCGCTCCTGCCCGTTCCTCGGGGTCCCCCCGAGCCCGGCCAGCCTGTGCACCGAGTCGTTAAGGGCTTGAGTAATTGTGACCGGCATTTGGAAGCGGGGCCGCGCAGCTGTTTGGCCCGGCTCCCCCGGTATTAGTGCTGGAGATTTTATCACCAAATGCTCGCACCTGTTAACGGCAGCGACTGGCCATTCATCACCGCGGATTCTCACACTGCTGAGCGCGGCCCGGGGTTTTGGGGGGGGGGTGGGTGGGTGTGTGTGTGTGTGGGGGTGATCTCTCCCTGGCACCCCCTCGGAGGAAACCATCCCCTTCTTCCCTGCCCTGGCATCCTCCCCCGGGAAAGCGGCTACGCGTTTGCAGAGCCGTGAGAAAAAAAAAAAAA
This sequence comes from Gallinago undulata, assembly GCA_026546715.1. Taxonomy (NCBI): domain Eukaryota; kingdom Metazoa; phylum Chordata; class Aves; order Charadriiformes; family Scolopacidae; genus Gallinago; species Gallinago undulata. The sequence goes on from JAOTQQ010000004.1 coordinate 24,898,200, forward strand.
AAGGCCAAACCAACCGTGCGAGCGTGGTTCGGTGTGTCCGCGGCAGAGACAGGGACACGGGGTTGCCACAGCCACCCACGGGGCGCGGGGGTGGGCGGCTGCAGCCGTGGTTGTGTCCCCCACCCTGCGCCGGGGTGGCCGCACCGGCCTTGTCCCCTGCGGCCGGGGGAGCGGGGCTCTGCCACCCGCTAGGACGCAGTTGCGGCTCTGGGGGGCGGGGGTGGCATGGGGTACCCTCTGGTTATGGGGAAAAGCTCCCACTTCGGCTGCAGCCCGCCGCAAGGTGGGTGTCCGCCGCCCACCGCCTCTTCCCCGCCAGCCGTCGAGGGGAGTGGTGGCAGGAGAGCTGCGGAGAGGAGATCCCAGGGCTTGGAGGAGATTCCCCATCCCGGAGGGTGCCTGAGGCCTGGCCGGGCTGCGGGTGGGCCACCTCGGAAAGCTGTACCCCGCCGGGCCAGCCCCGTCGGGCGGGGATGCGGGACTGGGGTGCCGTCTCAGCACCTCGCGGGCACGCACAGCCTTCGCTTTTATTTTTTATTTTTTACTCTTTTTTTCTCGCGTGGGAGAAAGCTTGGCTGAGCGTTCCTCCTCGCTTTCCACCCCGCACCTGCCAGGCGTCCGCATCCCTCGCCGCGGGTGCGGGCCCGTGGAAACCCCCTCGGGGGAGGCGGGTTTCCAGGCAGGGTGCTCCGGCCTCGGTGACGTGTCGGTGACGTGAGCGCGTGGAGAAGGGGAGCGGGGGATCCCCAAATTCACACCACTCCTCAAGAGGGGGCCGAGGGCTAGGCCCTGGAGAAGCGAGGGTCCCCACCGGCGAGGCTGCTGGACGGCGGCAGCTCAGCCCCCAGCACCGGGGTCGGGCATCCTCGGGGGGGTGAAGGGACCCTCTGCGGTGCCCGGGCAGAGGGAGGACACCGTCGCATCCCGCAGGAATGGGCCCTGCGAGCCTCCAGCACCGCGGGGTACCGCGTGTGGGGCGGGGGAAGGGGCTTTATCCAGCACCACCCCCCTCCTCCCGCAGCAGCCGTCTCCGGGCGTAGTCGGGGGCATCCGAGCGCCCGGGGGAGGGGGCAGCGTTTTTCCTCGAAAGCATCCCCGCCGGGGGCGGGGGCCGCGCTCCCCGGGGACCCGGGCCGGGCCGGGCCGGGCAGCCCCTCGCCGTACCCCACGGGGGGCTGCGGTGGGCGCCACGTGATGCCGGGGCGGCCGTATAAAGGCCTGGGGAGCGCTGGCAGGAGGCGCAGAGTGGGAGCGTTTCTACCGGGTCCCAGCTCGGGAGGGGTGTGGGGAGGGGGGAGACGCCTTCCCAACGTCTGCCCTCCCCCCTCCCTCTTCCCCCGCCCCTCCCTCCCTCCCCCCAGCCCAGCCGAGGAGCCGCCGCACCCCCCGCCTCCCCCCCACTCCCCTCCTTTTTTTTTTTTTTTTTTTTTCCTATCTCCTTTTATTATCATTATTACTATTATTTA
>JAOTQQ010000004.1:24899765-24911669 GCA_026546715.1 Gallinago undulata
GTGCCGCCGCCCCCCCCGCCCCCCCCCCACCCCCCTCCTTTTTTTTTTTTTTTTTTTTTTTTCCTCTCTCCTTTTATTATCATTATTACTATTATTTATTATCGCTGCTGCCAAGCTCCCTGCCCAGCCTCCGGGCGTCCCGTCTCTCCGCCCCCGTCCCGCGCCCCCCCCCCCCCTCCGCCCGCCCCTCCCTCCGCAGCCACCACTCCGCAAGCCCTGCCGCGGCCCCGCCAGCAGCGAGCGGGGCGCGGAGCGGCGGCGGCGGGGCGCGGAGTCCCAGCGGCGGCCCGCAGCCCCTCCGGCACGGCCCCGGGGCCCATCCCGGGAGCCGCCGCTAGGTGGGGGGGGGAGCCCGGCCCCGGCCGCCCCGGCCGCACAACAATGACTTTGGGCAGCAGCGGCGGCGGCGGCTGCGGGATCATGTCCGAGCGCTCCCCGGAGGAAGAGCCGCTCTCCGAGGTGGAGGACGCGGATATCGACGTGGTGGGCCCGCCCCAGGATGGGGGCAAGTACAGCGAGGACGAGGAGGAGGAGGACGAGGAGGAGGAGGAGGAAGAGGACGAGGAGGACGGCGGCGATCCGCTGGGGCTCGCTCTGCCGCGGAGCGGGGCCGCCAAGGCGCGCATGGGGGGGTCCCCGGAGCGGCTCTCCCCCGCCGGCGGCTCGGAGCCGGCCTGCGCCCGCGGCGCCGCGCCCGGGGAGAAGGCGCCCGCGGGAGGCGGAGGAGGAGGAGGCGGCGGCGGCGGCGGCGGCGCGGGGGGGAAGAACCCGCTGGTGAAGCCGCCCTACTCCTACATCGCCCTCATCACCATGGCCATCCTGCAGAGCCCCAAGAAGCGGCTGACGCTGAGCGAGATCTGCGAGTTCATCAGTGGGCGCTTCCCCTACTACCGGGAGAAGTTCCCCGCCTGGCAGAACAGCATCCGCCACAACCTCTCCCTCAACGACTGCTTCGTCAAGATCCCCCGGGAGCCCGGCAACCCGGGCAAGGGCAACTACTGGACGCTGGACCCCGAGTCCGCCGACATGTTCGACAACGGGAGCTTCCTGCGCCGGAGGAAGCGCTTCAAGCGGCAGCAGCAGCTGCACCCCCCGCACCCCGAGCTGCTGCTGCGGGCCGGGACCGCCGACCCCGCCGCCTTCCTGCCCGGCTTCGCCTACGGACCCTACGGCTACAACTACGGCCTGCAGCTCCAGGGCTACCCCCACCACCACCACCACCACCCCGGCGGAGGCGGCGGCGGCGCCGCGGGAGCCTTCCCCTTCCCGGCGCCGCACTGCCCGTTACCGGCTCCGCCGCCTCCCGCCGCCGCCTCCGTCTTCTCCGCCGCCTCGGGGCTGCCCTCCTTCCTGGGCGGCGAGCTGAACTGCAGGAAATCCTTCTACCACCCCCAGCTGAGCCCCACCGCCCTGCCCGCCGCCCTCCTCCAGACCCTCAAGCCGGACCCCACGCCCGCCGGTGGCGGCGGCGGCAGCGGCGGCGGCGGCGGCACCAACCACCCCTCCCGGCCCTCTTTTTCCATAGACAACATCATCGGGGGGGCCGTGCCCCCCCCGCCGCCCAGCACCAACCCCAGCGCCGCTCCCGCCGCTCCCTACCCCGCCGGTCAGGCGGGTCCCCCGGCGCAGGTCCTGGCCGTCCTCAGCCCCGCCTTGGCCCCGGCACAGCCCCAGGTCAGCCTGGCACATGAGCCGCTCCTCCAGCCGGCCCAGAACTTTTCCAGTAAAATCACAACCCTGAGCAGCTGTCATTTTTAAAGTGTGCTGGGGAGGTGGTGGTGAAAGAGGGGGGGGGAGCGGGAGGGGGGGGGAAGAAGAGTCGCGAAGCAAACGGCCCCTTCCCAGCTCTCCCCCCCACCCCCCTCCTCCGAAAATGCTCCCCTTCCCTCTCCCCGTTCCCCCCCATCTTCTCCTGTTGTGTTTTAAGGTAGGAAATATTTCCTCTTTTTTTTTCTTTTTTTTTATTATTTTTACTTTATTTCCAGGCTCTGTGACATCCAGATCTGATTGTGTCTCTTTGCTCGGAAAGAAAAAAAAAATTAAATAAAGCGGGAGGGAGGAGAGAGGGGGGGAGGGCTAGAATAACACGATTTCGTCCCGCAATCGCCAAAGCGTATTTATAAATTGGCCGTAACAGAAGCTGGGACTTGGGCTGGTTGAACACGCAACGTCTTGCGGGGGGGTGAGGGGCGGAATGTTAAGAAAGAAACGGTCTTAGGGTCGGAAATGTTTTCTTTGAGAGGTGCGGGTTTTCCGCGGGGGTCCCCCAAATCGCCTGGGAAAGTGGCCAGGGGAGTTGCAGGCGGCCCCGGTGGCAGCGAGCTCGTTTTCGTTCCTGCAAATCTCTCTCCCGGGCGGTTTTGCCATGTGTGTGTCTGTCTCTCCCCTACTCTCAAAGAAAATGTTTTAATGGCTCGATCTTATTTTTAGTTTCTTTGAAGCTTCGGGTTTGGTTTTAAAAGGCACTGTTTAAGGTTTCTTTATTTTTAAGAAGAAGAAAAGTTGGTGAAACTCAGGACTGCGGTTTATTTTTTCCTTTCTTTACTTTCTTTTTTTTTTTTTTTTCCCCAATGAGACATTCAAATGCACGTTTAAAAGAAAATACGATCCTTCAGGAAGTTTGGAGAATTCCCGTACTATTTTTTTTTTTTTTGATCCCCCCTTTTTCCCACCCTCTCCGTGCGTGGGTTTTTTGGTGTATTGGTAATTATTTGTATATAGATTATTCGGGAGCTAATGAGCGGAGTCCAGTTAACTCTTCACTGGTTGTGCATCCGTCATATCTATTTTATTGAGAGAATCTGTGAATAATTTGATGTGGAAAAGGCAACAGAATTTTGTCCACCGTTGGTGTAAATTAATAAATGTTTGTGACCTGGTTAAAAAGAAATTATAATAATCCCAATCGTTCTTTGCGATGTCCTTTGTCACGCTGAGAGCCGAGAGCCCCGCTCGGGCCTCGGGGAGGCGAGTGGCTCCCACCTTCGGGCTGGCGACACTGGGCCGGCCGCGGGGCTGAGCCCTCCCCTCCGCGGCCGGGCGCGGAGCCTCCGCGGGGCTGCTCCGCGCCGCCTCCGTTCCCACCGCCGCCACACCGGCCCTGCCACCCCCGGGGGGTGGTGTCCCCCCGCTTTGGGTCCACGGGCCGGCAAGGGAAAGGACCCTCCCATATTATTTTTTTTGTTTTGTTGTTGTTGTTAATTTTATTTTTTTATTTCTTTGTTTGCTTTTTGGTCTTCCCCCTCCTCCCCCCCCTCCCCCCCCCCAAAAAAACCCCACAACCCCACAACCCTCTGCTTGTTTCCAGGGAGAGAGAAGCGGGGGTCGGGGGGAAGGTTTCTCCCTTCTCCCCCCCCCCTCACCCCCCCAATCTTCCCTCCGCTTCCCTTTATTTTGTTTGGAAAAGTTGACACATGAGAAAATAAGTTGGAGAGTTTCCCCCCCCGCACACACGTCCCCCTTGGGCCTGCAGCATTTGAATGACCGAATGAAACTTGATCTCCGCCTAAATTTTGCAACAACTTACAAAGTAAATAAACATCTTTAAGCGCTCCCTTCTCCTCTAAACTTCTCCCTCCCCCCCCTTTATTTATTTCAGGGACCAAACGTGGCTCTTTGGTTTGTTTGTTGGCAGGGTCCCTGATCTAAAGAATCGAGGCCTTTCTTGCCCATGCAGCCAGCTGAAGGAGAAAACAGGAAAAAAAAAAAAGCTGAGACGTACGAGGCAGGGAGCGGGGAACGGAGCGGGTCCCCGGGCGAGCGGGGCTTTGTGCGGGGCCGGGCAGGAGCCGGGCAGTGTGCGCCGGGGACGGGGGAAGGGGGGTGTCGGCCTTTCTTTTCTCTCTGCCCCCCTCCTTTTTAATTTTTTTTTTTAATTTTTTTTTTCATTCCCTCCTCCTCCGCCCCTCTCTGTGCCACCTCGAACCTCCGCGCAGTTTGTTGATGTTGTTCCTGAACGTGCCGCCTCCCCGCAGCGAGCGGTCTCACATCTCGCCTTCACACACATTTGCTTTTGAAAAGCGATCTTCGTGTCCGGCACTTGGTTGTCTCCCTTTCATGTCCAGCTCCTACAAAAGGGGCTACAAGACTCGACATGGGAGAAAAGAGGAGGCCAATGAATCTATTTTCCAGATTGCCAAGCACATGGTTGGAAATTGAAGGGGCTTTTGTAGCATTTCCCCTTCCTCCCTCCCTCCCCGCTCCTTTTTCTTTTGCTTGTGTGCAAATTGTTCAATTGCTCTGGCAGGGGTGTTCCTGACAAGCTCATTACTAGAAGGTGCCAGACCCCTCCTCTCCCTCTCCCCCGAAGTCTTTGATGAAGTTAAAATGCGCTGATAGCTGCTCTCGGGGCTATCTTTGTTCAGTCTCCTTTAATAACTGAGCCTGCTTTGAGGAGACGGGATCCGAGGGAAGAAAGCGATGTGCGGCGAGGCTGGGTGGTGGCTGGAAGAGGGAGGGGGGAGAGGGTTATTTTAATATAAAGTAGCGATTTTTAACTCATTTATCCATTTATTTATTTATTTATTACTTTGTTTGTTTGCGAAGTGCGGCAGGAAAACGAGCCGGGGGTGCCAGGAGCGGATACGAAATAGCAGCCGGTGCCCGTGGGGATGAACGAGCGCGTCTCGCCCCCCTGCAGCCCCCCCCCCAACCCTCCGCCCCCGCCCTGGGTGCAGGGGGGTTCTCCAAGTTGGTGGTCTCAGGGTTTGGAGGGATGGAGGGGGGTCCTCTCTGCGGGGAAGCGGAGAGACCCCTTCCCCCACACGCTCAGGGGAGGGGGCTGGGAGGGGGAGTGGGGGGGGGCGTTCTGCCCCTGGGACACCTTTCCCCGGCTCCCTTCCCCTTCTTTTGGCTTGCGGAGTCATTGCGGGGTTTAAAGCCGCCGTTGGCGGCCCGGATTGAAGCTGAGCTGACTTGGGAGCGGGGGATTTGCCCCCCTTAAGTGGGAGTTGCGGTACCCCCCGGGCCTGCGGGGGGCTGCGAGCGCCGGCGCCGTTTAGGATTTTTTTTTTTTTTTGGTGAGGGTGGAAGATCCCCGAGCGGCTCTAACTTTAGATTTTGTCCCATCCCCTCCTAAATTTCCCTCAAGCACCCGAGCTCTTTCCTGTGCCCCGGCCAAACTCACGCCGCCTGCAAATATCTGCGTTGCTGGGGGAGGTCGGCGGGGAACCCCCCCCGTCCCCGGGGAATCGATTCTCTCCCGACCGCCGGGGCGGGGAGGGCGGCGGGGAAGGGTCAGGGGTGGGGGGTACCTCTGGGGTTGGGAACCCCTTGGCCGGGCTCGGCTCGGGGGGTTAAGGCGAGATCTTGCCAGGACGAGACAGGACGGATAATGGCTCCTAATTACGGGGCTGGCTGGCTCCGCAGCCCCGATCTTCACGGGACATTATTTTTAAGCGTTCAACGAGGATCATTTTTCACGCCTCGCTGCCTAAAAGAGGGTTTTATTTATTTACTGGGGGGGGGGACCGACAGGAGGGGGGAAGGCGGGGAGGACACCAGCAATAACCGAGCACTGAAAGGAAAATAATTAGCTGTTGCAGTCGCTGTTTGGGAGTCCCTGGCCAAAAAGGCGACCCGGCGTTTCCCTTCCCTCCCGTCCGTAGGCGAATCCGCCCGGTTCTCGGTGGTTTCTTTCGGTGGTTATTTTGCCAGTAGTAAAAGACCCCGGGCAAAGCCGCGCCGGCGGCGACCCCGCTCCCCCCCCCGCGGGGCCCGATTCTTTCCCGCAGGTTTGGGTCGGTTTTTTGGTTTGTTTTGTTTTCTTTTGTTTTGTTTTCCCCATTTTCCCTTTCTCTCGGCGACTGTTTCCGAGCGGGGCCCGAGGGATGCGGGTTTCCCTTTGCTTTGGGCAGACATCCGCGGACCTGATTATTATTATTTTTTTTAATTTTCTTTGTGCTCCCACTCCTCTCCTTTCTGTATGTCAGACGAAGGGGCTGTAAGAAAAACGCGAAGCTCTGGGAGCATTTACTCCACAGCGGTTTTCCGTGGGCGCGCAGCCCCGGGCGGGGGGGCGGAAAAACGGGGTTTCTCCTCGGGTTTATCGGGGCGGGATAAAACCTTCCGCAACATCCCCGTGGGGACGGGCAAAGGGAAGAGGGGACGGACACGATTTCTTTCTCTGCTTTCGCTTAACTATAGTCGAGCTGGTCCGGAGGAATAAAGCCAGTGGCCCTTCCCTCGCCAACCGGGCTACCACCCGCCGGCTGCGGGTTGCGGGACCCCGGCCCGTTCGGCCCTCGCCTCCTGCCTCCTCCCCTGCCACCTTCTGCTTTCCATTACTGCCGATTTGGAGAATTAGGAAAGGTCAAGATCTTATTCTTTTCCCCGGTAGCTTTTTTTGGTTTTCTCTTTCTAGTTCCTCGAAGCCCCGAACAAAAATAAATCAACCCGGATTAGAGAAACTGCCTTTAAACAGCAAGAGCATCTTTTCCAACGGCTCGGTCCTTTCTCCGGGCCTGCCCTGGCCCTTCCTTGTGACTGCTCAGAAACTCCCGTTTTCACGGTGGATTTAGGATTTAATAATAACGCCCAGTCTCCCTGTGCCCCAGTGATCGACCTGAAAACACTTTCCTGTCTCGTATTTTTGGAAAAATAACTGCCCCCCAGCATCTTCTTTCCCTCCCCGTTTCTCTTTCGTTTATTTCCTTTCCCGGCGCATAATCTAGAGAAACGAGCTTTTTTAAAAAAAAAAAATTAAAAAAAGAGGTCATTTTCCGATCTGGGGAGGGCGGGAGGAGCTCTCGTAGCCGACTCAGCCGCAGGAAAATTGCTTTGGAAATTAAGTTGGTGCTTTCGAAATCCTCCTTGAGATTCCTCCTTCGCGGTAGGTCAGGGCCCTACACTCTCGCCTCCATTTGTCCGTCGGGTGAGGAGAAGGAGAAGGTCTGGACCCACGTTCTCCCCTCACCTCTCGGGCCACCGCTCGTATTTCCTTCTCGTCCTTGCCTGTTCTCTTTCTCGTCCTCTATTTTTTTCCCTTTTTAAACCTTTTTCTCTTTTCTCTTTTCTCACTCCCCCCTCATTTTTCTTTCTTCCTTTTTTTTTTCTTCCCTTATTTCCTTCCTTTTTTTTTTTTGTTATTTCTCACTGTCTCTTTTCTCTCTCTCCTTTTTATCTTTCACTCTATTTACCTGTTTCTTTCCCTCTTTCTCCCTCTCTATTTTTCTCCTTCTTTCTCCCTTTTTCCTTCCTCTTCCTTTTTCTCTCTCTTTTGCCTTTTCTCTTTCTCCGTATTTTTTGTTTCTATTTCTCTCTCTTTTTTCTTTCTTCCCCCCCCCTTATCTGTCTTTTCTCTCTCCTTTTCCCCCTCTTTCCCTATTTCCATCTTTTTTTCCCGTCTCTCTTTCTCTTTTCTCTCTTTCTCACTCTTCTTTTTTTTAAAAAAATTTATTTTTCCTTCCTCTTTCGCTCCCTATCGGTCTCTCCAGTCTCACGCTCTTCGTCTCGGGTTCATCGAGGGATTCTCTCCAGCTCTTTCCAGGAGGTTTCCAACTCTGCCCAGCCCTGGGCCATCGCTCTCCCGCCCGTAGCGGGGGATGGTGGAGAGTTTCCCCTCCTTTGAAGCAGGGGGGGGACACCGGCGGGGCTGCCCACTCCCCCGAGCTCAGTTCCTCTGCCTCAGCCTGCTGCGGGGCTGCGGGGCAGCTCAGGGCGTTTCTCGGAGCCCAACACCCCGGCCGGCAGCACATCCCCGTACAACCCCCATCCCCCTTTTCACCGTCCTGTCTGTGCGGTTTTGGGGCTAAACCGTGCGGGAGGCGGTGTCCCCGGGCCAGGCGAGGTTGCGGGGGCAACCGTGGGGCGGTCCCCACTCCCCCTGGGCGCAGCCGGGGCGCGGCGCCCGTGCGGGACCAGTTCTCACTTTATTATTTTATTAAATAAGATGCAACTCGGCGCCCCAAAGCCACGGCAGCAACAGGTGATCCGTGAACGCTGCGATCCGTGTCGCGAAAAAAAAAAGAAAAAAGAAAAAAGAAAGAAACAACAAACCACTCGCGGCGGGGTTTAATCGCGTGTTTTCAACTCTTCCTTCATCATTCAAATGCTAATTATCTCATCGGGTGGCCGGTCCCGGGGGTGCCCTCACCCGCCTGCCCGGGAAGGGGCAGCCGAACCGAGCATCCCCGGCGCCCGGGGACCGGCGGCCTTTCCCAGCCGTGATCAAGCGGGATGCCTCTCTTCCTAACCGCCCTGGCTGCCTGCATCCCTCCCCCTGGGATCTGAATGAATCAGATATTTGGATAGGGGTAGGGATAGGGAGTGAGTTGTAATCGTTCCTCTCTCCGTGTGCCGAAGCGGGTCTCGTTAACGAAAACCCCCACGGGAGACCATCTCCCCGTTGAGGGGAGCCCGAAGGGGTGTAACGAGTTTGCGTGTCGGTTCCTCCAGGGGAAGTGTCGTGTCGGCGCACCGGGATCTTTCTTATTACCGATCTGGCGGCGGTTCTCCCACCCCCCGATCCTTTCTGGGCGTCGAGGGTCGGGCTTCACGTCTCAGGGTGGCAGAGAACCGTTTTGTCGGGGCAGTCCTCGTCCGTTTCGATGCGATTTCGATTTCCCCGCTTTAACTTGAAGTGAAATCACGTTCGTCTTTCGTTAGCACCGGGGCTTCGAAACGGGTTAAGCTGACACCGGCGATTTCTTCCACCCTGACAAAGGACCTGCAGAGACACCACTCTTCCCCACCCTCGGAGGCGAGCGGAGGGTCCTCTGAAAGCCCGTGTAACCTCAATGAGCCCCCGGTCCTCCCCCCAGCCCCCAAATCCCTCCTCGCTAGTGAAAGCCGGCACACGATCGTCTTTAATTCCAGCTAGATTCCCTGCAAAATCCGTGGGAATTTTTCCTGCCGCCCGGACGAGATTACCTAGGGTGGCTCCCACGGTGCCTCCTTCCCCCCCTCCCTTCCCCCGTCACCGTGGGCAGAAGGAGAGGTGGTGGGGAACACAGGACAAGCCCCCGGGTGTAGGAAACCCTACGCCGGGTGGGGGCGGTGATATATTTAGGGGGCCCCCCCCGGTCGCAGATCAGCCGGACCCCTGGCGGCGGGACGGGGACGGGGGACGGGGGACGGGGATGTGGGGGGAGAATCACCGCTGTCGCTTTAAGTTTAAACAAAGTTAAGTGGAGAAGGGAAAAACTTCCCCCGTTTGGGGATGGGGCCAAAATATGCCAGGGTCCAGGCAGACGGCCCCCCCTCGCCCTTCTGCGGCAGGTCCCGGCCAGGGTGCGTGGGGGCGAGGGGAGGGAGATGTGAAGGGGCTGGCTTGGAGGCAGTGCTTGCCTCCCCCTCCCGTTCCCCACCGTCCCCCCTTCCGCCTGCATCTCCTGGGATCTCCTCTTCCCAGGGGAAAGACGTGGCCGCAAAATAGAAGCAACAAAAGGAGCGGGCAGGGCTCCGCCGAGAGCCGGGGCCGGGAGAGCGGCCGCCCTCCGAGCCGGCCCGGGGTGCAGCGCCGAGCACCCCCCGCCGCCGTGGGGCGGGGGATGATGTGGGGGGCAGCCCTTTCTCTAGGCGAGCAGGATCTCCCAGCGACGCTCTCTTGGAGCTGTTTCCTCCAAATGCAACTTCCCGCCGCTACCCCCCCCCCCCCCGAGATTTTACTGGGTTTATTTTTTAAATGCCCTTTCCTCTCCCCCTCCTCTTTCTTTCTTTTTTTTTTTTTTTTCTCTTTTTCCTATTTAATGACTTTTCTTGCAAAACCCGAAGCCACTGCCATCTAACGCGGATCCCGGCGCCGAAATCCACGTCTCCTCTGTGACTTACAACCCAAATCCCAGTCCCATGACCTTTCTCTTCTCACCCCCCCCCGCCTCCTCCTCTCTCCCCGGGTCCCCCACTCTCGGTCATGTGGGACACGAGTAAATTTATCCACCCTGGTGGAAAGGCCTCCCTTCTGCAGTTGTTCGGGAAAAGCCCGACACGTTTTGCAAGGAGGAGAATTTCGTTTTCCCACCTTTCTCTCTCTCTTTCCTTCTTCTTTTTAATTAGGTTTTAATTTAATTTTCTCCCCTGCCCCACAACGCTCCCCCCGGGCGCGCTCCCGCTCTGTGTATCTCTTTCAATAAGCCCCTGCCAAGAGGATCATCACTTCAGAGGGACGCTGCTGACGGCTCTTGAACCCAGGACATCGCCGAAAACACCCTTTCTGGCCTCCCGGGAGGTGCGGCGAGCTGAGCCCCCGCTGCGGCCCCGGCAGCCTCCCCTCGTCCCGGGGGTCCCCTCCTGTCGCACCGCGGAGGGTCCTCCACGCCCTGCGCTCTGCCCCGAGGAGATGGAGTTGTGGTTGGGGGTTGCCCCCCCCCCGCCCCACCCCCCTTAACCCTGCGGGAGGGGAAACCCACCCGCGGCCGCCTCTCTGTCTCTTCCGCGGCTCTGGCCGGTCCTTCCCCCCATCCCGGCGGTTCTTTCCCGTCTCAGCTCCCGGGGGAGAGACCGTCCCCTCGGGGAACCGCGGCTGGCGAAACCGCCCACCCCGGGTGTGTCCCCCCCGACCAGCCCAAGTGCGTTTTCCAGGGGAAGCTGTGGCCAGAGTGCGGGGTGGGGTGGGGGTATCCCCTTCCCCACCTCTGCTGGGGGGTGGGTGGTATTAAGAATAGGGTGCCCCCGACTCCCGGGGACAGCAGAGGTTCTGTGGGAGGGAGGCAGCTCCCTCAGGGAGGCCGGGGCCAAGCGGTGTCCCCCAGACCCCCACGCCCCGCCATCCCTGTCGCAGCGCGCCTCGGCCCCTTCCCCGCCCGCGACGGGCGCTCCGAGGGGGGAACCTGAAGTCCCCCCCTCCCCGTTCTAACCCAGGGCCATCGAGGGATGCTCGGCGTGGACGGCCGGGTGCCGGTGCCGGCGCTGGCAGCTCCGCCGTCGGAAGCCGCTCCGCCGCCGCAAACCGCGTGTGAACCGTCTGCGGGAGGCTCCGGTTCTGGTTGTGCCGAATCCCACCCCACTTTTTTTAATTTTTTTTTTTTTTTTCTCTGCCAGCCGTGGGCGAGCTCCGGGTTCTGCCCGGAGGGAGGATTTATCCCAACCGCAGGCAGGTGTCGGGCACATTTTTGGTGGAGCAAATGAAACCACGGCTCTGAAAAGAGCTGTCTGGTCTTTCCCCTCCGTCCTTGTCCGGCAAACTCCTGCCCACGGACTCCCGCGGAAAAAAAAAAAAAAAAAAGGAAAAAAAAAAAAGCTCGAGATTGATAGAAACCACTCATTTCCCGGCCCCGCTCAGATATCTGGAAAGATATTCGGGAAAGCGCCGCTGTAATCCCGGAGAGACCGATTTCAGGCGCTGCTATCGGCTGCCGGCGACGGAATATGGGCAGTACATTCTCCCATATGGAAAAGAGACATATTGGAGGCCCCCGCCAGATCCAGTTGATATTGTAGTTGGCATTCCCAGAATTTTCCTTTTGCTTTTGTACAGTATTCTTTGGTCTAACTTTTTTTTTTTTTTTATGTGTCCGGGACAGAGCAGAATATTCACCGAGAGGGAAGTGTGTTTTGTGATAATTGGAAACGCGGGTCCTTTTTTTAAAAACAAACAAACAAACAACCCATCTTTTCTCCCCCCAGATTTCGAGGGGAAAAATAAAAAAAAAATATGCGGAAAAGCAACGTAGCAGCGCCGATGAGAAATAATTACAGGCGTTATCGATCGGAAACGAACGGTTCCCCGAAGATCAAGTGGGGAAAAGTGACTTTCCAGCGCGGGGCCGGGCCGAGGGAGAGGGTCTCGCTGTCCCAACCCGCAGGTGCCTGGGCGGGGGGGTCTATAACCCCTAGGTTTGGACCGTTTTCCCCACTCCCGGCGGGTGCTCGGGACATCAGGGATCGACCCTCGGCTCCTTCCCGGTCCCAAATCCCGGTCCTTTCCCGCGGCCGGGAGCGCGCCCCGCGCCGGGGGGGGGGGGGGGG
>JAOTQQ010000004.1:24911679-24971149 GCA_026546715.1 Gallinago undulata
GCTCCCTCACAGCAGCCCTTCACCCCGCTTAACCTCACGCCAGGCCTCCCCTCACCCCGCCGCTCACCCGGCCCGTGCCCCGCGCCGGCCCCCCCCCCCCCCCCGCCCCTTTCCCCCCGCCGGGCTGGAAACTGACCAGAATTTGTCAATTTCACCTTCCGCGGGAGCGGAACAACCGCGTTTCGGTTTATTTTCGCTTGGCCGCTTTCCCCGGGAAGGTTTAAATAAATCACGCACCCCCCACACCCCCAAACACCATCACCCCCACTTCGTTTGCATTTGGGTACCGGTGTTATTTCCCCCGAGGAGAAAAGTGCGGGATTTTGCGGGGCTGCTGCCGGTTTTTAAGGAGGGAGAGGCGCGGAGGGAGGGCGGGCTGTGCCCTGGGGTGTGTGTGGGGGAGAGTGGGGGGTGGGTGGCGGCTGCCGCCTCTATTTTAATGTCATTATAGTTGCCGTGGCAACCCATTGGATCACTCCTCCTGGAATGAACCTTGTGACAATGGTCGGTTTGAGAGAAATCGGTAAATGTGCAACCGAGGGACACAGCTACATTACCGCCAACAACAGCCAGGGTTTAACATGTGACCCTTCCAATTATACTGATGATACCTCGGTGCAGCTGCCTCCGCCGCACCGCGGAGAACCGGCCGTTTGCGGGGTTTGAGGAGGGGTCCCGGGGCCGTTCGGGGGACACAGCCCGGTGGGGACGGGGGCCGCAGCCCGCACGCCGCCGTTCTCCCCTAAGTGGGGGACGGCATCCCTGCACCGGGAGCGCGAATGCCGTCCCAACCCCTCCAAAAAAAGAAGAAAGAAAGAAAGAAAAAAGAAAGAAAGAAAAAGCTTTTCCGGGGGAACGTGAGCTGAACACGCAGAAGGGCTGTGGCTGCGGGGCTGGGGAATAAGGACCTGCCTGGGGGGTAGGCAGGACCCCCCCCCCGCCCCGGCCCGCCACCCCCGCAGCACACACTACTAGAGGCACATCTGTGGCAAGGCTGCAGGGAGGAACGAAAAAAAAAATCCGCCCCCTCCTCGCAAAAAAAAAAAAAAATAGTTTGAAGCCTTAAAATATGGTTCAGAGAATTACAAGTAATCAGAGCTGCGGGGGTCAGCAGTGCAAACTTTTTAAGACTAATGTTTATTTAGAAAAGTGAGTGGTGTCTGCGTTGCTTTTCTAGTGCCCCAGCACAAAAGTCCTAATGGCTTTTGCAGACTTTCCATCACAAACTCCTGCGCAGGGACCACCGCCGAAAGCAATCCCGGGCCGTCCCCTTTCTCAGGGACCGCTGGCACAGGGTTTTAACCCCCCCCTCCTCCATCCCCCCCGTCTTTCCATGAATCGGTGACTATTTTCTGCACCCTCTCCCCAATTTGGCCCCGCTTTCGCGTTCGTTTGATGTAACTCGAACCCTCGATAATACAAGGGGAGAGAAATAGGAGGATGGGGGGACGGCGATTTGCTTCACCCTCCTCCCCACCCCCCGACGGCTGCGGTCCCGAAAGCAACGCGGGGGTTCAGCTGAGCTGGAAACCTCGTTAGGAGGAACCCGGGGGCAGAGGCAGGAACCGGTGCGGGGCGGGCTGGCCGGTGGCCATCGGGGAGGCATCGCTGGCAAACCCATTCCCGCCCCCTCCTCGCCCACCCCCCCCAACTCCGTCTCCCCCTCCAGCCGTTCTCCCGGCAGCCCAGCCAACCACCCGCCCCTGTGCAGTTTCGTGGGTCTCTGCTGAGCCCACCCCAAAATTCGGGAGCTTCGACTGCCCTCGCAGAGACTGAAGTCTCCATCTCATTTTGCTCCCAGGACTGGAGGAATAAACCCAGCCACCCCCCAAAACATCACACGTCTTTTGGGGCAGCCCCCCCCCCCCCAGCTTTAAACAGGAGGTGGATCCAAGGGAAAACCGGACCTGAGATCCCATTGGAAACCAGTGGCACTTGTGCTAGGTACCTCCCAGCAGGGCTGGCAGAACTCAGCTGGGTTGAATTCCTCCCCACGTCACCTCGCTGCCCTTGACGGGTGGCAGGAGCTGGGGAGGGCTGGGGGCTCAGCTCCCTTTCCAGCAAAGCACAACGATTGCAGCCTGGATGTGGGCTGCAACCAGCAACAAACCCACCTCCCTCCCAGGGGCTCCAAGGGGAGGGCAGAGGGATTGGGGCTGCTCAGGAAAATGCCCGTGCTTACCCCCTCTCCCCAGTCTGTGTGAAAAACAGCCCTAGGAGCTTTTTATTTACTCTCTTTCTAAACACAGCCCCTTTTACTAGCTGTGAGCCCAGCGGGCAGAAGGTGGTGTGCTGCTAAAATCCTCCTGTTCCTGGCAAAGGTGAGACCAGATCTAATTCATCCCTCAATTTGTGGGGACTCGCCAACTACCCTGGGACATCCCAGTCTCTTTCCCACCCTCTGGAGGTCTCAGCAGGTTTGAGTGTGC
Source organism: Gallinago undulata (assembly GCA_026546715.1). Classification (NCBI taxonomy): domain Eukaryota; kingdom Metazoa; phylum Chordata; class Aves; order Charadriiformes; family Scolopacidae; genus Gallinago; species Gallinago undulata. The sequence goes on from JAOTQQ010000004.1 coordinate 24,914,109, forward strand.
CACAGCAGAGGGACAGGGTTAGCTTAGCCATGCGGGGTGAGCATGTTTGGGGGCTGCAATATGTCCCTGGGGGATTCTACATGGCAGAGCATCAGCTGGGAAAGGGCTGGGTGGTGGAGCCATGGGGAGCGGAGACCTGGGCAGAGCTCCATCTCTGGACTAGGGGGTACGAGGCTAGTGCCCTCCTCTTCTGTGTGTTGGGTCTCCAGTATGAATGCCCTGGGAAGCCCCCAGCACGGCTGGGGTCAGCTCTGGGGTCTGATGCCATTTCCCCCTCTCCTGTCATTAGGGTTCACAGCTCATCTCAAGACAGTGCTCTCAGCAGTGGGATATGCAGGAGAGGAATGGGGTGGAAGAGGGAAAGAAAGGATCCTGCTCCCTTTCCAGACAAATGACTTCCTTGTCCTGCTCCCAAAAAGCTCTGTTTAACCCCTTTTTTGGTCTGTGTAGGGAAAAAAACATAGCTCAAACCAGAGAAGGCTGAACCAAGCAATGGCAGCTGAAGGTGCCTCTGGAAATGCACACACACCTGAGGCCTGACCTGTCTTCCCCTGGCCAAGCCAAGCTCAGGTGCTCAGCACCATCAGGACCAGGTCTGGGGTTGAGGACACAGCTGGTGCTGCCAGGCTGAGCGTGGTGGAGGGAGGACATTGACATTTATAAATGGCTGAAACGTGCCTGACACTTGAGGGAAGATCCTCTCTGCTTCTTCAAGGGCTTTCGTTTGAAGGGCTTGACTCTGCCCTCCAAGAAGTTGATAAGACCTTCTGGCTCCCATTATCTCCCTGAGGGCCCTGCGTCACCCTCCTCACTGCATGTTGAAGCACCCAGATCACATCGTCACTGTAATTGCTTGAGGAATGGAGGGCCCCTAGGCAGGACCCGGCACTTCTTCTCAGGGTTTGGCCTCCTGGTGCAAAGCAGGGCTGTGGGATGGGGCTGGGTGGCACCAACCCTTTGCTGCTCTGCATCCCTCCATCCCTCTTACAAAACACAAATGCTGGGAATGCCGTTCAGCCCCAAATTGGGAACACTTGGGCTGAAATCTTTTGAATGCATTTGAAAAGGGGAGGGAGGGTAGGGAGAGGGACATGGGAGGGGGAAAGAGCTACAGCCAGTTGGTTTGTCTGGATCCTCTCCCTTTGTGGTTGTCATCCATCCCTGTACCCTGGAGATGTTGCAAACCCTGTACAGATGAGGCTTGGCTGTGCGAGAAGCGTTCCCACATCAGGTATCATGACACTGCAGCCACCTCCCTTTGACCCCCCCACAGTTTAAATCAAAGCTGTACTTCTCTCTGGCAGGGCAGCACTGAGAATTTCAACCAGCTCCTCCTGCATCTGCGTCCTCCTCCCCAGGACCTTGCTGGGTCAGAGGTGTGTGTGACAGCGTAGGTGACGCTGGGTGATGGTGCAGGTGTCAATGGGTGGCCCAGGGAGGCCAGAGGCTCTTGAAGCAAAGCCCCTCCATCCCCTGGGGGCTGGGGCCAGTCTGATGCTCCAGCAAGGTTTTTCATCTGCCTCTGCGATGTCAGCAGAGCACAAAGGCAGGGGAGAGGTGAACCTCTGTTAATACACGTGTTTTAAATAACTGGTATTTTTATTTCTTCCCTTCGGTGCGGTGGGCTTGGCACGTATCTTTGTTTGCACAATTGTCCTGCCTATACGTTCTGTTGCCCAAGTAAGGAGAAAAAGATCCCGTGCGTGATCTGGAGGTGCGCTTTGCTGGTTCTGACATGTAAATATTAATCAAGAAACAACACTGAAGAGACAAAAAAACCTTCCTCCTACTCTTGAACCCCTTCAGATTCCTTTATTGTCCTGGCAGTTGTTGCACTTGGACTGGCTTTTCGTTTTCTCCTCTCAGAGCTGCTGGCTCTAGCAACGGTCCCCAGATTCCTCAGCTACATCCTACTGAGGGAAAACATTTATTGAAGTTTTCAGATTATTGGGGAAATACATATTTCTGCTTCTTTTCCAGACTCCACCAACATCTCTTCTAAGCCAGCCCCGTGTGTCAGCATGGGGGCAGGAGAGACATCCCCTCTCCTCTTGGAGCTGATGCCTCTTGCATGAACTTTGAGCACCCAGAAACTCCATGGAGGGGGATTCCTACCACCACCATGTGCTTTGTTAGTGAGCAGTAGCAGTGAGTACGTGTGTAGTTTATTTTCCTCCATAAAGCTGCACTTCAGCTCACTCACACCTCTGAAGCAACAGAGGGTATGGAAAAACACGTCCAGACAACCACTCAGACAACCATGTTTCAGATGACCTTTGCTGAGGCAGCATCAATGCCTTGGTGCTGGGTGGGGGGAAGCAGAGGAGTGGGGGCCATCGAAAATGAGGAGGTTGGAGAAGGAGAAAAGGTCTGGCATAAAGCTGCCCTCGCCTTGGCGGTGCAGGTACCTGTGACCGAACTGCTGGTCCGCACGTGGATTTGGGCCATGTCCTTGATGGGAGCATCCCTCATCGTTCCTCCTCCGTGATCCTGTGAGCTGGCAGGACCGTCTGCCTGGCGTGGCCATATGTGCCCAGCGCTCACCTCCTGCCTCCCAGCTCCCCAAACCAGGGCTGGGGTGCTCAGTGCCCCCAGGGAAACACCTGCTACAAGGGGTGCAGTGCTGTCAACCCGCAGAGGGTTGTTTGCTCCGGTTGTTCCCGCTGCGGGCTCTGCTCTGTGTGTGCACTCGTCTGCAGGCACGTGGGTGTGCAGCGGTGTGTGCGTGTGAAGGTGTTTATGTGTGTGTGCAGGTGTTTGTGTGCAGATATGTATGTGTGTGGGGGCAGGTGTATATGTGTGTACGTGTGTGTATGTGTGTGTGCAGGAGTATATGTGTGTGTTTGTGCAGGTGTGTGTATGCCTGTGTTTGTGTGCAGGTGTGTATGCGTGTGTACAGGTGTATATGTGTGTGTGCGCAGGTGTGTATGCGTGTGTGCAAGAATATATGTGCATGTTTATGCAGGTGTATGTGTAGGTGTGTAGGTGTGTTTGTGTGTGCAGATGTGTGTATGCGTGTCTGCAGTATATATGCATGTTCGTGCAGGTGTGTGTGTGCAGGTGCGTATGTGTGTAGGTGTGTGTATGTGTGTATGCAGATGTGTGTATGTGTGTGTGAGTGTGTGCAGGTGTGTATATGCGTGTTTATGCAGGTGTGTGTATGCCTCTGTGTGTGCAGGTGTGTGTGTGTGCAAGAGTATGTGTGTGTGTGCAAGGGTATATGTGTGTGTGCAGGAGTATATGTGTGTGTCTGTGCGGGTGTGTGTATGCCTCTGTGTGTGTGTGCAGGTGTGTATGTGTGTAGGTGTGCAGGAGTATATGTGCATGTTTGTGCAGGTGTGTGTGTGCAGGTGTGTGCAGGTGTGTGTGTGCAGGTGTATACATGTGTGTGCAGGGCTATATGTGTGTGTTTGTGCGGGTGTGTGTATGCTTGTGTGTGTGTGTAGGTGTATATGTGTGTGTGCAGGAATATATGTGCAGGTTTGTGCAGGTGTGTGTGCGCAGGTGTGTGTATGCCTCTGTGTGTGTGCAGGGGTGTGTGTGTGTAGGTGAGTGTGTGTGTGTGTAGGTGAGTATGAGTGTGTGCTCATGCAGGGAGGTCTCCCTCGGCAGCACAAGGGAAGAGCAAAGTGTAAAACGCTCTGGCTCAGTGGATAAATTGTCTACAAGGGGCTCTTCAACCCCAACGCGCGCCACAACGGCTCACGGCACTTCTCCTGGGCGAACGATGGCCGGGGCTGAGTCCCAGCGCTGCCGAGCAGCATCCCGGCGCTGCCTGGCAAGGGAAAGGGACTCCTGTTTTACCCCCTGAGACAGCTTTTCTTAATGATTTCCCGAGATCGCTGTGGGATCAGGGGCGCAGGGAAGAAGGGGAGAGGGAGGACGGGGATGAAGTGCTCGGGCTCTGCGTCTGTGGGTTGGATGCAAAGCTGGTGGCAAGAAGCAGATCTCCAAGTGATGCTGGTCGCTTTCCAGTTTTCATCCCAAGAGCTGGGGCTGGGACCAGGGGGAGAGGGCATTGGGGGGCTGCCTGCTGAAAGGACCAGGCAGCCTGTTTTCACGTGAAAAAGAAGAAATACCTTTCCCCAGGGCTCCCCGTAAGACTCACCCTGCCGTGGCTCTCACTCTGCTGGCAGCTTCTCAGATGGTAACTGCTAAGCTCTCGAGTTTGGATGTGGCCTTTAGCTTCAGATGTCCTTGAAGCTTCAGCTGCCAGAGGTTGGCAGGGCGCAGCAGGGAGAGGATCCTTCTGTGCTCACTCTTTCAGATATTTTCTTTCTAAGCGTCCATCCCCAGCCACTGCTGGAGAGGAGATACTGGAGTTTTGGATGAAATCCCACAAATTTTCATGGAAGCAGAACGGCAGGAAGGCAAACAGGAAAGAAGAGGAGTAATATACTATTCTCGGGGGCACTGGTTGCATTTCTCTGTTTGCTTTGCTGCGTTGTTTCCTTTTCCTCCGGCCACATACTCCAGGATTATGGCAAATGAATTAAGGGATTAAATCATAAGGGAGAATTAGGATCCTGCTGATTTAGAAGCAGAAGCCCAGACGGGCTTATTGAACTCTAGATGATGTAAGAGCATCTTGGGTAGTGCTGTGCATGTAGACTGTATAATAATTTAGGTTGGAAGGAACCTCTGAAGGTCTCTGGTCCAACAGACTGCAAAGCAGAGCCAGCTTGGATCAGGTTGCCCAGGGCTTTGTCCAGTCAAGTTTTGAACGTCTCCAAGGATGGAGATTCCCCAACCTGTCTGGTCCTCTGTGTTTAACCACCCTCAGGGTGACTTTTTCCCCTAATACCTAATCAAAGCTTTCCCTTCTGCAACTTGTGGTTGTTGCCTCTCTTCCTACCACTGTGTACCTTGGGTGGATGTCCAGGTGCTTCAGGGACCTATTCAGGCCCTGTTGTACCTGCCTTGTAAACCAGATGGTTGTGCACAAGTTTCAGAGATGGTTCCAGTATAAACAGCAGGTTCTGGGCTTCCTGAGCCCCTTAGACTCTTCTCACATGAGCAAACCTAGATGGGAGGTCTCACCTCTCCATGGTGCATCAGTGCTGCTGTTGAATCCATCTTACCTAGAGGACAGGGTGAGGATTTGTTATTGCTATGACTGGAGACACCCCAAACAACATCCAAAGATTGCTCCACAACCCATTTCCAGGGTCATCCAGGAGATGGTGGGTCTGGGGAAGAAGGGCATATGGTGGCCTTTGGTCTGCTACCCACCTTCATTGCTGGCAACTGAATCAAGCAATTCCTTCTCCCCTGTTCCCTGACCTCTCTTCCGTCTACCTGGGGTCAGATAGCATGAGGCTGTGCTTAACCATGGCTTTTGGTGACAGGATCACTGGTGGGAGAACCTCTTCCAGTACATTTTGGCAGTGAAATAATCTGGGAGTCATCTCAGTGAAAGATGGAGCTGTGACATGTTCAGCTGCACCTTGGAAAAGAGAAGAGAAGGAAAAGAAGGAAAAGAAGTTATCTACAACATCCTGGCCTGTCTTTGCCACTGGGAATGGACGTGAGGGCTTGTTCAGGGAGGAGGTAGCCTGACATTGTGCAGCAAGGATGGGAGAGGCAGAAGTTGTGAAACAGGGCTCTGTTTGGACCCAGATTTGATTTGCATGGTTAAAACTTGTTGATCCCATACAAGGTTTTCCTGGCTGGGAGCTGAATTTGGTTCCACAGCCAAGCTTTTTTCTTTTCCAGAGTGTTCAGCATAAATCAGACTTTCACAGCCGCCTTTGAGTGGAAGGAGCAAGAAATCACGTTTTGTCTCCTGTCCAGGAGCTCTGGGAGAAAGGAGCTGTCAGGACCCGGCCCAGAGCCTCTGACATGTGCTCTGTGCATCCTTGTTGCCTGGCTCTGCCTTCTCCATCTGGTGTAACCACTCCATCAGCTCCTGTGCCGAGATCCCAGCCGGGCTCCTGACATCCAAGTCGAGCTGTGCCCCAGGTGAGGGACACTGTAACACCTTTTGGGCCAGGTCATGCTCTCCCCTGCCTCTTACCCAAGCCACTAAGTGGGCTTTAATACAAATCCAGACCTGGCGTGGTGCCCTGATCTCTAGAGGATCAGCCCAGGGAAGTCACCCTTCCACATGCTTTGCTAACTCTCTTGTCACTAGTCTCACTAGGAATTATTTTGCGGGTATCTAGTAGAATTTCCCTTGCTGTGCCAGTGTCCATTGCCTCCCATGCACTCCTAGGAAGAGTGTGGCTCTGTTTCCTTTATAACCACCCCTTAGCCTTCTCCTCCAGCTCAAAAAGCCCAGCTCCCTCCATACCTTCCAATTTGGCAAATTACTGGTAATTTGTCTTGTAGTGCTTCATAAGAATTTGAGGGTGAGGGGTGACTTCCCACTACCACTACACGGGGCACCTACACCCAGGCATCTCCTGGCAGGTCATGAGGGCTTTGGTGGAAGTGGCTGCAGAAATCCCACCAGCACCTGCAGGGAGCCAAGCAAGGGACCAAAACCCTAACCATTGCTGGTCCTGTTGAAGCAGAGGGTTAAAGACTCTCTGCTGGAGCCATTCCCTGCTAGTGAGATCCATACAGTCCATTAAAATTAGGGATCTTATTATGGGCTATATAAAAAAGGTAAAGAGGAAATGAGAACCTTATGAAGGGTTTCTTATACATGCAGATGGCAAGGGCATATGAGGCCAAGAAAACCTCTCCAACAGGATTTTCCCAAATAGAACTGCTCACTTTGCAGGCTTTCCCCTCTTTCAAAAACAGATAAATAGATGCAGGACTATCTTTTCTGCTCACTCCTGCTGACCAGCCACACTGTCCTCAGGATGGAGAAACAGACCCTAAACATGTGTCATGCTCTCAGGAGCACAGTCTCCTTTCCTCCTAGTACCAAATTCACCCTTCAAATGCACTTTTAGGTTATACTCAGGTCTCTCCTGAACCTAAAGGAGCTGAATGTGTTTGCTGCCTCTCCCAGCCTAGTTGAGGACCTGTGGGACATCCTCTGTCCATCAGCACTGAGGAGCCACTTGAGTCTACTGAGTGGCATCGGGAGCAATGAGAGCCAGCAAAAACTGGGAATTTGGCCTTTCAGCAGTGGCACTGGGCCACTGCTTTGCCTCTGTTTCAAGGCAACAGAAACCAGGGACCTCAAATATGGGATGGACTTTAGGTTTGTAGCAGAACCAGGGACCCTAGGAGTCTGGACATCCATTTTCTTGCTGTGACCATCTGCTGGGACATTTTTTCCCTTTATCCTTCTGTCCCTGCCTGCAGTGTGTGGCCATGCTGTCACGTGGCACTGTCAGAGTGGGAGAAGGTCCCCGAGCTGCTCTTTGAAACTATAGGATCCCACAGGACGTCTTGACCACCCCCTTGGGTCCTGCCAGGGCCCCAGTGGGACTGCAGAGGCTGGAAGTGTCCCTGGAGGATGATCTTTATTTATCTCTCTGTAGAGCTGTAGGGGAGTGATTTTTGTCCCCCTGTGTAGGCTAAACTGAAACACTGTGATGCTAAGTGACATGACCAAGGCTGTGCAGAAAACCTGTGTCGGAGTGAGACCGGCAGCCCAGAGATGTCATGAGCCCTCGTCACCACTGCTCGGTGGCAGAGCTCTGGCTGCCTGGCCTCTCCTCAGCCGCCCAGCCAGCCAGCCAGCCCTCTCCTTTCTCCTTCAGGCTCTTAAAATAAGACTTGCAAAGGCTCAAGCATGGTTTCGTTTTCACTAATAAATCCCTGCTTGCACTTGAAGCTGCTGTGCCTTTTAAAAACATTATCCGTGGCTCTGATTACACTCCTGATGAAAGCAGGCATGGCCCTATTAGTTTTCACGGCAAACAGCACTGCCACGTCCTGCTATCCTTTACGCACTCAGTGTAACCCAAGTTTCACAGGAAAGGGAGGGGGAATAAAAAAAGACATCTTGCAAAGGCAGTGTCTGTCTCCACCTTGACTGAGGACATTAGCCACTTGAAACCCCTCCCCCCTAGGGACTTTGGTTAGTCCATGCCATTTTCTAATTGTTGTGGGGTTTCTTTTCAAACTGTTTTTTGAAATGCTACCAGTAATTAACTTCTGCTCTGCAACTCCAGCCTCATGCCTCTGTGTCTCCAGCCCCTGCAAGGGGCTGAGCCAAGGGGTGCTAATGGGCATGGAGTGAGGAGAAGGGAAACAGGAGCTACTTAATCAGGGATGAGCATTAGCTGCTCTGTAGTGGTGTCTTCTCTTCATGGCTCAGAGAGAATGTGGATTTTTGGGGAGCAGTGCGAAGTACCCACAGCCAACCAGTGTGAAAAACCCACCCCATGGCAACAGGTTTGCTCTGGGTCATGAATCCAGGTTTGCAGATGGGTAAACTGAGGCACAAAGAGGTTAATGATCTCTGCTGGGAGAGGATGGGGGTGGGGGGAAGGATCTCTGTTCCAAAACTGCCGAGTGGAGCTTTTCAAACTCCCGCAGATTTGACCTGTCCCTTAGGCAATGCTTGGAGGGCTTTTTGGAAATGGGTTTGCAGCAAAAGCAGAGAGACCATGCTCAACCAAGCTTGCGGGTCACAAGCGTGGGGATAGGAGACAGCGGCAGCGGGGAAGGAAAGAGAAGTAGGAAAACAGAGAAAAAGGGGAAGGGGCAGAGGAAGGAGGAGAAGGGAGAGGAAGGAGGAGAGGAGAGGAGAGGAGAGGAGAGGAGAGGAGAGGAGAGGAAAAAGGGAGGAGAGGAGAGAAAAAAGGGAGGCAGAAGGAGAAAGATAGTAAGAAAAAGAAAAAGAGAAAGATATAAAAAAAAAAAAAAAGAGAGAGAATAAGGAGGAAAGAGAGAAGAAAGCGAGGAAGCTCCTCTGCAGCCTCCGGGGTGGCCAGGTGCCGGATGGCCATGCTCCCCCTCTCCGGTGCTGGATCGTGCCCCACCACCTGTGTCCGAGCACATCTCCTCCCCTGCCCGCCCCGAAAACAAGTCCAGCAGCTGTCGGAGGGGTCGGGCAGCCGAGCCCCTGCTGCAGCCGGGGAAGTGCTGCCGTGGCTCGGCCGCTGCGGGCACAGGGCAGCGGGGAGAGGGTGGCAGGTGAGAGAGGCAAAGTCATTACTACAACAGATGGGAGAGGCATGACATTACACGGCAGGGCTATTATTTACTGAGCGCTCGTGTTTGTCATGGCTGAAGATGACATCTTATTAAGGAGTCATGACACTGGGGGATTTTTTTTAAGCCCCGGGGGCCAAGAAGGCTAATGAACAGGGATAGCTCTAGGAATAGATGGAGGGTGGTGCCGTTTTCAGGGCGCAGGCGAAGCTGACTAACGTTTCACCAGCCTGATTTCTGGGAGGTTTCCAGGCTGTGACATGTCTCCCTCCAGCTGTTTAAGAAAGGACGCTCCTTGCTGTGTCCTGATCGTGAGTGGCTGTCTCCGGAGACCCTGCTGCAAGGCAGCAAAGCCCGAGCTGTGCCATCAAGAAGCTCTCACCTGTACCTAATACCCATGGACAGCCAAACACTGGTATTCCTACAAACAAGGGCATGTGGTAGTCCCTTTTGGACTTTTGGACCGGTTCCCTCAAATCCCACCTTGCAGGGGGGTTTGGAGGAGGGCTCTGGGGCAGCACATGCAATGGGGGGGGCGGAGGGGGGGCGTAGGAAACAGGACCTGGCTGTTGGCATAGCACTGTCACCCCACATGATGGCCGGTGGGATGGCCAGACCGAAAGCAGGGCTATTTGACCTGTTTTATGTTCCCCCCCCCCCGCCCCACCAGCCTGCCCCTGCCCCATGCCCACAAGCCTTGCCCTCCTTTGCCTGAAACAAGAGCCGCTTCCCTGCAGCTCCCATGCGCCGGCTCCTTATCGCTGACCCTCTCTGTCAGTGCGGATGCTTGACTAATGTTCCCTTGTAAAATGTTGTGTTAAGAACATTCCAGGCGCTGACATTAAATACTTGGGCCGGGGCAGCGCTCAGCCTCCGGCGGCCGGAGCCCCGAGCCAGCCCCAGCCACACGCCCGACGCTGCCGCAGCCAAAGCATTTGCTCTTTTCTGCCCCATCTCCGCCTCTCCCCTGCCCTCCCTCCGGCACAGGCAGCGTGGGCAGGAGGGGAAGGAGGCAGCGGGCAGGACCAGGGCTATCTGGCAGATGAAATAATAATTACCCCGGCCGCCTCCCGGCCTCCCTTGCATTCCTCTGCGCTAACAGCTTGGCTTATTTTGTTTTCGTCCACAAATATTGACTCGCTGGGTTCTTTTCACCTCGTGCCTATTAAAAAGGCATTGCTCATGGTATTGTTATTGAATTTGTTCTGCAGCTGCGAGAAGCATCCAGCGGCTTCAAGGAATTCAGCTGTGCCACTAGCCCAAACCCTGAGGGCTGTGTGCCCTCAGTATCCCCCCCCCCCAAATCTGTTTTGCCTGTGGCTGTCCAAGGGACAGGACCTGGGGATGGCTCAGCAAGAGCATTCATTGTCCAGCCTTTCTGCCAAGGAGGAGATCAAGGTGATCCTGGGGATGAGGCTGAAGAGATGCTGTCTGCTCTTGGGGGATGCTGCTTTGTTGTTTCGTGCCTCAGTTTCCCCATTCAGCTTTGTGGTCCCTGTCCATTTTTGTAACTCTCTGTGTTCATGAAAAGAGGTGCCATTTAATAGTCTGACCTTTTGCCACAGCAACTTGTCCTTTCATACACAGATCAGCTCGAAAATGTGGGAGTTGTTTCCAGATGCCTTAACCTGGCTGGGGCAATAACCAGAAAAATAAACCCCTCATTATGCACTGAGCTGAATTAGCTGGGTAATTAACGAGTGTGACAGCAGCCCCAGACCTGAGAGTTTGGAATTGCAGTTGTGGCGGGGGGTAGGGGGGGTGTTGATGCCTCTCCCCCATGAGGGGAGGGTTTGGGCTGCTGGGGAGGGATGTGCAAGCTCTCCCCCCTTTCCCCGCAGCCTTCAGCCGAGGGCAGGGGCAGCGGGACAGCAGCGTGCTCGTGAGGAAACCCCCTGTTTCGGCAGCTGTGCTCAGCTTTGGCATCTCTCCCGGAATAAAATCGACTGGCACCACATTCCCAGGGACTCCCCTCTGTCCCCAGCCATCCCTCCTGGGGAAATCCCAGTCACTCTGTCAGCTGATTTTTACCTGATTCCCAAATCCTGAGATAAGATGGGAATAGGGATTTAGGACAGGTGAGAAAAACTGTGGCATCATCAGGTACCTGGGGGGGGGGTGTCTTCATCTCAAAACCTCTCCCTGTCCCCTGTGAAGTGTCCCAATGTCCCCTTTTCCATCAGAGGTCTGACAGATGCCCATTCCTGTGGGTGGGCTGGGGTGTGAGCAGCCTTGGGATCCTCTGTGTGCACATCTCGTACTCTGGGGGAGGGAAGGAGCCAGGGCGGCTGCTCTGGGGGAGAAGTCTGCACACATGACAAGTGACAGGGCTGCCTCTCCTCCTCCCAGCTGGACTTGCTCATCTATGGGACAACTGAGCAGCAAATCCACAGAAAAAGACTTTCTGTGCTGTTCTAATTGACCGATCCTTCCCATCCTCCGGCGGGGCCTTTGGCTCAACTCCTTCACCCTTCTAACCTCCCTCAAGATGCCTTTTTAACCTCCTCCAGCATGAAAAGAACCAGCAGGTGAAATCCCAGCTCGCCGCTCCTGCCTACTCCCCAGCGATAGCCGGGTGTGGGGGCTGCTGCCGTCACCAGGCAGAGCTGTGACCCCTCGGTGGAGGGATGATCTTTCAGGGAGAGGGATGAACTGCATGCTGACTGCTTGTACCTTGTCTGATGGGGCCATACCTGCTGCTGCTGTGCCCTGCTCAACCCTCTCTCTGGTGGGGCTGCTGCCCTGGGGACCTCCCCGGCTCTGGCGCGGGGGCCGCAAGGCATGGCAGGAGATGTTTAACCCTCCAGAGACACCTGGGAGCGTCGCCAAGGTTTGGGACACGGTGATGGGCTCAGCTGGATGAGGTCCATGCGGAGGGGGTCAGCCAGGGCACGTAGGGGATGGCTGCAAAGTCACGGGGGCAGATGGGATCCCAAACACCCTGCATCAAGCAAGTTGTCTCCTACCTCGTGACCAGCCTGCAAAAAATAACGTGACTGCCTCCTTCCAGCTCCTGTTCGCCTGAAGCAAATGTCAGCGTTGCCATGCCTGAGTGTTTATTTTGGCAACGGCCAGTGGCCTGGGCAGCGGGCATGGGGGGACATGACGAGAAGGATTAGCCGCCTAGCGGCAGCTCCCACCGTGCCCCATTGAGGATGTGTCATGTCTGGTGGGCACTTTTCTCCTGGCTTCACAGTGCACCACATCTGTCGTAAATACTGGCTGGGCTCTGGTGGCAGCTGAAACTTGGAGGAGAACAAGGACCTGCCCTGTGGGTACCACCGAAGCCCTGAGACCCATCAGGGCACTGGTTGTGGCTGATGCCTGGGGTCATTCCAAGCATAGCAGCCCCACGTCCCTACTGTGGGGGTGGGAAGCAAATCATCACTGAGGAGTGTCTTGTTCTTCTGACCTTTGCTCTCCAAATATTTAGGATCCCACAGTGCACAGTCACTGGCCCTGTTCGGCTTCAGTGCGATGCCATTTGCCTCCTGTCTCAGCTGTCCTCAGTAATTCATCTCCTGCTCACTGCGCTGGGGATGGGCAAGATGCGCTTGTGCTACTGGGCTCCCCTGGGGTGAGTGCAGGCACCAGAGCACCCTCCCAAGTCCCTTCTTCCCTGGCCCACGGTCACCAGGGATGGAGGGGAGAACCCATGGGAGGATGGTCCCCTGTGCTGTCAGGGCTTGTTCTTCACTCCCCAGTCTACACCCTTCAAGTGGTGATGAAGGAGAACCCAAGCATGGTCAGGGACCAAACCCTGGCAAAGGGTTGGACTTTGCATTAGGGAAGGTGCTGTGTGAGCACATTTGGGGAGAGTCGGTGTAATAAGTAGGTGTCCACGAGCCACTGGCAAGCCAGAGAAACAATCCTGATATAGCCTGGTGTTTCTTGGTCAAGGGGCTGGGCTGGTAGCCATATGAGTCTGTACTGCAGGTCATGCACGTGCTGTAATTCCTAGTCTCTGCACATGGCTCTAAGCAACATCTGCAGGATCTGGGCTTGCTGTCAGGAGGTGGCATAAATTAAGAAGGATGCTCTTATCTCCTGGGATGGCTGTGGTTATGCAACCCCTGGTGCGTGAGTTCCTAAATGTATCTCTGCCCTGTGGACACTTGAAAGAGACGCCTGGCTGGAGAGGTCTGGATGGAGGCTGGGACCTTCAGAAGAGACCTCAGGAGGAAGAACCTTGTTTGGCTAACATCATCCTCTCGATGAAGGAAGGAGAGTGCTCAGGTGGCAAGTCCTTGGGGGAATGACACTGACTGTCACTAAGCATTGGTGACCTGAGGGTGCAGAGGAAGAAGAGCCCCGCAGGAGGATGCTGAAAGCAGGAGCGACATTGTGAATAGTGACTGTTGGACTATCTCTGCTCTGGCGATCGGTATGGCTTATTATATATATATATATGTATCTGCTAAAATCCTGGGGTTGACCATGCTTTTGCTCCCTGTGGTTGAACATTCACTGCTTCCACAGGGGACTTTCCCATTCATACTTGTCATGGTGCAAGAAGAATAAGGACTGCTTTAATGAAGACACCACATAAGAGCCAATGCTTTAAATAAGACAAGAACCATAGGGGATGTGTCCATCAGAGACCATTGAGCCAGAAGCTCCAGATGGACCCTGCCATTCAGAAGCCCTTTAGTTGCTGGTTGCCAGGGGCTGAGGATGGCAAAACCCCCACACTCAGCATGTGTGGGTTTATGATGAGCTAAAATGTTATGGTGTTCCATGGGCAAAAAGTGTTTTTCTAAAGCTCCTTTAAAATAAGACTTTTTGAAACCATATTAGCACTAATTGTATTTTCATATTTTTTTTTAATGAAATTAGAGGTGATTTTTCATAGAATCATAGAATCATTTGGGTTGGAAAGGGACCTTAAAGATCATCGAGCTCCAACCCCCCTGCCATGGGCAGGGACATCTCCCACTACACCAGGTTGCTCAAAGCCCCATCCAGCCTGCTATTTTTCACTCTGCTCTTTGAAACCCTAATAGGAATTCTTTTATTGGCTAGACTAAAAGCCATATTTCTGATGGTTTCCAAAAATAACAATAATCTCAACAAAAAGTGCTGATGAAAAATCAAAGAAGCAGCGACAGTTTCAAAGCATATGAAATGAGAAAAAATTCGAATTTCTTTTTTTTTTTTTCCAGACAGATTTGCTTCAATTTTCAATCAACTTCTGATCATCCAGTAATGATGTTTTCTTGAGAGAAAAGAAGCTCCAAGTGTCCACGGCAGCAAGACTTAGATTTTCAGCTGATACAAGTCAGCTCATCTCCACAGGGGCTGGAACTGTGTTGCAAGGAGGGAAGATTTAGGCCCATGTGTTTATGTGACGTCTTCACACCCCTCTGTTTCCTGGTGAAACCAGTAGCAGCACTCCCGCCTGGACCTACACGGCTGTGACTGAATGGTGTAGAGCAAAAAACCCTATGGAGATAGAGAGAAAATCATAAGCAAATGAAAAATGGAAGTTGAAAGGTGAGGTCTGGGGAGAGGAAATGACTCAGGGATTGGGAATGAGGGATGGGGTCTTGGGGAAGCTTGGCAGCTTGAGCTCCAGTGACCCCCGGCTGTGAGGAGTCATGGGGAGGATGGAGGAGAGGCCAAGCATGGAGCAATGAAACGAATGGCTGAGCCCAGGGAGAGCTATGAAAACCAGGAAGACAAGCCCATGGTGGTCATGCAGAAAGTGGAGGAATATCCAGCGTTTCCAGACTGTCTGTGCTGTTTATCCTTCCCTTGGCTTTGATCGGGCGCTGCATGAGACATGATGAGGTAGAGACCTGAGGGAAACCAGTAAAGTTGATGCATCTACAGTAACGATTTAAAGCTACATTCAAGCGACTGACTCCATATCTGCTGTGCCGTGTAGGGAAAGGGCAGCAGTATTTCCCAAGCCACTGCAGCATAAAGGAATGGGGTAGTATGTTTCAGGTAGTTTGGATATCCCTCAATGAACCCTCTGATCTTCTCCTGAAAAAGCCACCAGAACCCAGCAGAGCCACCGTATGTCTGCAGTCAGGGCTGAGTGAGTTTGGGGAAGGATGTAGGGATGCTGCAGCAACACACGTCCCACGTTAAGCAAGGAAAATGTGGGGGTGAGTCAAGGACCTGATCCTCTTCCCACCACCCTCCAATAAATCTGTGTCTGTGTGTGGTGAGGCTTGTGTATTTACATCTGGTTGTAAAAAATACTATTTGGACACCGGCTGTGCCTTAGCAAATGGTGCCTGAAATAACATGAAGATGACCTCATGCCTGTAAAACCAGGCTGGTTCATGAGTCGGGGAGCTTCTTGCAAAGGTGGTACAGTGGAAGCTGGAGATCAAGCTGCGTCCTCACCCACTGGTGTTCTCTGCCCACCCCAACCCCATCGGCCCGCTGCCTGCAGCCTCCCCTCCCGCTCCCAAAGGTCATGTCTCTCCTGGCATCTTCACAGCTCTGAGATCATGCAGAGGGCAAACACCAACAGGCATCCTTGGTCTCCTCTGACTCTGGCAACACTGAGCTGTTCTTGGCTTCGTTAGAGCCTGATTTGCATAGATGGGAAATAAATGGCTTTAATTGACTCAGTCTAGACATGGTCTTCAGAGGGACACAATGTTTACAAGGGAGTTGTGGAGCAAAGTGGCTTTTTCCACTATTCTAGGGAATGGACAACATATATATATTAATAGTAGATATATGCTTTTTCAGCAGATAAAGCTTTTTATTTCAGCTTACTGTAATGAAAAGAGATTTTAGGTTTAGCTATAACACCAGTTGGTGTCATTTAATTTCTGAACATCCCAGATAATCCTCTGCCCTTCATGCATGGTTTGGCTGGAGTATTTATAAGGAGCAAAGCAGGCCAGAGATGCTGCTTTCTCAGGAGAACAGAGCAGTTGTCTGGAAACCCTCTTGGTGCCTGAGTTGCTGTGTGCCAGGACAACAAAGCCATTTCGTTCGGGGTTATACAGGACAGCCTCAAGGAGGTGGAGCTGAAGGAGCCCCCTTTGATCTCTTGGTCCTTCTACCTTTATGTCTGATCATTGCTTCTGGGGACAGAGGAGTCAGAACCCTGTTATTTGGAACATGAAATTGTTAGGTGAGCTATTGCAGCCCGGAGGCACTCTATTTCCCAGTTCCTAGCACAGATGCCGAAAAGCACAGCTTTTAGTGATCCCTTCTGGGTGGAAAGCCCCAGAAATACCACACAGAGCCTACCAAAGCCCTGGCCAGGCCTCAGCCGCCATGGAGCGGTTTCCATGCTTGCATCCAGAAGGCTTGTGGCCAACCTCGTTTAGACACAGTGGGAGTCAGAGCCCAGCATGGAAGGGAGAGTCAGTCAAGGTATGCTTGATGCTTCCCACCTCTTCTGATAAATCTGCAGCGCTTGTGAACTAAAACTGAGCTTTTACAGACTGTAGCAGGGGAAATTCTCTCCCACTTGCCTAGGCCAGCACTTGGACAAGGCTCGGTGGAAGTTTTAGCATGGATTCTACTGGGCATAATAGCGGAGCCTTCAATTGTTGCAGGAGTTGGCCTGAGTTCCTCTATTTCTTGAATGCTGCTGAGACAAACATCCTGGCCAAGGAATCAGCCCAGGCACCCCCTAACTTAGAGGCAGCAACTTGGGCCAAATATTGCTGTGAAGCACTGAAGAGCCTTCCAGCATCCACCCTGGCTTTGTCCTCAACGCAAAGGGCAGTTGGTGCCATCAATCTGGCCCATGTACTTCAAGGAGATGATTTAAAGAACCCAAACCCTGTGAAGCAGCGGTGCTCTGGAGCCGGGGCAGTGATGCCCCCCCTCCCCCCCAGCGTTATCTATCACAGCTTGGTGGCCACCCCTCTGTGTGTACTAGCCCCACCGCATCACAACAGGTCCCTCCTCGTCACAATAAGCCCCGCCCGAGGGGGCGGGGAAAGCCCCCACTCTCCGATAAATAGCCTTCTATTCGCAGCTGCTCTTGCTCTGCAGCACAAGGTGCTGAGTGGGAGGAAGAGGATGGAGGTGTGTGCCCTGCTTCGAGGGGAAAGGCTAGGAGTCTTAAGTCGCTGGCAAGCCCTGTGCAAGTTTTTCTTCTGCTTGGCCTCCAATTAGGCAGGCAATCTCACTCTGCTGCTCTTAAAAATAATCGCTGTGATATTCCCCAGGGGTGGATTTGTTGATTGTAAAATTAAAGGGGGCTTTGGGATTAGGGATCCTGACCTCGGATCTAGCTCTTCTGAGGCGGTGAATGCAGGCTGGTGTTTTAGCTGGAAAGCAGAAGTTTTTTGAGCTAGCAAGTAACAATAATTGAGCTTAATGTTGGTTTGTTATGCGTCTGTTAGAAGGGGTTTTGAATGTGGAGACCTAATTGTTGAGAGAGCCAGGTTAATACTGAGTAAGGGAAGCTGGCTGGAGGGATTTTTTCGATTTTGTTTTGGAAAAACTTGAGTTTTTCTGTGGGAGAAAAAAATGTTTAACTTGCTTTCTGAAGCTATTTTTAATGGAATTTAAAAAAAAAAAAGAGCATGAGCTGAACTTTTTGTGTGTAACTGGTATTTCCTCTTTTTCCATACTAAAATGGTAGGGGGAACATAAAGGAGCTGGGAGAGAAGAAGAAAAGTGATATGAAAAGATCAGCCCCTCTCACCATGTCTTTTTGATAAAAGTGTTTATAAATCAGTTTTTATAGAGTAAACATTGTTCCTTCTTGAAGTATATGTGATGGAAACAGTTGCGCTGTGGTGGAGTGAGCCTTCCACCTTTTAAAAAAACTTTGGTGAACTATCTGTAGTTTAGCTGGAGGGTCTTAAATTGCATTTGTCTTGCATGCTCAGAAGTCCTTCCATTACCTTCTGAAAACTCTTATTTATTTTTTTTTTTTAGGCAGAACAGTGGAGTAATGTTGCTGAAGAGACATTCCCTTTTTTTCCTGATGATCCTCCAAGCCTGCCAGTGCTGTAAGTTGATGATGAAATAACTATAGTCTGGATAAAGCTTTTAGTGCAGAGCATGAAAAAAATAGGCAATGGGAATTTGTCTCTCCTCCTGGAGAAGGAAGACTTCTGTGGCCCAGTTAACTGTAGTGTCAGCCAGAATTGATTTGCAAATGAAGGGTCTGTAACTCTTCCATGAGCCTATTGCTGCTCCAAGAGTTCTTCCCATAATTTTTTCAGTGCTTTTGTCTGCTTTATTGCTCAGGGGTATGGCCAGGAGCCAGCAATACAACAGCAAGGAGTGAGCACTGCCAGCAGATCCATTTTGGGCTTAGTTATGAGTATCTCAGGTGAAAAGTGTTAGCTAACAAAATCTGCCTAAATTGTCAACCTCCATCTCCAAGAGGAGACTCCACCTGGGATGTCATTAGAGAAAGGGAAGAACCTGCTCTAGATTCTTCTACCCATTTGCAAGGAGGTGTTTCTTGCATTTTTTCAGTCTCTGTTACCAGGGCAGTCCGTGTCCCATGTACCCACCAGGACTTGCTTTAGAAAGATGTTAGTGACTGACAGAATTGGATGGTTGGTGGCTGGAGGGAGGGGAACTCATTGGGCAGCTTATGATGAGTCCCTACTTTGTCTTCTGCCTGGGTTCCCTGGGGTTCCAACAGTTGGGATCAGCGCTCAAATGGGAAAGCAGTGCCTGGCTGTAAACTTGTACCCAGATGACAAGGTAAGGACACAGCGGCACGTTTTATTCTAAATGAAGAGAAGAAGCTCCACCAGCTACGTTGGGCAGACAGCTTGTTCTCTCTGACTGAAGTGTCTCCATCTGTGGTGGACTTACAGGTAAGAAATATTTACTATTCTTGGAGAGATGAGTCTAAAGGTGAAGTTGATTGTTTTCATATATTTATTGGTTTTGTTTTGTTGTACCCATGTGCAGCTTACCACAATTTTACCTCTTTCATGTCTGTCTCCATTTCTCCTGTGGTGTTTCATGACCTCATTCTGGCTAAATTCTTTGTGATACTGCTTTAGGCCAACCTTGTCTCTATCTGATGAACAAGGCTTCTCTTTTAGGTTTGAGGACTGAGATGTGACACGGATGGCAGTTACTTTTATTTGTATTGTCAAACAGAAGGTTAAAAATTGTTTTGATTTGTTTTGTATTCAAAAGTAAATCTTACTGGAAGGTGCATTTTTTTTTCTGCAAAGAAATGTTTTGTTACATTGTGTGGGCCTTTAAAAACAGTGTTTGGAAGCCTTCTGAAGATGAGGGACTGGATGTATTTGTGTTCTTAGCTAAATTGTCCCATGTAGTAGTGCAGGCTGGTGGGATAGGAGAAGGTCATCTGCAGAATCTGAGGTTTCATGGTGAACAAACCTACTGTGCAACACCTGTGTGTCTGCAATTTGCTTGCAGTGGTGCAGGGTGGCTGAAGTAGTGCTTCATAGTATGTGAAATTGAGTTTTGAAGTCTGATTATTTTTTTTGTTTTTTCTTAACCAGCTGTGTTGTTTTAGGACAGGTGGGGTGACTTGCTGCAGGTGTGTTTTGGGGGATGGTGAATGAGCTGTGAAGGAGATCAGGTGTAACAGGGAGTGTAATCAACACTAACTCAACAAACCAGGTATTTTGGCTCTGAGAAAGCATAGTGAAAATATTTCTTTTCCTCTGAGGGAAAGATGTGTTTGCAGGACCTGGGATTTCTGGGAATTCCTCTTTCTGGATGAGCTTGACCACAAGTAGAGCAGAAGCTGTGCTTATCTAATGTGCCTGTCCATGAAGCTCCAGGCAGAGACTTTACCAGGTGATCCTTGCATCTGGCATGAAGTCCTGGGACTGAAAATGTCTAATGGCACAAAAAGAAAAAATTTCAAACTGAAGTTACTAAATGTTGGGAAATGCATCTGCTTCTCTTGTTAACTTCATGCTCTGCTGAGATTTCCTAGCATGTTCTCGCTCAGTTGTTTGTCCAGGTCTCTGGACGAGGCACTGGACATTTTGTTTGCTAAGGAATGGAGATGCATCAGAGTGACCTGAGCAGACCTAGAAGGAATTTGGCGTTGATTTTTTTGTGCTGCCCACCCCCCTCAGGTGATTTATCTCTTTGACTAACTGTGAGGGTCAAGATAAGTCTGTTTAGTTTTAGGCTCAATTTTTGTATGGTTTTGGGGATCATTTAAGCCTGTGTAATATTTTATCCTAGATATAAAATTGGCATTTTTTCTTATGTGTAAACTGGTTTTATGTCAACACAGAGGCAATAATCCAAAACAATTCCTTTTTTCTTTAGTTAGGATTATAATCTGCATTTCAATTGCTCACTGACTGGGTGAAAAACTTTCTGTAGATATTTCTTGACCCTGCTTTATGTCCTGCTGTCTGTTAGCCATCTTTGGCACAATCAAAGAGCTTCACTACAGCAGCTGAAACCAGATTCTCTAAAATGTTAAGAGTGGTATGTTTGACCTGGTGTTAATTATACGTGTCAGTGACATATAAGTGGTAGAGAGAAGGGACATGTGTCAAAGACTGAGTTTTGCTGGGTCACGATTCAGCAGCAAAACAAGACATAGCTTTTCAAACAGAATCCCAGTCTTTGGCACCATCAGCTCTAGAGCCTGGAAGCCAGAGCCCACAAAAATGGGCACTACTCAAGTTTGCTTTGCTTTGATGCAGGGAGGCAGCATTAGATCAGGTATTATGGGGCCTGGGGGGTGGAGAGGGGCAGAGCGCCAATGTGATGACTTTGGTTTTGGAGCAGAAGAGCTGAGATGATGCCTTGTACTTAGGCGGATTGTCTTTTGCTGGGAATGAGATTTGCTGCTTCATGGTCTCTTGACCAGCTCTCTGATGTGAGCTCAAGTTTTATCTTGGAAATGCACAGCTTAAATGGCTAGGCTCTTTCTGGCCCATGTACTGAAATGTAAGAAGATTCTGCTTTAACAAAGGAAAACAAGACTTTCCTGAGTAATGAATCCAATGAAATCATCATTGCAACCTTCACTTCTAATCTTCCTGTCCAGAATGTGCTCTAATTTCCCTGATGTCCTAATGATTCTCCAGGCAGCAGCATGCCTAAGATATTTGGTTCTGACCTCTTTGTGGTGTTTAGCTGGTCATATTTCCATGCTCCTGGGACAGTTGAACTTTGTTTCCTTTGTCTTGAGGGACATAAACTAGGCTTGATCTCTTTCTCCTTTGTTTCTCCCACTTCTCCCCATCCAATTCACAGCAGCTTTATTTAAGTTCAGTAAAGACTAATCAAAGGATAGAAAAAGTGGGAGAATGGGTTCAATGTTTTCAGGGGGAATGGAGAAATGAACCAAATCATTGTAACAATGTTGTTAGTTAGCTCACGAGGTCAAGAGAAATAAAGGTAAATATTTTTCTCGAAGGTGAAGTTGATATGATTTTGCTAGTATGTGGACTGCTATCACCAGGAGAAAATGTGCTAATTAATCTCCTTGTTGGGGATGAAGAAAAATAGCACCTGAATAATTTGAAGTAGAATTAGAGCACATTCCTCTTCTTTATTTCAATTAATGAAGAGCAAGCTGCAAAGAGAAAACATGGAATCTTCATCTTTGATCTTAAAATCAGTATGAATATTCTCTTAGACGTTCTGTCTGGTTGGAGGTCACTGGGCTCAATGGAGGAGTAACTGGGTTAAGCTTGGGTGTTACTTTGGAGGGTCTTGCCTGCCCCTTCACATCTCTGAAATGCAACACACAAACCAGAAGACTTTACAGTAATGTGTCCTGTGGGGCAGGTTCCTGTAGCGGCTGGTCTGATAATCTGTATTTGTTTGTGACCCAAAACCAGAGAAAAAATCAGGAAAGTAACAGGACCTCATTCAAGGCTGTACCTGTATGGAAAAGGTGAATTTGCAGTTGCTGGGACCAATACCCATTTATGTATGAGAGTCTGTCCTTTCCCTGGTAACAGTAGGGTTGAAACCAAACTGGGTCAGAAGTTGGCTGCAGTGGGGGTATGGTTTGTTTGAGATGCTTACCCTGTGTTTGCTCTGTGCCCTACATGTAGCTTAAAATTCTCCTAGATGTTTTGTGACCACAAGTTCCTCTTCAAAATGGAACAAGACACCTTTTAGGCTGCATTTAAACCATGGAAATTTTGCTGAGATTTTCTATGTGAAAGGGGAACAATATAACCTCAACAGAGAAGGTAATTATAGCAATGGAAATTTTTCTTAAAGGCTTTCTGATGTGAGGCTGGTATTGCTTTTCAGCAGGGTAGAAGTCTCAGAAATGCCACTTCTAGTGAAAAATGTTTTAATGGCAAATACTTTCCACAGCGTAATGGTTTTTCTTGGGTTTGTCTGAAGCCTATTGAACCTCTCTATTTCTTTGTGGAATTACATGTAACATGGTTTGGCTCTGCCTTTTTTGCTCTTGCTCCAGTGCAGTCCTGGTCTAGGTAAGGTGGGTGCCAGGGAAGTCGTGGGAACTGAATATGATAATTGTGCAACTATTTTTTTAATGTTGTTCTTAGACGGTGATTTGTATTGAACTGCTGTGTGAAGTCAGACAGTTCTGAACCTTGGACTAGTTGATATTTCTTTCTGCTACACTGGCCCTCTAAAAGCATAGGTCTTATTCTCATCTCTGTCTGAAACTCCATCTGGCTTGAGCTATTCCTGATTTATTCAGCTTTAAATATGGGAGAATTCTCCTAAGGGTTGATCCTGTAGGCTGATTGTCAGGGAGGGACTGCCTTGGATGTCAGTGATAGGCATCATCTCACATGAATACAATCCTGAAGCAGAGTTCTGGCAATGGAACAGTTTTTCACTGTAATGATGATTTTCTTTCTTTTTTTTTTTTTGAGAAGGCACAAATTTTTAAATAGCTGAGATATTCCATGTGTTCTTATCCTGTTTCACCTCTGGACAGTCTGAACTATACTTTCTTTTCTGAGTTTGTGCTTCCAGACTTGCTGAGTACCCTCTCTTCTCTGGAAATCTCTGCAACTGTGATTAAGGACAACTTATGCTAGCTGGGAAGGTGTGAAGCAAGTGTCCAGGCTGGGTCATGGTATCAGATTGCCTCTGGCACTAATAAAAGGACTGATAATCTAGTCATGTTCTTGAATAGTGAAGCAACTTTTATGGCCTTAATATGGAGAGGAGGAGGGAATGAAGGAGGGAATGGCCAAAAAAAAAATTCACCTGTAAAATTAAAAAAAAAGCCAAGAGCTTTGTAGGTCACTATGACCTCTTTGGATCTCATGGAGTGGTACTGTCAGGATGTAGATATGGTGGCCAGAGCTGACACAACTCCTGCAGCATCAGGCTGTGCCCTGGCAGGCACCTGCCCTGGCTGTGCCAGAGATAAAGTGATGGGACTCTGCTGTTTGATGCCATGATGACCCTCTAAGTACAAGTGGGATAAAAGAGGATTGGAAACAGTCATAAAGGACAAGCTCATCAGTGGCTGCTGATCATGGGAATCTTTACCTCATAGGAAATTGTTCAGAAAGAGCTTCTGCACTTGCATGTACCTTTGCTCTTAAGTTCTGGGACATCTAAAGTCTGGGACCTGCTATGGCACTGAGGCAGCTTCCTTTTGGCAAAGCTGAGGCCTCATTCCACCCACAGGTGGGTTTTGGCTCAAGGTTAAGTTTCTCATATCTGTGACTCCTGAGGGTCCTGTAGATGTTTCAGGTGTATCAAGGATCCCTCCAATAGCACTGAGTTCAGCACTAAGTGCAGCCTTCTCTAACACCCATAAATCTTGGAGGAGAATCAGAGTCTTCAACCATGTACCCACCCAGGCTAATACCATTTCTTGCAGCTGGAATTAATCATGGCATTAGGCAAACAACAGGGGTTCATTAGGACCAAAGGTGACTTTAATTTAATTGAAATATAACTTGGCAAGTAAAACGGTGATCCAGTTCACAACACCTAATGGGAGGTCTGGGTTATATATGGAAAAGTTAATGGCCGTAAAAATATCCAAACAACATATTTGTGCACGTGTTCCAGTAAAAGTCTGAGCCAACTACTTTTTAATGGTTTGGGTTTTCAAATGTATATATTAATGTTATTAAAATAAGAATAAGACTATATGAGCACATATAGCATTGAAATATGAGGTGGGTGGGGTGTGAGGGAGGGGAGTCTCATGATCAGGACAGCATTGGTGGAAGCCACATTCCTCCGTGTGCTGGAGGAGGCTGCTAAACCTCTTTGTTGCCCAGAGTGTGCATCTGTGTAATGGATGTTGCAACCTTGCCCTTAGAGGTTGAGGAATAAAGGTTCTTACCTGTTTGTTGTGGTATTTTTGGGTAAAGGTGCCATAGAAATGTACCTGAATGGGATGTTATAGGTTTTTGGCAGCTTCATTTATTTAGAGTTCCTACAATTCCATGAGCCCATGAAATAAATGAAAAACCTTTGAATGATGATATTGGCATTCCCTTGTGAATGGCCACCCACAGCCCCCCGAATAATCATATTCAAATACTAATTAAATTGGGCAGCCTGTAAATCAGTGCAGCAACACAGCCCTTTTAACCTCCCCCCTCTCCTGTAGAACAGGCCCTCCCGTTTCTGCATAAACACTGCCTCGTAAATGAACTCCTACATAAAAAATTATTTATATTTTAGTAGGTAAACATATGACAGTATGCACACATCAGTGGGCTGTGACATCATAGGACCAGCCTGCAGAGTATGTAGCTTTATACCTATTTCATTCCCTAGGCTGTTTTTCATAGAGAAGGGGCCATCTACATTTTTGTGGGTATGAAATCTGTATACCTAGTGGTGAACGTGAATCTATACTTTGAAACAGCCATCAGAAATAAACCAAAAAGCCTATAGAGTTTTTTCCCCCACCTTCTCACTGGTGGCTTTCCTTCCCTTAAATTTCTTGTGCATCTCAGTGAAAGGGCTCAACCAGTGGGTGATGATGGAACATTATCTTGTAATTGATTTTGCAGGGAACTGGCCAGTGTTGGTTGTGTGATGCCAACATTGTGAAAGCTTGTGAGATGCTGTATTCTTCAGTGCTTAAATTGAAAAGAATGGTGAAAGAGTCTTAGATGATGGTGAGTTAGGAGTGCATAATGGAAGGATACTTACGCATGGAAAGTAAAGAAAAAGGTGGAGGGGGAGAAAGAAGAAAAAAAAGCAAGGTAGAGGAGAGAGAAAGGAAAGGGCTATATAGGAGACTTGAGGGGTTCTTAGCTGAATGGCTTGCTTGGTGTTATCACTCTGGGCAGGTCACTTGGGATGCTTCTGTGCTGAGAGAGGGACTGCTACGAGGTGCTGGGAGAGCAATGCTAGCAGGCGCCGGGTAGGAATATATCTCTTGATGGCTCAGCCGAGACTGCCATATGGTTTTGCTTAGACAGTGCCTCTTGGGGCTTGCTCTGTCTTTCGGTGGCCTGTGTGCCTGTTCCTCATTTCAGCAGTTTCTCTGATGGTTTTATCTCCATGTCCTTTGGGTTTTGGGCCACTGGGGAGAAGGCAGTCCTTTTGCCAGCTGACTTGAGCCTTCAGCAGGGCGCACCTTGTAGTCAGGCTGGCTTTAAGCATTTACTTTTCAGTAAAGCAGCTGTCTCGGAAGCTTTGTGAAATCCGCAGTTTGGGAGGAGGAAAAGAAAAATGAGATAAAGTGGCAAATGAAAAACTGCTGCCGCAGACAGGAGGTGGTGGACTTCCAAGCCCCAAGGGGAGGAGTGTGATTGAATGTTAATAGTGAAGCCCTTTCGTTAGCTCCACAGCAGATGAGAGATAAGAGCAGAAATGACTGCCAATCTCTAGTTTTAGCATGGAAATGTGTCTGCCAGACACCACCTCCCTGTGCTGGAGCTGTCTCCAAAGGGATGTCCCCAAAAGGGGGAGCTTTTAGCCCACCGTATGGTGTGTCCCCCACCGGCTGGCCTGTTCCACTGTGTTGGAGACCCTGTTGGACAGAAAGCTGTTTTGCACCTTGTGCTTGTCCCTGAAACTCAGCCACCCTCTCTGCTGTGTGGGGAAATGAGGTGTGAAAGTAGCTGCACTTCACCGAGGAAGTTGCGGCTTGAGTTGCTTCTTATCAGAGCTTTGCCACCCCGCAACACTTGGAAAATTTTCCCCCAGAGGATGTCACTTGTCTTCTGTTATTGCAGGGAAAGGGCAGCACAGGGAGGTGAAATGATTTTTTTTTTTGAAGTCCCTGTAGGGGCTGGAGCAGATCCCACACTGACAGCAATTCCCACGCAGCAGATGTCAGGAGGCGGCGAATATCCCTGCCTGTATGGTGCCTCAAAAGGCCAAAATGCCAGAAGATGTGTTTTAACTGGTGATGGCATATTTGACCTTCCCCAGCACTTTTGGCATCTGGTGTCTTGACTAGTTTTGCATGTGTGACCCTGCATCTGTGAAGCAACCCTAAAGGACATGGCTTTAGACTGTTGTCAATCAGTGCTTGAGAGCATTGTCACTCTTGTTGGCCAACTCCATCTTGGCATTGCCCATACCAGCTCTGGCCCTTGCACCCTCTGCCGGCTGATGCCCTGCATGACCTACCTTTGCAGCATGCTGCCCCCACTTTCCCTCCATGCTCGTTGCATGGCTAAGGGGTTTAAGCAGAAGAGCTGACCTGCACGAAACCTCTGTGGTGGGTGTATTTTGTTCAGCACTGAGGTGGCCTGTTGTTGGCTTGGTGCCCTTTGGCTTGGCTGAGAAGCCAGGCAGAGTGAAAGCAAGCCAGCTGGTCCTCTTTAGAAACTTCTTTGGAAGGAATCTAGGTTGGGTTCAGCCCTGATCCCCTCCACCAGGGCTCCTTGGTGCCTTGCACCAAAATTGTGGCTGCCTTCTCCACCGTTGCTCTGACTCCCTGCAGCCTCCCTGGCTAAATCACTGAAACTTTTCTTGCTCCTTTGGGCACAGGAGACAATGAGAAGTGCCACAGCTACAGGCAGGGATGGGGCAGGGACTGGATTCAACAAGATGCTGGGAATACAAATGCACCCTGGTTTGTCCACTGCTTCACCATCAGCCTTCTCCCAAGGCTGGATGTGACTGTTGTTGAAAGCTTGTTTCTGTCCAAACCTGAGGGCTTTCTATGAGTATTTAAGGATGCTGAGCTCAAGCCCAAGCTCTGGCTCACATGCTGGGGGCTGAACATGTTTCTCCTAACCCCTCCCTCACTCCCCAGCTTGGCATTACTAGTCACTGCGCCAAGCCAGTGGTGGGGGCAACAACCAAGGAGTTGATGGGGCTCAATTTGCTCTTGCGGGCTTCAGGGCAAAGAAGTGTTCGTCAGAAGGTAAATGAGGTAAACTACTTCCTAATTAGTCTGCACAAAGGCTCTAATGCTGTAAACGTGGAGCACTATAAATCCAGCCCGTAGCCCGCCGCACGGTAATTTCCCAGCATAGACAAGCCTCAAGTCACAATTCATTATGGCTCTGCTTCATAGACCCTCCGACGTTGTGCTTCCCCTTTGCTGAGGGCAGATTGTCAAGCTGTGACCCTGCCTTAGTTAATTAACCTTCAAATGGGATTTATTTTCCCTTAGTTACTTGTGCGTGCACACATTTGGTAATAATGACCGTCCGTTTCCCTTGTATTTGCTAAAAGGGGAATAAGTCATTTGTTACAGTGTTTTACCAGGGGTAAAAAAATAAAATAAAATAAAAAAAATACCCAGGCCTCAACTTTCATGGAAAATTGATAGCTTTATGCCAGAAAGAGACAGTTCCTTCACAGTCACTTCTTCAGCTGTCTGCAAATATTTGAAACCCTGAGATATTTAATGTTTTTCAGATGGTGATAAATCTGCAATAGCACGGGCTCGCTTGAGCTTAGTGAGAGATGAAGTGAGATAGGAGAAAACGCATGAGCCAGCACGGGAGAGGTATTGCTGGTCACACTTCTGCCGGTGTCAGGACAGGTTTTCAGGACCTTACACATACCAGCCAGCTTCTCTCTGCTGGGGAGAAGCATACACAAACATGAGCTTCCAGTTCATTTCCCATCCAGTTGTGAGGGAAATGTATGCTTCCCTGCCCCCCTCCTCCTCTCCCCCTCCTTTTTTTTTTTCATTATTTTTGCAATCTGACATTAAAAATATGAACCTACAGCTGGGGAAAGAGAAATGTCACTGGCTGAAAGCTTTTTTTTTTTTTTTGCATCTGGCAAGCCTGAGACATTGCTCAGGGTTTGTTTGTTTAACCTTTTGTTTGCTGTGCAGAACCTCACTGGCAAGTTGCAGAAAGTGGTTTGGTTGCAGATGTGTTGGTCTTCTGCTTTTCCTTTATTTTTTTTTTAAAGGAGGAAAAAATAGTCACATCTCCATGTGCTTTGCTCTGGGCATTGCCTCTGCCTGGGAGAAGCCTTGGATATCTTTCCATGTCACTCAGATGCACCTGACGTGCCCTGGGGTCAGTCTGTTGGGAGATGTGGGGTCCTAGGGGAAGGCTGTGGGATTGGCAGGGACTGTGAGGGCAGGTGAGATGGATGGGAAGGAAGTCTCACCTGCAGCATGTGCATTGTCTGGACAGGGATGAGTGCTGAGAAGGGGCAGGAGGCTTTCTGACTACCTTTCAAGACTCTTGGCCTGTGCATTTCTCACAGCAGAAAAGTAACAAGCTGGGAAAACATGGTTATTGTGGAAAACGCTGTTTTATTTGTTGGGAGGAATCTAAGAGGAGTCTGATTCTTCAGATGCCAACACCTCTCAAGCAAAGGGGCTGTGGGCAATGCCAGTGGGGTTGCGTGGGGCTGTGAGCCCCTGCCTAGGATGACAGAGGGGACAGGGCTGTACCTCCATTTGGGTTTCTCGTTTTCAGCCTGCCATGGCTAAATTGAATCCCCCCCCCACAGCTGTGATTCACTGATGGTTTTTGTCCGAGTGTCTGTTTATGAAGTTTTAAAGAGACAGAAACACCTCAGCAGTTTGATTTTTGGCAAACAGCTGTGAGCCAAGTGTGGAACAACAACAAAAAAAATCCCTGTAAAAATCAGGAAAAATGCCTGCGAATTTCCACACATTTCACAGAGGCGGTGTGGTCTCGGAGGCAGCAGGGTGGTCTGGATGCTTTAGCACTGGTGTAAAAAAACAGGCGCTCCTGTGCTCAAATGCCAGCTCCGCCACTGATGCGCTCTTTAGCCTTGGCGAAGACACTTGACCTTTCCATGTCTTGGTTCTTCTCCTCTCCCCTTTCCCCCTTTTTGCTTAAAAATGAGAATTGGTGGCCCCAAATCTGGATGGTGGCCAGCCTGAGCTTGGCACAGCCAGGGAAGGTGGGGCAAAGGTGGCTATGTTCCCAGGTTTCAAGGGCAGCCAGGGACTGGAGATGTTCCAGGAATAAAGAGCGTCTTTGACCTCGATGGAGGTCCTGATCCCATAGCACAAGCTGTTAATGCTTAACTGCCTCCCACCTTCCAGCTCTGCTCAAGTATCCCAGAGAATTGAAGAGGTTTTTCCAGGAGTTTGGGATGCCGAATGGGACTTTATTAGCACCCGGGCAGTCTGGTTTTGGCAAAGCCCACACAGTCTCCACACCCTGCTCTTACATATTCATGCCTATCCAAAATGTTCCCTTCTGGGCTGAACTTTCCCAGGCTTCATCTCTGGTCTCTGAGTTTGCAGACTGGGGGAGGGAAACCCTTTGAAACTGGTGAATTTTGGGCAGAGAGGCAGCAGCTTGGTCAAACGCTCTCCTCAAAGACAGGGTGAAGGGGGAACAGTTGTGAGGAGGTGCAGGGGCTTTTAGGGCTCTGACTCTGGAGACAGGGAAGGGAAAGCAACCTGGGTATCCTGACTGCCCAGTCTCCTGGGCAGCTGCCCTCCCCTGACCTTCGTCTTATTGACCATCCCAGTCCCTCTGCTCTTGAATGAATGGAAAGGCTCCAATGGGAATTGGTTCAGGCCCTAAATTTTGAGTGCTCTGAGAGCATCCAGTGCCTGCTGCCAAGCTTCTTGGAGCTTTGTAAAATGTGCAGTTCAGTGACTGTCAGACTTTTTTTTTTGTGTGTTCTGGCATTTCAAGAAGAGGATTGGGAATTTAGGTGAAAGAAATATGGAGAAATAAGAGTAATTGGTAGAGCAGATGTGCCAAAGTTGAGGATATTCTCCAGCCTGCTTTGAAAAGTTGAATATTTGTTTCTCCTGTTTGTTGTCCCGCTGGTGACCATGGCACCAACCTGATGGCTGGGAGACATCCTCTGGGCTTATCCTGTTTCTGCTTGTGAGATCCCTGAGCAGCTGCTGAGCCCCTGAACCTGCTCTTTCCCAGGGCTGTCATGGTCCCACTCACCTGGGTGTATGTGTATTTTCATGCCCTCTTCAACTTCCCAGGTGCTGCCCTCTGTATCTCTGGGATTTTTTTTCTAAGGAGGGTGGTGCTGAGCATCCCTGTGGGAGGTAATTGTAAATCAGGGCAGCTCACACTTGCATCCAGAGCTGTCTTGGTGACCCAGAGTCCAAAGGATGTGAGAAGCTCTCTGTCCCTCTTATCTCCTGGGCTTACACCCGTTAATGAGATCTGTGACATGGTTCAGTTAACATTGCTCTTTTGACTGAGAACATCCAAGGTGGAAACACTGACATCAGAGCTCTGCACTCTGTCATTTAAGGCTTCTGCCTCTTTCTTGTATTGATTTTATTCTGGGCTTAACTGTCTTCCCATCATTCAGTTTAACAGGGACCAAGCCACAAGCCAGGCTGCCTTACTTTAGTGCTAGCTCCTGCCAGCTCTCTGCTGAAAAGTGACTAACTGGAGAGGTACCTACTAGAATAGTCAATGAATGCTCCACGTAACTCTTTTGGAAACAAATGTTATTTGCTTTCCCAGATCCACCCAAATATTGCTGTTTATTCTGCATAATTGGCTTTCAATGAAATAACTGTATCACCTTAATACTATGAAAATATTCTTACAGTAACTATGGAAAGTTCTTGCCGGTTGGATTCAGAGTATGATCTGCATGACTTGAATTTTAATAATCATCTTCACTCAGCAAAAGTGCCTTTCTCTCTGATGAGGAATCCAACACCTTTATACTCCAATTAATGCATCTCCTGACAATTCTTATTTTTTTGAATTTCACAACTCTCGGGTAGTCAAGCAGAAAGCAGTAATGAAGTATTTCTTTGTAAGATGATGTTATTTTCACAGGCTATCATACAATGTTTTTACTGACATTTAGTGATATATTATCAAAAGTGATGGGAACTAAAATACTTTTGCCAAGGATTGAAATTACTCTAATATGTTTTGTAGTGTGGTGTCCATAGTTTGTTTTTTTTATCCTTTACGTAACTTCTTTGCATTCAGATCCAACAAAGCACTTAAACAAAGCACCACAAGAATTTTTTGACAATTCACTTCCTCCCTGTTTGGAAATTGCAGCTTTGTCAAAAA
This sequence comes from Gallinago undulata, assembly GCA_026546715.1. Taxonomy (NCBI): domain Eukaryota; kingdom Metazoa; phylum Chordata; class Aves; order Charadriiformes; family Scolopacidae; genus Gallinago; species Gallinago undulata. Next base: position 24,945,482 of record JAOTQQ010000004.1, read on the forward strand.
TGAAAGTTTTTAAAGAAAATTTGCTGTCTTCTCTGATTTCTGTGAAAAGTGTCTCCTCCTGGTTATGGTGTGAAAATAGGACATGGGGGTGGCTCCAGACTTTATTCTGCTCAGAAAGGTGTAGGGTTTGGGCCAAAGTATCCCACGGCCCCTGGGAGCTGAGCAGTCAGGAGGCTATACACTAGGTAGGAGTGGGGGATCTGGCTCTTGGGTTGAGTGAGGTTGTAACGCCAAGTCCTCCTACCCCTGTATGGGGTGTAAAAGGCAATGTTCCAGGTATGCTCTGATACATGTTGAGTCCTGGCACAGAGCTATGGTGCCACCTTCGTTGCTTCAGCAGTGGTCTTGGGGCTCCCCACCGTGGGATGCTCCAGTGTCCAGAGGTGCTTCCATGGGGCAGTGCTCCCCTGCAGAGCAGGCAAGGGCTGGTGTGTCTCTTCTCCTGTAGCCTTGGCTCTTCTTCCCTGTTTGTTGCAGGAAGAAATTTCCAAGAGACAATAAATATTTGAGACTGGAAAGTGACTGTTGATCCAGCTCTTCTGAGTAAGCATGGGTTTAGTTTTCGGTCATGGAAATGCTCCCCCTGGGACCCACTGCTTTGAGGTCTGATTCACTCCACCCTTCATAGCAGCCTTTAATTCTATCAGTAGGTGTTTACACCTCATCTTCGCCATACTTGATACTGTCAGTAGCAAATAGATTTAAATATATGCGGCAGCTCTCATTCCCCTTGGGTACAGGGGATACCCCACTGTCAAGCTGTTTGCCTGGTTTTGCCTAAGAGTTAGTTCCTTTAGCTTCAAGAGCTCCCTTCCTGGAGAGGGACACCAAGTGACAATGCTATTTAAGATGAGAAATAAATGGTGGGTTTTTTTTTTTTGGTTCAGACATTTAAATGAGTGACTGAGCCTGGTATTGTTACTGAAGGACCAGAAAGTGTGTGCTGGAGAGGCAAAGACACATCTTCTACCCTCAAGGCTGCCCTCCTGCACTGGACAGACACCATCTCATGGAGCTGCAGTGCTCCAGTAAATGAACTTCTTGGCTTCCTCTGCACATCCAAGTGTAGCACAGGCAGGGCCATACATATATTTTGACAACTTTTAATTAACATACCATAACTTTTTAAGTGTTATGACAATGTTCTGTGATCACAGATATCGAGAGACATTTTTAATGTTTTGGAACAAACTAGTCTCTGGCCTAAAGTGTCTCGGGTTAGCTGGAGTTGCACTATTGATGGATTTGGCCCCATGAGTTCAGCGGCTCCGGCAGGCTGTTTGCGAGAGTCAAACTCTGGCAAATGATCGACTCTGAGCTCAGTTGGAAAAGCTTGTGAAATGAAATCACAGTGCTTTGCCCATTAGGCTTGGGATGAAAAGCGACCCTTAGAGCTGCCAGTGGTTCATATTTCATGCACAGAGATTTACTTGTATTAGTTAAGATTGTGATGAGTTTGAGAAAGAAAGAGGGAGACAATTTGTAAGCCAATGCAGAAATAATACTTCCCCATAGTAAGTGTATAATGAGAACTGTTGCTTTTATTGGATTGAATAAGTTTAGATTGTTTAAGATATGTAGGTTTTGAATTTTGAACAGTATCACTGGTGATTGACCTCCCATGTTATTTTTACATCACTTCTTATTTCTTCACATCCTGAGTTTGCTTCTGAGACGTTCATTCCTATTCCTCTGCTCTTTTCCTTTCACACCTCTTTGCTTAATCTTTCCTGCTTTGGCTTTGGAAGCCTCTTTGCTTTTAATGGACATCTAATATTTGTCATAGACATCATATGCTCCACATAAAGTGGGTCTCTAGATGTGATTACAGCACATGGTAAGCAAATTTGAGCTGGTTTTAATCAGAAAGCAATGCAACCACAACATCAAAGAGCCTTAAAGAGCTTTGCTCATGCTGTAGCTTGCATTGGTCATTGGTCACTTTAGAAGTATCTTTCGTTGCCTTGTGCTTTCTATGGTAGTTCAGATCTTCTGGCAATTAGAGCTTGTAGAAAAAGCAAATTAGTCTACAATACTGAGTTTGTCACAAAGACCCCACCGCAGCTGCATGCCACAGTCCTGCTTGGTTACTGACAGATTTCCCTGTGACTTGAAGGTCTTGGCTTTTGGATCACATGGTTGAGGTGAGGACTTTAATTAAACTTTGACCCAAAGAAGGCTGCCCATCTTCTAGTCTCTTCCAGAGCAAGTGAGCTCTCACTGCAAGGGAGGATATTTCAGCTGGTTCCAGGCTCCTTGGCTTTGGATCTTACTTCCTCTTTGGTTTGGGATTTTATTTTTTTTTCCATGCTCTGCATCTGTTGATCTCCAGAGTGGGTTACAATTCCTGCCAGTTTCTTTGGGAAACTGTCTCAAAGCAGTGAGCCAGCTGCTGGGCTTGGGCAGGTGATTTAAGGTCCTTTGTGTGAGAAATCAGGGGTTGGGTGTCTGATCTGTTGGACTTTGAGGGGTCTGACTTTTTCCTAAATGGGCTAAGGAGCTATCTGCCTTCTGAACATCTAATGATCATCTAGTCCTCTGATTCTGTAATGTTTTCTGCAGAGCAGTCTGCTGTATAATTCAAACTTGGTGACCAGGGGGTATAAGGATGTTGTATGGTTTATTGCTGACTTGTGCCTCCACTGGACACAGGCACAGATGGAGGGACGACTCTGTGAGCAGAAAAAGCCCAACCAGCAGATCAGCCCTGTTCTAATGCAATTCCAGTCCAGTTCTGATCTTTCTTCTAACTCACTTTTTTATGGCTAGGGAACACTAGAATCAATGGATGAATATGGTGGTCCGGAGCCTACACATAATTTTAGAATGAGATGCATTAAGTATACATATGTATATTGAATCTTTCTGGAAATTTCACTGATGTTTGTCCTGCGTGGAAGCACTCATCCATCTCTCTAGTGGAGGTACTGCTGCCATACACATACATAGAGCTTAAAGAGACCAGAAAGTTTCTCAAATCTCACTTACAGCAGGACTAGATATCAAACTGGTTTTAAAAAAGGTTATGTTGAAACTGTTGAAAATCTGTTGGAGAACTTTTGAGACAAAACTGGGATTTCAACCAAGAGGATTTTGTTCCCCTGGGTAATTTCTGCTTTTCATCAGACTGATCGCACAGTCTAGCTCTCCGCATACCTCCATTGTTCATTAAAACCGGTCAAGCATGGAATACTTTTTGCCCCAATACCTTTTGCCAGAATGTATGTTTATATATATATAAAAGGAAAGCTGATTATTGTTTTTTACCAGTTCTCCCTCTTTTCTCCATTTGTGTGCATAAAGCTTTTATAACACACCTTGTTCAGCTAGGGTGTCTCAAGGCGGGCTCATTCCTGTGCTGAATAACTATGGCGAGTGTGAGGAACAGTGGTTGCAAGGCTTGCAAGAACAGTTAAGAAACAATCGGCTGGAGGAAAAAGAGGCCAGGAGAAATGAGAATAGTGGAAACAGTGTTTGGCTTCAACAGTGGCTGGAGCAGTGAAGCCATGTACTGCATCCAGCTTTGGAGTCCTCAACACAGGAAGGACATGGACCTATTGGAACGGGTCCAGTGGAGGGCCATGAAGATGATCAGAGGGTTGGGATGGGGGGAATATCCTCTGCTCAGTCTGAATCTGGGGGTAGGGTGAGTCTGTGAGAACATCTCTGGGTTTTTAGGTTTAGTTCCTTGCTAGGAATCTGCTTGACCTACACCTACTGCAGGCTGTTTTCATACCAAGGTCCTGCCAGGAGTTTGTGGTGCAGGTTGCTCCAAACCTGGTGACGTTGCCCTCATGCTTTGCCCCTCACTTTGCAAATGTTTTTTTTCATTTGTTCCATTGTGACTTTTGAACTGTCCCTGTTTTAAGACTAAAATGAGAGAGATAAAATGTTCTTAATTTTAATTAAAACAAAGTTTATTTTGTTATTTCATTAGCTAGCTGTGTTATTTCAGGGCTTGACAGTAAAGTTATATGTTACCCTGTGGGTACTTCTAATTGTGTTACAGGGTTTCTCGTTCACTCTGTCCAGAACAGTTTGACTCCTGTGCTGAGCTCCATCCTCTTGCAGTCTGGAACCAGTACAGCTAATGAAAAACACTCCAGTAATAACAGGGGGCTCTCAAGGGCTCCAGATAATTGGGGGAAGGTACTATTAACTTCACTGGAAAGTGAGCTGAACAAGCTTTAAGAGTCTACTGCTAAAGATACCAAGAAATAGGGCCTGATCATTTTGGAGGTAAGACAAGAATGTGGAAGCCAGTCAAAATAAACCAACAGATCTAGAGGAAAATACTCCTTGTCAGTAAATGTCAACGTAAGGACACGTCTGACTGAGACAGCCCTGGGTCTAGCGAATTCCTGCAGGCAAGGCAGAAGAAGTCCTTTCCTGCCACGCTGTCAGGAGAGATGTGTTCCTTATGGGGAAGCTTGTAAGAGGCCAGTGGGAAAACCTTGTGCTGCAGGTGGAAGCCTGGGACTGTTAAGGCTTTTTTTTTTCTGGATGAAGGAATAGTTCCTGCTCTATTCTGGGACTACTTAGGCCAGTCCTGGACACCTGGACCCTCTGCTGCCTCTGGCAGCATCAGCACAATACACTTTGAAAAGAGATAGGAAACCAAGAGGAGAATGGTGGGGGTCATGCTCCCTGCACACAAAGCTTTTCCCCATTCATTAGAGTTACAGATTTGCTTAAATCCCAATCGTAAATCCTGGTATCTTGTGCAGTGTGAACCCAGGGTGGCTGTAAAATGCTTTTGCAGGGGAACCTGAATAGAGAATTACACCGATTTAGAGGTGTTTTATCCGCTGTCCCTGGTATAAATACAATCGCTGCTGCTGAAGTTTTGGTGCCTGGAATTTATTTGCTCCAGCAGAGAAGGTGCAAAGGGAGAGGCGTGACAGTTTAATTCTTCTCTTGTGTTCCTTGCAAAGTTTTAATGTTTTCAAGAAAATCTTTAGTAGGCATTTAAGGCAAAATGAATCATGTGTGGAATGGAAAGGTTTTTTGAGGATAGTGGTAAAGCAGGATAGAGAAGATTTAGGTTCAGTTCCCTGCTTTGACTCGGGGATAGGCCTACAGAAGGGTATATAGGTGTCTAATTTCCAGTGATCCAGCCAAGTACCTCTGATTTAATGGGTTGAATCTCTTTACACCTTTTTTTTACTTCTCCTCTCCTACTTGGTGATGCACAGGGAGGTGTTATCTCAAGCTTGGGTGGTACATAAGCTGTCTCGCTAATTTTCCTCCCTGTTTCTCATGCTGGTTGGCATTATAGGATTACATCATTTTGTAAAAATATGAACTTCTTTTAAGTTGTTTGATCCAGTGCTTGGATTTCCAACAGGATTGCACTGTACTTAACCTTCAGTATGTTATTGTTTTAGTAGTTTTGTCCAATATGAATAACACCTTATACCATAACATCCTCGGTGGATGTAGAAAGATGTTCCAGAAAGAACTGAAAAGGGTTCCAGGAAAGTCAAGCTGTATGGCTTGTTTGATATTTTTTTTTTTCTGTTTAGCCTCTTAAAGTAGCCAGAGAAGGGGGAATAAAAACACTACAAAGGATATGTTGCTGGATGAAAGATATTCTGTTACAAACCCTGTCAACATTAATAACTCACATCTCTTCAACAGTGCTCTGAGCTGTCAATAAGAAACAGGAATGAACCAAGATAAAACTGATCTGTCAGAAAGCAGATCGTATCAGAAAGATAATAGAATCAAATTAATTTATGGTGAGGAGATGTCACAACAGACAACAAGGCAATACTGAAAACCACAGTCCAATGTAATCCCTTTGAAGAAACATTGTACTTATTACAGCTGTGACGATTACAAATGTTTGGTTTAAAAGGCTGTGTTGCAGTCTGGAGGAAAAAAACCAAGCTATTTATGGTCTCCAGATTTTAAAGATGGCAGCTAAAGAAAATAAGCCTGTAGACATACGAGCTGAGGCTTAATATTTCCATCTTCATTTAAGAAGGGGTGGTTAGAAAATAGACCTGCCAGCCTGAAGGAAATTTGGATGTGTCAACAGTTTGTTGGGCTTTTGAAATTTTTGGTCCCCAGTTAAGATGAAAGAGTCAAAATAACGTGTTTCCACTGAACAAGAAGTTCTGAATCAATAGTGCCAGAAAGTTTAACTCTGTCATTCTCCTCTTTTAAGGTGCCTCAAAACAAATTATTCCATTTGCAATATCCACTTTGTCTTGGAAAAGCATGGTTTTTATACTCAATTTAATCTGGAATACTTCACTCCAAACTGGAAAGTGAAACCCTGCATTTGGAAAAGATGCTTTCAGTTTCCTGGAGTAGCTCTACTTTCCTAGAATTTGACATTTTCTCTTGTTTGGGGAATGGGAGGAGGAAGAGACTACCCGGATTAAACAATAGTTTCTAGTGGAGGAGAGGAAAAGAAATTTGTGTAGTGCAGAATTAGGACCATACCTATACTTCTAGTTTAATTTTCTTAACTAATGCATGTGAAGCTGTGAATCTCCCATGGGTTTAAGATGTCCCTTCATCAGTCCTTATGATCTTGCTCTTCCTGAGTCCATGACCCTGGATAGGGCACACAGCTGTGCTGCCTTTGGAGTGGGAGCAAGTTGGTGTTGCCTAGCATGAACTGGAGAGGGTGTCTGTGCCTCTCCCTTTTGTTAGCCTTGGTCTTGCCTTCATCAACCTGACCTGAGAAGGGTCCATGTTACGTGGCTTGTGGAATGAACATCGTAATATATAGTCCTCCCTGAACTGAAGCAAGTGAGGAGCAATCAAAGCAGGCTGGACATGCCTTGTGTCTTTGCATATATCCTGCATTGTCCTATTTGGCAGAGGGCAAATATCCCCTGTGCTGTCCCTGAGAGGGGCCACTGAGTTCTCCAACAGCCCGATATTGGCTTTGAAGCCTGTGGGGTGCCAGCACTGCCCTCCCACCCCCAAAGGGGATGGGAGTGGGTACTGTTGAGAGCTGTGGCAAGGGCTCTTTCCACCACTGCATCCCTGAATGCAGGTAGGAAGCAGGGCAGGAGGAGGGTGAAGGCAGGCAGGAAGTTGCAGGGGTGGGTTGTTGGTTTTGTTATGGCTGGTACCGTGCCCAAAAGGAGCTTGAATCCATGGGTTAGGGAGCAGGAGGATGGAAGCCTGGAGCTGTTTTTGCCATGCCAGGGACTGTGTGTGCTGCTGCCTGAAGCTCTGTGGGCTATTTTGGAGTGGGTGATGTTTGTGTGGGAGGCATTGCTCCTTCCCCTTCCTCCACTCCCTTTCATCACCCCTGAAGGGACCTGTGCTCCAGCTGAACTGAACTTTCTCCAATGGCTCCAGAAGTGTTTGAGAAGCTTTCTGTTCCTATCTCTTCTTGCCACCCCATCCCCTTTTTTTTTCTGGAAGTTTCTGCCCTTGGTGTTGCTGGGTGTGGAAGTCTGTGGCTGCAAAAATACTGAGGGGGTGGGAACATCCAGAAGAGAAATTGGAAGGGATAAAGGTCTCCACCACCTCTCTCCCTTTTCCCCAGTCCCCTGTGTTCCTTAAAAACACATAGTTTGGATTCAGGTTGTGTATTTTGATTTGTAACAGGATGAATTCATCCCTGCCTGTGCATGCCAGCCCTGTCTGTGGGCATCGTCCGCAGCGTGCTTAGCACTGACTCCCCCCCCGGCTTAATGACAAGTTCTCACTTTGTTTGTTGTTGTTTGTTTTGTTTTGTTTTTTCCCCTTCCAGCCAAGCTGACATTTAATTCTGCCTCGGCCAGTTAAATATAACCCCGAAGCCCGCGGGTGAGAAAATGTGTCTCTCTGTCACGCTCGTTTCAGAGGAGCCAATTAGCAATGGTGATCCTTGGGACTTGGCAGCCTCTTCCCGGGCACCCGGCAGCCCTGGCCCTGCCTGTCATTCTCGGGATAACATGCTAGAAAATGGTCTTGTGGTTTACTAAGAAAAGCAAAACAAACTAACTCCCTCTCTCCCCGCCTTTGCAACCTGTGGGCATAATTGATTTGCGAGATTCGCACTCAGGACGTGGCTTTCTTGCAGATGAAGTTGAAGAGCCTGCTCCTCTCTGGCTCTTTGCCCAGTTCCCTCTGGTCCAGCAGCTTTCCACATCCAAAGTCATCCAGTGTGGAGGCAGTAATGGGACATAGCTTCCTCTTCTACCTCACCACTTAGTTTGCCACCTCAGTTCCCCTTCCATGTTTCCCTGGTACCACCCCTCTTCCCACTTCCAGGCTGTGGTTTCTCCTCTGGGAGTGGGAGGCTGATTGACCAGGCTGTGGGCTCTCTGGGATGCTTCCTGTCCCTGTGACGTGCTTGAAGGCTGCATCCTCCTGGTTGCAAATATACCATGCCCCGTGCTGGGTCAGTCCACAGTGTGTCCAACCCAGTGCTCTGCCTGTGGCTGCTTGCTGATAACTGGGGGGGAAAAATGAGAAAGCACCCAGAGTCATTCTTTCCCTGGCATATCCTCTGCGTCAGTAGCTTAGCAATGTGGTGAGGTGGAGGCTGTGTTCCGTTGGAGTCAATTTGGGTCTGGTGTTGAATTAATCTTATTTTTTTTTAATCCAGCTATGGGGTCTTATTGATCCCCACAATGTCCTCGTAAAGGCTTCTGCTGCTAATGTCCATTTGAAACCTGCTGCCTGATCTCTTCAGCAGTGACTCCTTTTTTGCAGTGGTGTGAGAGAGAGTGGCTAATTTTGTTCCCTGGAGTCCTGTTTGTTTTGTCCTTCTCATGGAAAACATCAGAAGCTGTTTCAGTGCAAAGGTGTACCCTTCAGTTTGCAGGTGACTTGCTCCAAAAAAGCAGCAAACCCAGGCTAGTTGAAACCATTTATGGCTGGTTTATGCAGATCCCTGCTGTCTCTGAGCCAGGGCTCCCACTCCTTCCCTGAAATGCTTCTCCCTCCCACCCTTCTACTTTTAGGACCTGCATCTTCATTTGCCATGAGGTTCCTTGCTGTGGCTTGACTCCTGGCCCTCTCCCCCTTCTGCCAAGCTGGGCGTGGTGCAAGGTGAACCTCCGGGGTGAAGGACACTTGGTTGTCCATTAGGTATTGGTGAATGGGGCCATCTGGGGCTGTTATCCACCCCCTGACCTGTGTGCAGTTAGCTCCTGGTGGGAGTAAGCCCTGGTGATCATAGAGCAGGCAACACAATGGCAATACAACAAACAGATGGACAGATGATTTTCAGAAAAGAACAAGAAAGAACAGGGGTGATTCCCTATCCGCTGCAGCAGGAATCTGGGATTAACACTGTGCTGGTCTCTGGGGTTTATTTGCTGTCTGGTGTCACTACTTCTCCGTCAGTCCCATCTGCTGCCATGTAATGTCTGTTCTTGTAACGGTTTGTACCCCACTGCAGAGCGGTCCCACCTGAAGTCACCTGTGGGCAGGGGAGACAGAGATGCTGCCCAAAACTCCCTGGCCACATGCTGCCCATGGGCATGTATTAGTATGGGGACAAAGTAGCAGTTCTTGTGAAGGCTCTGTGACCCCATGTCCAGGTATTAACTTGGGTCTGGTGAGTGGCCCAGCTTTGATTTGCTGCCTTAAACTCAAGTGTGATGTCTGTGCGTGGTGCTCAGACGTTATCGTCACTTCTTTGTTTTACATCTGGCCACAGCTTATCTTCAAAACATTTGCAGCAAAATAGCTCTTCAAAACAATGTTTCCTCTTAGTGTTGAGACTTATTTTCTTTGTGTGCCTTTGATTTTTATCTTCTCCACATTTTCTGTACATCGCCCTAACAAGTCGTAGAGGCTGGACAGTGTCCATATCACATCAATACTAAATTTCATTATATACAAACATCAATCTGGCTCTGGGCTGCCTTTTTAAACTGTCATCCAGCCTGGCGGTGTTCAGTTTCTGTTTAGGTCTGACCGTGAAAAAGCATTGGTTCAAAGCTTGTTCCCCATAATGTTCAGATCAAAACAGTTCCTCTGTGTGTTTATAATAAAAATATATTTTCACCAGCTCTTGGGAGCATTGACATTTTCATCAAGGCAATTTTCTATGGTCCCAATCCATCACAACACACGAGCTGTTGCATTGGTTCCAGTACGACTACTCATTGCTTAAAGTAAATTGTTTGCTTAAAAGCTTGTTGGATCAGGGCCTATAAGCGAAAAAAGATTGCTGATTAGAAAGCGCATTTGTTCCTGTTGTGGGATTTGATGGCAAATTAAGGACATTAGGAGGATTCCAAGATTAATGCCTCTATATTTTGGGAAAGAAATATTTTAATACTTTCACATTATCAAGAGGCCCTATAATAAACAGAGCTTATGCAAATGGGACACTAAAGACCAAAGCCCAGACATTAATAGGGTTCAGTGAGAGTAAACTAGAAGGCAGAATTAATCTCCAAGAGAACTAAATGGCTATTTTCATGCTTATGAACTTAACATACTTTCAACTCCACCTTAATGAAAGACACACTCAGTTCACTGTTAAAAGAGGCACTTAAAAGGTATTAGAGGCATAAGTCCAGCTGTTACAAACTCCAATAAATTTGGATTAGGTCTCCACTGTTTGAGTTGTGTGTGTGGGTGCCTGACCTCAAAGCAAGTTGTTGGTTTTTTTTAACTTATTGATATATAGCATTACATCGGGTTAATTACACGTTGCTGTATTTCATGTCGTCTCGGCACAAACCCGCATGCATCACGGTGCGGTGTTGGAGAGCGGGGCATCGGGACCCTCTGGCCACCCAGCCCGTCCCTGGGGTGGACGCTTTGAGCCAGGGGTGGCTGCTGGGTTTTACAGGACACAACTGGTCCCCTCTCCACCCAACCCCATCCTAGTCTTTCATTCCCTGAAGAAACACTCCCCTCTTTCAGCTTGCTTGATAACATCGCAGGTTTTTAAACATTTTTGCTCTGATGCACCACGCTAACGCCCAGCATTGTAGGGCAGAATTAAGAGCCTGAATTCATGGGGCTTTGATGCAAGTTTTGTCTCGCTTGCCCTGCTGAAATATGTGGTCCCTGTGCTGTTTTGCTACGAATTCCTGGCCACCCGTGGAAGAGACCACGCACGGGCAGAGCGAGTTCAGATTTACGGCTGTATCTGTGTAGATGAGTCTAGATAAGAGCGAATCTCGTGCTCTGAAGGCACTGCAGCCGCTACGACAAAAGAGATGGCTTAAAATTGCATTTCCATTTAAAGTAAGGCCCAGTGCCGCGGACAGCCCAGCCATGTGAGGGAAATATAAAGCTCCACGATAGGGGAGCGACGGAGGAGAGGGGGGAAAAAAATCTGGGTAGCAAGTAACTAAAATAGATGAAGTGGAACAGTTGGAAATCTCGACTTGAGTGACAAGGGAGAAAGAAGAGATCCAAAGTCAGCAGCAGATGACTCCGGTCTCACGTCCCATCCCTCTCTCCCCCCCCCCGCCCCGACTCCTTCCCCACTGCCGCTTTCCCAGCAAAGGCAAGAAAAAAACAGAACGTCTTTTCCAGATTGGGGGCTGAGCGGCCTCACATGTTGACACAGCAATAATTTTTAATGAGAAATTTTTAGTATTTGTGTGGGAGAAGTTAGCGTTGTGTACACAGATGCCTCTCCGGCCACCGCGCCGTGGTCCGGGCTCGGCCGCGTCCCCCTCCGGCACGGCCCGCGGGGTCCCAAGGCAGATTCCTTTCAGGCGAAGGGAAACATTTAGGCTTGCTCACCTTTGAACTGCATGCGATGGTGTTTACCTTGGCAAGACAAAGTGGCAGTTTTACAGATATTAAAAACAGTCCTGAGGGGAATCTGGAGGCCTTCCTATATTTTAATCACCCAATTTAGCCAGCCTGAGGAGTCAGCTAGAGGGAAAACGTGTGGCAAAGCGTGGTCTTGTTTTTCTGTTTTTTTTGTTTTGGTTTGGTTTTTCTTTTTCTTTTTTTTTTTTTTTTAAGGGGATTTAACAGAAAATAGCCCAGTGCTAAAACTAGGGAGAAAAAAAAGTGTTTTATTTTTGATGCCCTCCGAGAAAAGAAAAAAATAAAAAAAATAGTGGGAACTCGACTATTAATCCATAGCACCTCCACGCTCCATATGGTTTCTTTTTTGGCATTTCCTGCAGGGCTGTGCTCTACCTCAGCTAACCCCTTTCCCCTCACCCTCCCTGGGTGCGTTCCTCTTCTAATTTGATTTCTACCTGCCAGGAAAGATGGGTGCAGATGGGTTTTGCTCACATCTTGAGGCAAGACCTCCTGTCCCTGCCAGCACTCCCTCTGGTGTGTGCCATTAAAAAGAAAACTGGGTTTCTGTGGGGGAAGAGATTCAAAGGAGTCGTGAGTGATGTCTGAAGTTATGCTGAGGTCAGGACCTTGCTTATTGATTTTCTAACACAGCAGAACCATGTACAAAAGGAAGAGACCTCCTCGCCTCCCCCTGATCCAAGATACTCCTCCAGCTTGTGGAAAAAAAAAAAAAGGAAAAAAAAAGAAAAATCTGGCTGCAAGCAGTCAGGCTTCAACCAGCCTGTCAGACGGCTCTCTGCAGGAACACAATCCATGTTGATTTTACAGAGAAGGTTGTTATCCACATTTCACCACTGATTTATTGTTTTTTAACCAGCTCCTTATGCTGGACTTTTTTTTTTTTTTTTAATTTAAAAAAAAAAAGGTCCTTTTGCACTTTGCGAGCGGGGAGGCTCACTGGTGCTGGGATGGTGGTGGAGGTGCCCTGCTTTGGTTGGGCTGGGGTGGAATGGGGGTGAACGCTGCCATCCTCTGGACCCTGCCACTGGCCACCTGCGATGCTTTCCTTAAGATTTGTTAGAATTTATGAAGGCCATGGCTAATGCCCGATAACATGCTCATGTGTCCCTTCTGCCCACGGGGCAGCCTGGCTTCGAGAACACAGAAACCTCTTTGGCCACTTAAAGAGTAAGATGGGTATGTGGGAGACAGGTCTGATGAAGCCCCGCAGAATTAAAATGGCCAAACACGTCCCATCGCCTACATCTGCAGAATTCATTAGGCGAGCTTGATTGGCCTTTGTTAAACAAAGATGGGGTAAGGTTTCATACTTTTTCAGTGGGAGTCGAGCTAAAGTTTCAGGCTGATGATTTAGTCAGGTGTAAGCATGAAGTTTCCAATTTAGAGAAATAAATCTAAAGTGATTTTATTATCCTCTGTTTTACCCTGACACCCTGCTTCACCCCGACTGCCTGTCAGAGCACGCATGATGTGTTTATACAGGCTGCGCCGTAATCGACAGGCAGGCAATATAACACGAGGCACAGAATGCATCTTCCACCTAACACCGCCTTCAGTAGCTTCTATATTTCATCATCTTCCCCTTCCTCTGCCGGCAACTCTTCCTTTCTCCGAATCCCTTGTGGTCTGCCCGGCGAGAAGCCTGTGTCCCAGCTCCGTGGGAAGAGCCATCAGCGGGGCCATCAGTTTTGGCTCTTCTTGGGTGCCACAGCTCTCTTTTGCTTCGTTCCATGCATCTTCCAGGGAGATCCTTGGATCAGGCCAGGCATCCTTGGGCTGAAGTCATTTTAACAAACGTGTGTGTGCCTAAAACAGCCACGAAACTCTTTTTTTTTTTTTTTTTTGGTGAGAATTGGTAACATTTTAAATTTTTAAAATAGAAACATTTCTTTTTAATTTCTTAGTTTCTGCTTTGGGAGCAAATATACTATGAAAACTGTATGTTAAGATTTTGACAATATACTCATGAAAAAATTATGTGATTAAATTGACTGAAAATAGCTGTTTTCCAGAGCTACTTAAAGAGAAAGCAATATGCAAGTGCAGATAGCAATGCTGGGGTGAAGAAGGCAAGCCACTTTGGCCAGGTTTTCAAATTCCGTTGATTAAAACTCTGTGCAATTTAGTTATTAGTTAGAACATAAGGACGCAAAACGCAATAGGTCAAATTCATTTCTTCATCTCAGATATATCCCTTTTGACTTCACTGAAGTTCCTTTAATGATGAATTTGTCCCACTGGCTCAAAGATAAAAAGAGAAGTTATTTTTGTTTAATATTTCAACAAGGGGAAGAGGTTAGCGAGGGAATTTGGTTTGCACAAATTGTGTTTTTCCATGAAGTTTAACAAGGGCAGCCACCACCTAGACAGCTCTCTTGTATATTTGTCTTTTTGAGGGCTGAGTGCTTTCTCTATAGACTCTCCCCAACCCTTGCAAGGCAGTTTTGGCCAGATGCAACCCGCAGAGGACACTTGCGGCTGTGGTTTGTTTGTGTTCGTGCGAGCACTGGTGGGAGCTGCCTTCATTCAGGTGCCTGCTGATCTGATTTCATTTCAGGGTAGGTTTTTGGAGGTAGAGCTGAGCGCTGCATCTGTTTGTTGTCTCCCTGGCACTGTTGTGTCTGAGTGCCGCCTGATGCTCTTGGTGATGTCCCTAACCCTGGTGGCATCATGGCTGTGCTTTTCCTAGAAAAGTTTCTTGCTGCTGTGCTCGTTTTTGCCTGGATGCACTATTCTGCCCAACGTGATGTCTTGTTTTCCCATGTCTTTGTCCTGTGCATTAGTAGGGCTGAGTTCAGGCCCACTTCGTCTCCATCAGGTCCTTCTGACTGAGGGCAGAGCAGTGAGAGAGTCCAAGAGCCTGCAAAGCCTGGGGATGCCTTTGGAGATGTTGCGAGGCAAAAGCCAGCTCCAGCTGAGTTCTTTCCTTTTGCATCTGGAGTGTGTGGAAGAGCAGGATTTGAGAGTTTTCAGTATTCCCAGTGTGAACCAGACCAGGAGTCAGTGGGTGATGTATGGATGGCTGAGGAGGTTCTGGTTATCTTGTGGGCTCAAACTCTGGGTGAACTCCCATGTACTCCCTGGAGAGGACAACTCGTAGACTGCAGTGTTTTGCTTGTTGGAGTTGTTGTGATGTGTACACGTGGCTCTTCAGCCTGGGTTAGGTTTATGGGTGTCAGGTAGGTATTTGCGTGGAGAGCTGTTTCACTGCCTTGTTCTTGCTCCAGAGAAAATGGCCTTTTGCCCGGGCAAGAAGCTGAAAGATTCACTGGTTGCTCTCCGTCCTGGAGTTCAAGGCAGCTGGCAGGTCTCTGTAAGCCTTGGCTAAAAGCAGCCTTTTCTGCTGTGAGCAGTATTGCTTTTAAACCTGGGAGCAAAATGTTTTGATGAGAAAGGAAGAAACCTTTCCCATGCTCTTCTTATCCTTGTATTCGTGGGTGCTTTCCAGAGTCATTCACAACTATTGTAATGAAGGCACCAAGCAGCACAGTGTGTGTGGTTTGGCAAACCCCTCTTTATCTAGGGTAACTTTTAGGGACACCCTAGATTTTTCCAAGAAAGAGTCTCAAAATAGTAACTTTTCTGGAAATGAATTGCCATATTTTAAGGTGCTAAACTGACTGTGGTTAGTGACACAGTGGTGGGACTTTATTTCCCTCTTGACTTGCTGTTCCAAATGATGGCTATTATGATGTACTCTCCATGGCTACCTGTGAGAAGGTCCTCAGGAGCTGGGAGAAACTGGAAGGAAGTGTTCATCAGCTTTATAGGAGAACAAGGTCTTGGCTGTGTTTGTTACCTGTGGTGAATGTTGCTGCTCATCCCTCAGATCCCGTACCCTGTTGAAATCTGGAGCTAGGATGAGGGCTGCTGGAATTAGGATGAGGGTCCCCAGGCACGGGGTTGGGATGTGCCCAGGCACTCTTCCTTGAAGTGAGGACTGGGAGAAATGCCTGGACCCCCTAGTTATGTGGGCCCCGTGGCTGTCACTATCCAGGACATAAGACTTTTGGGCCAAAGAGAGAGAAAACAGGAAATGCTGGAGAAAATGGATATGGGGGATTAAATGAAAAGTTAGAGGCTAAAACCCTACTGTAGCCACGTTGCCGTGAGGAAGACAGCAGAGGCGGGAGCTGGCAGCATCTCCATGTGGTGCTCCCCTGCATTGACCCAAAGTCACTGCCCTCAGCATCTCCTACTGTCTCACTTCCTCCTGGCTTACCCGGTAGCCCTTGTGCCAGCAGATCCCTGCTGTCACTCAAGTGGACAAGCGTCAGCCCAGGAGACCACACGTGAACTTCTTGTGAGGTACAGATGTTGCAGAGTCAAAGCCTGGCCACCCTTGGTCTAGGAGGGACTTGGGTTTCCAGTGCCCCGGAGAAGCAGGAAGTGCAGGAGACATGGATATCATGAGAAAAGAATCGATAGTCCCCCCTCCGCCTGACCAAATATTGATTTTGCCGTTCGGTTCGTATCGTTTTTCACCGCCTCACTGGCCCTTGGGGTGGAGGCTCCCTCTCCCAGCCCCACAAGGGGTGTTTCGGGCAGGGAGGGAGGCAGAGGGACTGGACTTCTCACCAGCCAGGGTGAGGACAAGGATCAGTCACCTGCTAAACTGACCCTGGCCAGGGGGACCAGAGTGGTGGGGAGGGGAGCTTTTGGACATTCAGTCCTCCACAAAACCTCCAGCACTGTCCCGTTAGCTAATACTGTTGAGAGAGCTCTCGTTGGAAGAGGTTTGCTGCCTTGCATTTCCCTCTCAGTGCTTCCCACTGTGCCATGACTCCACTTTATGTTTAAGGTTTGATATAAAATACAGGGAATGCAAGGGATCTTCCTGGCTGTCGTCAGTTTTGGAGTACGCGCTTAATTTTCAGATCCAATGGCTAATAAATGCAGTGATTGGCAACCGCAATGCAGCCGGCCCCGGCAATTCCTGCCACCACAACTTTGCAGGAGAGCTGCTATCCAAACACTCACAAATTATGATTTTTGACTCAAAATCGTATCTGCTACTGCTGGAGGTAAAACTATTAATATATAAATAAAGGCTAATTCTGTCCTGGTTGTTTTTCTTCATGAGGTCACTAGTCCCGGAGGAATTATAAAGAAAACAGCCGAGTGCCTCACAAGAAATAGAAAAAAAAATCATCTCTAATGGCATGAAAAAGAAAGATGTTTGGAATGTTTTTAAAGGATGTTCTCTAGCTTTCTTTGGTTATAGTTTCTACCACATATACCATGTTTTTACTGGGATTGAAAATGATGGTGTTTTCTTCCTGACGCTGTTTCTAGAAGCTAGACTTGCTGGGAATTATGTGGCCAGCTGAATTTTTTTAAAACGTGTAGCTGATTTATGTATTGATATAATGATGCAAAACCACTTTGAATCCCCATTAAAACAATAATTTTCAACAATTCTGTGGTCTCAAGGCAATATTGACCTGCCGACTTCACAAATCTTTTGCTTAATTATGTTACCTGATGGGGAAAATACTCTCTAAAACAGGAAGAAATGGTGTATGGACTTATTTCATGCAGTTTTGGACAGTGTCTCTCAGCCTATGTAAACCAAAGGACTAACTAGCCTTGAAGAGGAAAAAAACAACAGCAATAAGTATCAGAGGGTTGTATAGCTGTGTGTATTTGTGTGATGTGAGCCACCTGCTGCAATGGAAAATCGGACTAATTTTCAAATATTCATTTGTACTTTGCACATCTGGATGCATTGATCTCTTCTTACCGTTTTTTCTGATAAGATGCTTTGCTCAGGGGATAGTGATGCTTTGCACTGGAGCAGGTACCCGGGGGGGCTGTAGGCCCACCACCCCTGGAGGCTTTAGCTAGTGGCTGACCTGCTTTGGGGTTGGCAGTAATCCTGCTGGGCAATCTCCAGGTGCACTTTTCAGCAAACACATCTGTGCTTCTATAGTTCTTTTGCACCTTTTGTCTTCTAGTATGTTGTGGGCCACAATCAGGGCAGCATTGCCCTGAAGCAGACACAGGTTGACATGCAACCTCAGGGACGCTGGACCTTCCCATGCAGAATGTTACGTGCAGAAGACTGGACATGAAGGCCTGAAACCCAGGATTTTCCCACATAAGCACTTTGCTGTGGCATCTCAGTTGGAATAGCTTGGGTTTTTTCTCTAGACAGCAAACCAAAACCCTCTAGAGAGCAGCTCAGTCCTTCAAAACTAGCTTCACCTAAGAATAGAGTGCTTGAGCTGTCCATTTGGCCTTTCTCTGGCCGTAGCTTAGAAAAAAACCTACAGTGTTTTGCTGTGTTTCATGGGACCACAGATGAAAATCAGAGCCCTGGCCCTGGGCTGATCTTCTAGTGTCATATAGACTGGCAGAGCAAGCACAGGTGAAGTCCTAACCTACACCTTCATTGGGTAGCATGATGCTCCTCACTGGGCCATGGGGACAGCTGAACCACACCAGAACCTATGATATGTCTGTATTTACCTGCCTGGGCTTTTAGCCCAGTGTAGATAGGGCCCCTATTTCAAGATAATCCTCAAGATCATAAATTTACCTGTGCAGATGGGACCCAAAGGGAATACCAGAACAACGAAGGAGAAACACCAACAAGGAAAAATGTACCTATTAGGCAATCTGAGCCTTTGTGCAGCCTACATTAGTACCAGCAGGGTTATAGTTACTTTTAATCATTCAACTAACTATACTAGTGAAAACTTTCAACTTTCAGCCATTTAAATTGGAAAGGTCCTTAAAATATTTATTATTACTGTAAATCACACCATTTAAGGTCAAAGCAGAAGCATTTGTTGGATTCAAGCAGGATCCCAAGTTGTTTTCTTACCTGGAGGTTGAGTCCTGGTGGAAAGGTCTGTGTTTCTAATTTTGCTGTGCTATTTTGTTACTATGAGATGATGGGAACACCATTATGCTGTGCTATTTTCTATTTTTTAATTGGTCGTTCATACACAGGTCTGGCTGGAGTTGAAAATCTCAGGGAAAAAGCCATTAACACCTGCATGTTTGACCTGCAGTTTATAAATCAGAACATATGTTTTCATATTTCTACCCCGCCCCAAAACCAGAAAAATGTGTTACTGGATATTTGCAGCAAGCTCCGATGCACATTGTCTTTCCAGTGTCAGCAGACCCAAGTGTCAAAAGGTATAAATCATTGCAATTACATGGATTTTGCCTGAGGTCTAGCCTTGATTGATGTCGCTCCTAAATAAGATATTATTGGGGATGTGGAACATGCACACTTCTTAACCTGCTGCGCTAAGATTACACAATTGCACTCTTGCTCTTTTTGTGACCGTATGTTAGGGCATCTAAAAGTCTTGGTGGATTTCTCCATGTTATTTGTGTGACGACTGGCATCTTAGATGGTTTATTTAGCTTGCTATTGTGGAAAACACTTAACCACATACTTGCATCCTCTTGCAATCACTGTTGAAATCAGCAAGACTGACTTTTGCACTTGCAGTTCATCCCAATTTAGCTGACTGGAATCGCTAACTAAGTCCGTGTGGAGTGGCTTATGCCGATGCTATGGTGCAGTTGGAGCAGGAGAAATGCTCTTCTCTTTCCATCCCAAAGCAAACCCACCCGAGCACTGCTCTGACCTGCCTAACTCATCCCATCCTTCCCATTTTTGATGAGCACACCTTCAGCGTTTCAATACTTCCTCAGCATCTCTCCTGTTGCTCACCTGGCGTGGCAAGAAATCCATATCTCCCTACAGGTTTTTGTTCTTTTAACTTTCGGGTTTTGTTTTATGAGATGGCACAGGGAAAAATGTTCTTGGAGAGCTGTTTGGATTTAAAAAGCCAGGGGAGCTACTGCTGTAACTTGGATCAGAGCTGGTGAAGCGGGCTGACTTTTTGAATGTGGTGTCCTAAAATCTCACCGATTTCCACAGAAGAAAGATTGGGCCCTGAGCTGCAAACTTGCATCTGCAAGAAAATAACAATTTGCATTGGATCCAGATTTAGTATTGTATTTAGGCTGTACATTAAAAAAAAAAAAAAAAAAACAACAAAAAACCCCAAACAACAGATGTGACAGCAGATGGATCAGTGGATTATCATGGGAAAAAATGCATATAAAAAGAAAAATAAATTAATGAATCTGCTGGGAATATTACACCTTTAAAAAGTTCCTACCCCTGCTGTCCTGTCATTTTAAGTAACAAAGATGTAATCATTTTTTGAGGGCAAGGATTTAAACAGTTTTAAAAAAGAGAAACTTTAGGTTGGGTTGTGGGTTTTTTTTGTTGTTTCCTAGAGTAATGGCACTTACTTGGAAATCATTGTAACGGTTACCTTACCCTTTAAGACCAAAAGTTCTGACTTGAGTCGATGTACTTAGCTAAAAATCCCTGTAGAGATTCAGGTTTCTTGCTTGAGCTGCCTGGAGTGGTGAGTTCAGGCCTTTGCAGTGATTGTCAGCTAGGAGAACATTAATGGAGTATTAGAAAAATGAAGTCTCCGACCCCTCCTCCCTTCTGGCTGGTTGTTTCTACATGGTGGGAAGGAAAACATTTTCCCCGTCAGCCATTTACTGTGCAACAGGGGGAAACTGTCAGTTTGCTATGAGCAAACCCCGGCAAGATAAGTCAAAATGATTTACCCTGTAAATAAAGTGGGCTGTTTTCTTTACTTGAAAGAATTGCCCATGTGGCGAGACTTCCTATGGGAGGGGATGTGGTTGGCCCTTCGCATTTATCCACTGTGTTTGTCTTTTTTGAAAAAGCAACATTGGAAAGATTAACAAGTCTGTCACTGAAGGAACTGATATATCAAAGCTGCAGAGACAAAGCAGACCATTCATTCCTTACGTTTCTGAAATCTCACTTCCAGTGCAACCCAGGTCTTCCCATTTAGGTCCAGATGAAAGGAGGGATTTCCCTCTTCCTCCTTCCCCCTGAAGTCTTTGTGATTTTTTTATATATGTGTGTGTGTACATATATATAAAAATGTGTGTTTATATGTCTCCATATGCACGTGCTCACCCTGTACATTGCAGCTGGAGCCCTCCCAGGCTGCTGAGTTATTTGCTGGCTGGGGAGAGGCCATGGGGATACAAGGAGATGGGAGTGACCTGAGTGTGGTGGTAGACACCAGGGATCATTGTTTCCATGGACACCCCTAGAAATTTAGGATGAGTCTATTGTGTCTCTTTTACCTCCTCATTGTAAAAACTAGTAGTAGTTTTGGTGTCATTGCAGGTTTTTTTGCATCTTTTTGTGGTTTTATTTTAATTTTTTTTTTAAAACTAACCATGAGAGGACTTGGGGGTAAGGAGGGGGAGAAGACAGGGACACTGCTGTAGAGGGGACTGGATGACTTGAGATCCTTTCCAGCTGTGTGGCCATGCCTTAGTGATTACTAAGGTTTCCCTCCATGCAGAAAATCCCGTACGGAAATACCCATATGTATAGTATGTCTGACAGGTACCGGCTACGCAGGATTTATGGTGCACAGAACTCATGCACATAGATCATATTGATTAGCGTGTATGCACTGGAGAGGAAATAAAATTCACTTATCTCCTCAGGCTGAGGGATGTTCTGAGATTTCTGATGCTGTGCTATTGGGTTGGCATGACCATTTCTAGGGAGGAAAAAAAGGAGTATATAAAGGACAACCCAGAGATGTGGCAGTCCCAGCTTGCAGTCATTGCTTGGTAGGTAGAAATGCTTTCTAGTCGTATGTTTCACTTTATCTACATCTTTTCATTTGTCTACTTTAGCTGGCCACTTATACATGTATATGTTCTTCCTTCTAAGGCAAAGAAACACTGCATTGTTGCTCTCGGTGCCAGAAAGGCTGTTTTAAACCCTAATGTGCACAAACAGCTGGTGTCCAGATAAGGATCCCAGCATTAAAAAAAAAAACAAACCACCCAAACCTATTTAAAACCGCCATTTGTGGACATGCCATATGCCTCTGAGCATATTCAGCAGAGAGGCAAGAAGATGCGTGTGGCGTGCTTTCCAGGGTGTCACTTCCGTAGCACTCCAGCTCGGAGGAAGAACCCCTCTGCTGCAAGGTGCTGCCTCCCCAGATGTGCTCGACTCCATCTGGAAAGCAAAACTCTGCTTTCCTGGGACTCCCTTTCCCACTGGCCTGCAGAGCTTCAGCCACCTGCCCCTGCATCCTTGGTTTTTGCCTCAGGCAGGGCAACGCACGGTGTCCCAGGCTGTGGAGGTGTTTCCTTGCTGGCTGTTGCTGCTGGAGCAGTGTTTCACCTGAGCAGGCATGGCCGTGTGTTGTACCGCACTGGGCACGGACCCTCCTCTGTGCTGGTCGGGGTAGGAATGTCCTCCCTGCTGTAAAAGCTCTTTCTGGATGGATGTGGTGGCTCAGATCACATCTCCTCAGCATGGCAGTGTGCTGGCAAAGGGCTGAAGGACATCCCTTGGTGAGCATCGGGCTTGTTACAGCGGAGAAACCTGCTGCTCTGCCCATCACACGTGTGCCCAGTGTGTGCTGGCGCTGGAGGATGGGAGCCACAAGCCCTGCCACTGTCCTGCTTTCCCTTCCTTCCCCAAATCATTTACCAGAGGGAAACAGCCCTTCCCCTCTTCTATAGCTACATGAAGGCTTTTAAGAATTGTGGTCTTTTGTTTGTCCCTTTCCCTGTATGTTTCTATTCAAAGGACCCTTGGAAAGAAGGGGGTGAAGGTGAGATAAGTGTATAATTCACCCACCTGGCAAGAAATCTCTATGCCTGTGTTGGAGAGGCAGCACGAGGGGTAGTAGTGACAAGCTTTTATATAACCTTGGGCTATATTCTTACCTGAATAAAGTGGACCTTTTCTTAGGTGAAGAGGATTGAAAATTTAAATTCTTGTTGTGGAAGGCGCAGGGCCTGGGTTTCTTGAATCCCAGGGGATTTGTGGCCACAGGGCTCTGTATTTTTCCTTCCTACCTTTTCTCTTGTAAAGATTTTGGGTTCAGCCTGGTACAGAGCACAACAATATTCAATGCTGTGTCATACTGGACCTTTATTTATTGCGCCACAGTCAGTGCAAACTTCAGTGACAAGCTTATATATGACCTTGGGCTATATTCTTACCTGAATCAATGGAAAATATTTCTCTTGCGAACACCTGGGTTGTATTTTGTTTAAAATATGTACATTCTGGAGAAAACAGTAAATATGGCCATGAACCCCAGAGCTTGAATTTCTTCATCAAATATCCACCACTTCCTCAAGGTAAAAAAAAAAAGCAAGAAAAAAAAAAAGCCCAGAAAATGCTGAAGCTTCCCTGTACAAACGACAATAAAATACAATTGCCAGGCACAATTCCATGAAGTTTTACAACAATTGCTTTTGAGCTGTTAAGTATGCTGTGCTTTAGTCAAGGATCTTGTGCTTTTGTACACAAGCCTCATGTTTGGTGACATTGAACCTTCACATGCAGATACCGATTGTTCAAAAAGAGGGGGAGGAAAGAGGAAAGAAAACTCGGGAAAGCTATTTTACATTTGTACTGCAGATTGTTCTCTTTAATCTGCAATATAGAACAAAGACTCACTCAGTTTTTATTACAGTCCTCTCGGAGGCTGTTAGCTACAGTGTGAACCCCTCCGGGGTTAAAGTGTAGAAAAATTGGGAGATGCTTGTGGTTTTGACAGAGAAGTGGAAGATTCCAGTGAGAGAGAGGTTGGTGCCTCAGTTGGAGAGTAACAGGAGGCAGTGTTAAGTGAAAGACGTTAGCTCATTTACAATCACTTCAGTTCAATTTACTTGCTGAGGTCGCTGTCCTGCAGAGTTCTGCGCGAGCTTTATGCTTTCACATATGAATCGTTACACTGAAGCCCTTAGCTTAATCAAGTCATTATCTATCAAGAACGAGCCAGGGGCAGGGTGATGGAGGTGATGCTATTGTTAGCCAGGTATACATAATACATACCCTGCTTGCATTGTCCGAAGCAATGGCTGAATACCACAGCTTTCACTTGGAAGCACTTCTGTTTTCTTTCTCAGCTTTTCCATTAGATCTCTTGTGTTTCCCACCCAATTCAGCGCTTTGGCATCTGCCTGTGGAAGCAGGTTTCTGGGAGAGGTGACACAGTTACTTGGTCAAAGCAGCTGTGGTTTCGACCGAAACACCTGCTGATGAGTCAGGGGAAAAAGGACACGGAACCAATTTTTAATTGGTGGGTTTGCTTTGAATGTTCTGGCTCTGGGAAGTTTTTTCTCAAGCAAGAAGAAAGTGAGAGGTCATTGCTGGATGCTGTTCGTGTCTAGAGAGGCAGCTGAGGTCTGTGTTACTCAGCAAAGCAAATGGGCACAAAGCATCATTGCACCTCCTAGTCTAGCTTTGTGGTGGGGAGAAGAGAATGGTCATCTTCCCAATGGTCTTGCTCTTGTCTGGGCTGGAGGAAGGGTATTGCTCATGCCCACATCCCACTTCCCAATACGGCTTGAAAAGCGAACGTGGCGGTGTTCTCCCATACCATGGGAGTCTGGGTATCTGGAAGATCTCAGAGAAAGACTGGTGTTGGCTCAGAAACAAATGACATTATTATAGTCACATGAAAATCCAAACTGGACATGAGAAGAGTTTGTCCATCATAAATGGGACCTTCCAATCCAGGCTGACAGCTGAAGATGTAGGGACCAGGAAAGCGAGCTCCTCTACGGCAGAGCTTTCATGGATTACTGAAGGGTTTAAATGGCAGGATTTCTTTGAATGGCAAGGCCAAGGCATCTCTTCCAATTCCCTGTAACTCAGGCTGCCGAAACATTAATGAACCAGGCCCATTTGCCTCCCATCAGCCATTGGAGTGAGGGTGACTGTAAAAATAGTTAAAGCAGTGCTTTCAAGTCTTCTCATTAAGTTGTAGGACTCATAATGGGGACAACTGCTGAATGCCTCTTTTTAACTTTGCCAGTCATGAGGGGGCAGAAGATAAATGGTTATTTTCCTTACTGTGCCTCAGTTTCCCTTGATAATAATTTTAACATGCACCTATTTTCTTCATTTGATGCTCAGGGTATGAAGATGTTGTTAATTAGTCCCACATTTTATGGTGCTGCTTCATGTACTGTATTTCAGAAGAGGGTCGCTAACAATCAGTGGCGGACCTTTGTTAATTAGCATCTTGCAAGAAGGGGTTAAAACAATCCAGAAATAAAATCACCTCCTTTGTAACCTTTGTTTCAAAATCTTGACAAGCCAAGGATGTTTGCTTTTCTCCCTGAAGGTTAAGTTGTCCTAACAGGTGCTAATTTTGTGTTTTCTTATGGAGATCTGTCCATATTAGAAGCAACTGTGAGCAAACAAAAAAGCCAATTAGAGTGCAAGGGTATTCTTCCTTCTCCTTGTTTCCATGTAGTCCCCGGCTATCTCTATCAGTCACCTTAAGCCATAGATTTATCCTTTCAAACCTTCTTGAGAATCTGTAGACTTGTGCCCTCTTTGGGGGGAAAAAACATCCTTTTAATGTCATGGGAAAAATACTGTCATGGGCAAGTAGATGATCCAAGCTAACTGGGGTTTGTCATCAGCTTTGGCAATCGGTGTAGCAGGGTTTGAGATTAATGGAGCCAAAGACTTTAAGCAAATATTGTTGGCGTGTAGTTAAACTGTCAAGAGAGCAAGAAAAAGACTTGCTCTGCAGCCACTAAATAAAGATTTGTATTCACCAAACACAGTGAACCTTTTATTAGCAATTATTTGCAGCTCACTACCTTCCAAAAAGGAAACAACGTGGTGTAACTTATTGTCAAGGGTTTATTTGCAGTTCAGGGCTTCCCCCCCTCCCCTCCCTCTCTATTTTGAGGGTTTAATTTGAGCAGGAATTAAGCTCTGCCATCTCCACCTCTTTCAAAATACTGTGGGCCAAATCTTTGTGCCATAAATAGTTTCATTCGATTTCAGAGAGATTTGAGTCTTTGGCCAAATTTGTACAGGCTGTTAAAATAATAAAGGCCCCCCAAACCAACCCAACACCA
>JAOTQQ010000004.1:24971159-25051408 GCA_026546715.1 Gallinago undulata
CCCCCCCCCCCCCCCCCCGCCTCGCAACAAACAAAAACCCTCACTGAAATTCCCCAAATCCAAATAATGCCTATTAATTTCTACAATATGTTAACACAAAGTCCAAATTGTTTTCTTCCATGTAATCAACTGTCTAGTTTGTGAGATGTAATAAACCAGAACAGCACATCAATTATAATATTTTATGATTATTTTATACTCTTGGCAAAATGCGTGTGCTGTTATCTCAAACCTTATTAAAGCTCAGCTGATTAGAGGTTGAAGTTTTTACATAAATTATTGATGTTGCTTCTTTTATTCAAACATTTTCATAACAAACTAGCTAGGAAAATATTTTTCTTGGCCAGACTGGTAAGATGAGAGACTTATGTCCTAGGTAAGAGTGTACAACTGTTTGTTTGGATTAAGGACACTGAACAAACAGCTCTCTGCATCTGTCTTTGAAATGGTCCTTTAGCACAACATATTTACATTTTCTAAAATGAGACCAGTATCTTGTGCTCAGAAAATGGGCTATTTAAAAATTACCTGTATAGATTGCTCATGACTATTAGGTCTCCTTTGTCATTCGGTAGCTGCCCAGCTCTCTAGCTCCCCTTTCATAGAAGTTTCTGTTATACCACCTTAAAATCCAGTAACGCTGGTCTTTTCTTGAATAATTGGGTTAGTCTCTCTAATTTAAAAGGAAATTATTTCTTTGGGTATATTGCAGGAAGGAGATGCATGCTTGCATATCGGTGCAGCAATGTATTTAAATCAATCAATGAGTTCCAGAGCAGTAGGATGAAACTTCAGGGGTGAAATAAAAATCACATAAACTTGTAGGGATTGTGACTTACCCTAGGTGTCTAGAGGCGACCTGACTCTAGATGTCTTTTCTGTTCCTCTCCTCTGGCTCCCTCAGCAGCCTGGTGAGGCATCTGCAACAGAAGAGTACCTCAGGGAGCTGATATCGTAGAATGGTTTGGCTTAGAAGGGACCTTAAAGATTGTCTAGTTCCAGCCCCCATGCCTTGGACAGGGGTGCTTCCCACTAGACAAGGTTGCTCAAAACCACATCCAGCCTGGTCTCTTGAACAATTCCTACTCCTCCTGGGTAACAAGCCACTTAGCCTGCTGTATAGGTGGTGGAGTAATGGATGTTTGGGGATTTGACATAACTTTCCCAAAGCCTTACAAAGAGATTGTGACAAAAGTGAATCGGACCCAGGTTTCCTGAACATCTAGACTTCCCTCTCAGGAGTGCTTGAGCAGGTGGTAGCACAGAGAGAAGCAGGAGAAAACTGCTGGGAAACTTTGGCGATTGGAGAGCCACAATAGTTGGCATCAAAGCTGAGCAAGGAAAGATGTCCTTCATGTGAACAGAATTCAGAAAACCCTGTGTGCCCAAGTTTTGTTTTCTTTAGCTGTATCAGCTGAACCAGGAAAAGATTATTGTCTAGAAACCTCGTCCCTCTATTTTCAGACCATCATAGCTATAACAACACTACTTGCCTACTGGAGAATTATTTTTGGGTCAGCATGTACATTTCTGCTTCTACCTTTGAATGTTTCTCCAGATTCTGGAAAGGATGTCTAGAGGTGGTTTATTACAGAAATGCCACTTAATTTTCCTTTGCCCTTTTGACATCGAAAATGCATATCTAATATAAGTTATTTGTTTTCACTTGCCATGTGCTAAGGAAGTTTATACATTGCAAGCATTACCAATCTAAACAACACAGGCTAATTGGTGTCCTTGTAAAAATAAAACAACATGGTTGTTTGAAGGTTTGTCATGTGTTCTGGAGCAGAAATGTTTAAATGTCAAAAAGATTTGATGTCCATGATTGAACTTTCATCTATCTTCTGAGTTTATAGCTATAGGAAGCTCTTCATCTCTGAGCCATCTTCAAGCATGACTTAATGCAAAGAGTTGGATTCTGCACATTTAAAGGATTTTTTTTTTTAATAGACAAAAGTTCTTTGTAGAGAGCCATTAATGATCCTGGTCACACATGTAGTGATCTGTATTTGACAGAGTGATGGAGGGTATCTGAAAAGTGTTTCTTAACACTTCAAAGGGAAGTCACAACAGCAAAAGTGAAGAAAGATGAATGGCTGTTGGGAACAGCCTCCGACAACACATGATGTGCTGTGTATTAAACATGTCCTTGTGAGGACTTTAGCACTGTGTAAGTTACCATGTGTCAGCTTCTCCACAGTAACATGCTTAACAGCTAATAGATTTGCTGTCAGTGCCTTGATGGTGCATAGATTAATTTTGTAGTAGTCTAAGAGATTGACTATACCAATACATTACCTCTGCAGTCCAACTGAGTCTTTAAGGAGGTGTAACACCCTGCTTATGGCTGTACCAATACCGGGATAAAAGTGTTTCTGTTGACGTGGGCTGTTTTCAGGGAAGAGCAGAAGTAGCTGCCCTGAAATACGGTATCACTAAGGTGAGTGGTGACCCAGACACACTTTTGGTTGAGCTGCACCCTAGACTTGTGCTATGTGCTACTGGGCACAGAAAAGGCATTTGCGAATAAATACTAAGTCACTTCACTTCTCTCTGTGCCACTGGCCACAGAAACCAGTATACACAAATCCCATTAGCCAAAAAGGCCAAATCCTTAGCGTAGAAAAAAGAGATTCTTTACCCAGGATGCTTCTCTTGGCATATGTTGCGCCCCTTGGAAACCCTTGACAGTTAAGGTCCAATGCCATGAGGAAGCGTCATCCTGTTGTACATGCACAGTATATCTGGAGATTTTGTTTAATAAGCAACATGCAGAATAGGTCTTCCTGAATGTATGGCACCCCACTGAGATGTCTAATCACTTAGAAGGTCCCAAGCAACTACCCAAACGCTTGGACAGCAGTTGGTAGTCTCTGCAGATAGCTCTCTTCTGGATCCTTTTCCTTTATCATGGGATTTTTCCCCTTGTCTATGCAAGGAGATCATAGTTCTTATTGTTGCCTTGCTGCCATCCTCCCTAAGCTCTCTC
Organism: Gallinago undulata; assembly: GCA_026546715.1. Classification (NCBI taxonomy): domain Eukaryota; kingdom Metazoa; phylum Chordata; class Aves; order Charadriiformes; family Scolopacidae; genus Gallinago; species Gallinago undulata. Next base: position 24,974,152 of record JAOTQQ010000004.1, read on the forward strand.
CTAAAGGAGAAAGAAGTCCAAAGGGACTAGGAATGTTTTGGAAAATGTCTGAAGGTACAACTGGATGGTTGGGTCACTTAAAAGGCTGGCTGAAATTGGAAAAAAAATGGTTTATGTGAGTTTAGATTCCAGGAAAAGATGCTTCTGAGGTTCAGGGATCCTCTCTGACAGTGTCTTGCTGTACGTGGAGGCATCAGCGCCTCCAGAAGGAGGTGGTGTGGGAGTGGAGGGAGACGGCTTTGGTGGTTCCCAGCAGAAGCTCACATTGTGTAAGCTATTTCCTCTCCAGCACATCTCAGGACGCTCCTTGTTGACATACGTGTTTCCATTTACACTGCAGTATGTTTGCCAGAGGGCAATTGCTCCTTTAACCTGAGCCCTTCTCTTCATGCCTTCTCTGTTTACTCATTTTTAACCCTGTTCCCTTTATCACTGCCCATCCCTCCCCTTCCCTCTCCTCCACCTCTGATTCCTATTTCTTAATCTGCCTTGTTCTTTCACTCTTTTTATTTTTTTTGTTTCCATCTCCTCCCTCCTTCTGAATTTCTCCTCTCCATTGGGACTGCTTTATTCCATCTTCCCCCCCCCCCCCCTTACTCTTGTTCTATTTTTCCCTTGCTCACACTGAGCTAAACACCATCCTCGCATGGAAAGAGATGCCCTCCTTGGGGTCATATCTCTCTTTGATTTCGTTTCATTCTATTTGAGGTTCTAGAAGCTTTGAAACTGCTTTTTCTTCATAGCAGTTGAATGCACGGGAGGAATGCCCAGAAAGGACAAGTAGCCTTCATCCAAATTTCACAACAAACCCCCAAAATGGGAAAATTTTAGGACTGTGTTTGCATCAATGTACCGTGGCCTGATTTGGTGGAGCTGCGCCAGTCGCACCAGCTGAGGACCTAGTTCAGGACTGAGTTGCTTCCATTGTTCAGAGAAGTGGTTTGCAACATTTTCCTGGATTGTGTACGTGTTTTGAGTTTGATTTTCAGCATTTTCTATTTTCAATTACTTCTATGGAGATTGGAGCCCGTCCCTGGTCTCATATAATAATGAATTTCGTATCTCCACTCAATGCTCCAAGCCAAATCTGTGCAAAGAATCATTGTCAGTGGAACAGCGTTGCAGAGAGGCATGGCTTTTCATAAAATTTTTTAAATATATATATATATATATGTTGGCAAATGCTGCATAAATGTTATAGCTTATCCTGGCAAAACAGCACTTTTGCTGTTACAGTGGATTTCCTTAGGAAACTGATATAAATTATCCCAGCGGAAGCATCCTTTTCTGCCAGTTGCGAGGAAGGTAGGCTCGAGAGCGGTGCCAGTAAGCTGTTACTAACACAGCTCTGGCCTTGGAACTGAATCGGCATTGTTCGAACTCATGCCGAGGAGGTTAGCATGTTAAAAAACTGAGCTAGAGCATCTGTGTCGCTTTATATATATCTGTTTTTTCATAATGTCAACCTGCTCCATTTTTCTTTTTTGGAGGTCAGGGAGAACTAGCATCTTTTTCAGAAAAGAAAATAAATAGTCTCTATGAGTAAATCTATGTCAAAATTAAAGGAGGCAAGAGCTTTGGATTGTGCTTAACGGAGCCTTGGGCTCTTTTTCACTCTCCCCTGGTGACTGGGAATTTAGGGTGATACTGAAATACCTGAAGGGGGCCTACAGGAGAGATGGGGAGGGACTCTTCATTAGGGAGTGGAGAGATAGGAAAAATGGGTAATGGTTTTAAGTTGGATGAGGGGAGATTTAGATTAGACACTAGGAAAAAATTCTTTACTGTGAGGGCGGTGAGACACAGGAACAGGTTGCCCAGGGAAGTCATGGATGCCCCATCCCTGGAGGTGTTCAAGGCCAGGCTGGAAGGGGCTTTGAGCAACCTGCTCTAGTGGGAAGTGTCCCTGCCCAGGGCAGGGTGGTTGGAACTAGATGATCTTTAAGGTCCCTTCCAACCCAAACCATTCTATGATGCTATGATAGTACCATCCTCTCGCCCCAAAAGAGACACTTTGGAATCGGTGGCCTTTGCCCCAGTAGACTATTGTATTTCAAAGTCTTCATCACATCCAAGAGTTCTAGAAAATCATGGCTTAAAAGATAGATATTGTGTGTTCCTGTGACTCTGGGATCTGAGGACTGGTGGAAAAGTTCCTGGGGCCACAGAGCTGTTGGTTTTGCTGTGCGGAGAAGAGGTTGTAGCCTAAGAATCGCTCCTTGCGGGTTACAGCTGCAGAGGTCGAAGTAATTGTCCATTTTGGAAGGTGGGGTCTTAGATTGCATGTGCCCTGGGTTTGCACTTTGGACCCCAATCTGCTGCTTGTTGTGTCAGGGTTATGTAAACCCCAAGTAAAAATAATTTGAGCCGCGGTGTACAAGCTCGTTGCGCCTTAATAAGGAGAACAACACCACATTCACTCATCACGCTTTGAAATTAAAGTTGTAATGTCATAAAAGGGAAATTTTATTGTTTTCAGAGAACATAAAAGCCCTTCGAGCAAAGTCAGAAGGGTATTTTGATGAATAAGGTCAAAGTCTGGTGTACATAAAGCGAGCATTGTGCAGCATTATAGGTTGTCCTGAGTGTCAGCGAGTTACCAGAAGCCCTCATCCTGTCAACAGTAGTATGTGTGCATGAGTTTACCCTTGTAATTACCCTCATGCAAATAGAGCTGTAGTGAAGTTATGCTTGAACTTAAGTGTTGGAAGAATCAACATTTTCTTAATAAAATGGTAAGGAATCAGCATTTTGAAAGCACGGATTTGTCCCAAAGAGCTAAAATGTGGATTTTCCAAGGAAACCAAATTTTCGAAGCTGTAAAAGCTTTGATTTAGACAATGTGAAGCATTTCATCTCGATGTTCATGTTTGTTTTTTAATACCAAATATTGTAACTGTAAAACCAAAAAATTTAAGGACATCGCAGGAATGCTTTCTTTGGATTTTTTCCCCCTTTTGTTAAAATTTCCATATAAATCACCCAGTTTGCAAAGAAAAACTTAACTTTGATAAAAATGTCCTTTTCCAGTACTTTTATGATGACCTTGAATATTCAAGTTAGCCAAATATCTTTCTAGAGGGGCTAAAACAATTTTGTTCAAATACTTTTTAAACTGCTTTCTGTATTTTGCTAAAAGCAAGATAAGGCATTAATCCTTTCCAATTTATCTTAAAGCTTGGAGGTTTGGTGTATACAAAATCTTTCTGTTGCTATTTTAGTATCTTCTCCAATGCTATTTTGAAAATTGAGGGGAAAAGAAAAGAAAAAGGTGGAAGAGGAGGCAATTCAGTCCTGAGAAAATTCTGCTAGTTGACAAAAGGACAAAAATGCATTTAATCACTCAAATCTCAGCAAGGACCACTCATCAGACCTTTGAAATGTGCAAGTCCCCTCTGTTGGCTTTACCTGGTGGAGAGTGAGTGCTATGTCTTTGTTCATCAGTTGCACTGCAGTGGCTGGCCCTCTTCAAGCTGGGTGCTTCATGCAGCTCCGTTCTCCCCAGCAGACACAGCTATTCTTGTTCTCTAAATCTGCACCAAGGTTTGACTTACGGTACCCTGCCAGGGCCTGGTTTTCCAGCCAAAGAAAGGATGGCTCTGGGCAGAGTCCCTCTCTGTCCAGGGGACCAGAGAGGTGCGTCAGGGGGAAGAGAAGAGATGCAGAGGCTGGCAGCCCTGCTCCTTGCCAGCTCCATCTCAGCTCGTTTGAAGCTTTAAACCATTTGAATAACAGCCCTGAAGGGTGGAATAAAAGGTGGCAAGGAAAGCTCATTGAAACAAATAAGATTTTCCTTCTTTTTTATTTTTTTTCTTTTTCTCCTCATGAGAAAAGGCAGACTGTGACTTGCAATGAGTGGTGTGACTCACTGTGACAGGAAAAAAAAAACCCACCAAGCCACAGCATCCTTGCTCGTGCAATGGCTGCATTACTGCCCTCCTCCATCCCTTCCCTGTTTTGCTCCTGCGTCCACGTGGCAGGCATTACACTGATCCATTCTTAAACTCTTTCTGGTTTCTTTTTGGTACCAGCAGGAGAGGAGTGGTGTCACAGGAGTGAAGGCTCTGTGACAGGTAGGTTTGGTGGCTCTGCCAGCCGTGCCCAGCCTGGTCGCCCCAAAGTCTGAGCAAACCCAGGGTATGTCACATGCAAAATGTGGGAGCAGCCCCATCCATGAGCTCTTTCAGCTCCTCCCAAAGTGGGTGTCTGCATTTGTCCCTTGGTTAATAAAAAAAAAAAAAAAAGGAGGAAAAAATGAAAGGATCAAAGTGTTAATTGTAAAACATCTTGCAGTGCCAGGTGGAAATGAAAGCAGGGTGATCAGTGAAATAACTGACGGGGATGGAACCAAAGTGCTTTTTCCAGCAGCTCATTAGAATAATGAGGAACCCACAAAGGACATGGGAGATGCAAACAAGCTTTGTTGCTCTGTCATTATTTTTAGGAGCAATGTGATACCACTAAGGACTGGGTTAATAACAGATAATTGCCTGGCCTTATTCTTGCTTTTCTCTCTCTCTTTTCTTTTTTTTTTCTTTTTTTTTTTCCACCTCTTCCCTGAATGGTTTTATGGGATGTGGACTTAGTAATGTTGTGGCAAAGTGTCATTTCCTCTTTTATTGGAATGACTCAAGTCTGCGCGTTGTGGTGGAGGTCAGGAGCGTGTTTATGAAGTTTGCACTGTGGTTAATCAGTAGGAGCATGAAAGTTTCTTTCTCTCTTCATTTCTGTAGGGGGATGGAAGAAACTCTCCATAAATTTTCTGGACTATGTTGTTCTGACATGAGCTTGATCCTGAGGTGATGTCCACTGAATCAGCCTATGGATCTTCCCCAAACCCCCTACTCCTATGTACTGCTGTGCTCGCTCTCGGCAGGGCTTCCAAATCTGTTTGTATAAAGCTTATTGAAGCCCTGAGATCTCGGACTATGGAGGGGTCTGGGCTAACAGTTACTTTTCCTTCTTTGCCCAGGCCTGTTTCTGACTAATTTAGGTCACCGTTTCAATAAAACCTCTGTATAATTATATTGGTTGATATAATTAATTTTTATTTTATTTTTTAAATTATCTTAAGGCCAGTTTTTGACCTTGATTTAGCTGTCTGACTTGGTGGGTCTGCAGAGGGACGCTTAGTTATCATCAAAGAGCTCTTAAACACTCATGAGTTTGCAATTGCTGACCTAATGTGAGGCTCAGGGACTCTATTTGCAAGGAACTATAGTCATGGTCAAGTGGCCAACTCACCCCCATGTCCATCATGCCCCTCTGGAGTGACACAGCAGTAGCAAAGGACTCCATGAGAACAACTACAGCCATACGTGGTTGTTGGGTAGAACTGCTAACGGGGAGCCAGAAAGGGCAGTACTCAGCAGCACAGTCAATCGGAGTGTAAAGCTGCTTGGAAAAGTACTAAAAATGCTTAATATTGGTGGAGATGAACAGGAGAAAACATCAGAATAATCAAGGAGAAACATGGCTTTCAATAAAATAATCTTTGAAAGGCCCATTAGATTAGCAAGACTTTCATTTTTGGGTCAATGATTTTTAAGAGAATTGTGTGCAGGAAAACTGGGGCAGAGAACTTTATGCTCTTTGCAAATTCTCTGACTTGACCTGGACACATGTAAGTTAAAGCTGAAAATGAAAAATCAATTTTTATTGTACTTCAATGTCCTGCCTCTTTAAGAAAAAATTAAAGAAAACATAAACAAAAAGCCCCTGGAAATACAATTGTTCAAATCTGATCTGGGTTACACTAGTGGAAAATCTAGAATAGAGTCATGAAACCTGTTAATGCCCATCAAAATAGTATTAGTGAAGAGATTTGCCCTTTCTAATAAAATACATCAAGTAGAAAATTTTACAGTGAAGAAGGAGCTAAGCACCCAGTTTAACTTGATAACTATCTATCTATGTGGGTAAAGAATTTATAACATGGGACAGCAAAATGTGTAATTTAAGGCCAAGAGTTAATTCTTTATTTCAGCTTGCTACTTTGTCTGATGGTGTCAGACAAAATAGGTGTTGTATCTCCATTGAGGCTGCACAGTCAGAGATGTGGACATTGCATATTTCAAGGAGTGGTTGTGATGGCTTGTTGAGACCCACGTTAGGCTTTCTCAGGCTTTTCAGACTGATGTCGCAGACAATGAAGATATCAGAAGAAGAACTGATGTGTCTGAGACTGCAGGTTTGGGAAGCAGTGGAGAGGGGTCATCTGAAGGAGTGCAGATGGGGAGAGCGACATGGAAAAGGCAAGGAGATATTTGGGCCGGCAGAAAGTCAACAAAGCTGATGCTGGCTTGGCTGTGTGCAGACTCCTTTGAGATAAACTGTGGTGGAGCAGAGACAGTGTTTGCCTGCTGCAACCCTACAGCTTTCCTCATCCTTTTATGCCATATTTGATTTATAGAGGCACTTAGTGGCCAGATGTGAGGGTATAAGCAGCAGTCAGGGGGACGTTAATGTTGTCTCTTCTTGATCTGTTTCTAATGAATGCTCAAGCATTTAGTCTCACTTTTTTAGCTGTGTATTGTGAATGTGGGTTAAATAAATCAGTAACTGGTCAGCTGAGATGTTCAGAGGAAGGCGATAAAACAAAAAAGCAACCCACGTTCAAGTCATGTTAAGAGTGGGATGAAACCATCAAAGAAAGGAAATTAAAATTGAAAGCAATTTTAACTCGCACAATTAGAGATGGAGGACCTTGGAAAAACAACATGCCTGAAAGTGTCCCTAAGATAATAGCAAACGGCAGATGAAATCCAAGTTCTTAATGCAGCGCCAAAGACAGGGAACAAAATAGCCATTTTAGGACTTCCCATCACTGAGCTTATAGTGGCAGCCTTTTGTGCACATGAGTGCACCAATGTCTCGGTGTTGTCCAAAGATACAAATAAGTCAGGTTTTGGAGAAGAGCAGATCATGCATAAAAGCTGGGAGGACTGAACTGTGGGAAAAACTGAGAGGCAGTGCTTATGAGGAGAGTTAATTGGACAGGGACAATCACTGTTATGGAAAAACAATGATGAATTACATTCAAAGGAAGGCAGAAAAGGAAGAATTTAAGGTGAATTTGGTGGAGGTTTAAGGGATGGAGCTCATATGGTTAAAGCTGTATAAAAGGATGAAGATAAATCTTTTGGAGCGGGGAACAACACAAGCAGAAGATGCATTTGAGCTGGGAAACAGTGCCAAAAACACTGGTGGCACTCTGTGAAGCTTGAGCTTGCACCAAGGGTTTAATTTGGACACGGCTCTCTGGTCAATTCTGTACAATGGACCTGAAATGAGATGCCAGACTTTGGGGAAAATCCAGATCGTTTCCAGATTTGGGTGTGAGTGTTACAACTCTAGGATCATGTCTGTTTTTGAAAACAAGGAATGTTTGCACAGAGCGACTACGGGGACACTGTGATGGCAGATGGGCACCAGAGTGGGAGTGCTAGCATGGGAAGAAAACACAGGGTATGGACTATGTGCAATTTTTTCTGACTACCCAGCTTTTGGTAGGTGGTCCAGGTTTCTTCATTCCCTCGGGCATAGTCAAGTCTCCCAGAAAAAATAATAAAAAAAATTGTTTATGCCTTTAATAACTGAGCCACCCTTGGTGGTACACAAGGGAGAGCATGCATTTTAAATTACAGGACAGAAAAAAAAAGTGGTTCACAATCTTATCCCTGTTTGCAAACCCACCAAAGCATCTGAGAGCCTTGAAAAGCTTCCAGCACCACGAGGTTTGCCTATTCCAACTTCGTCTCATTATTTTCCTTTCCCTGCACCTCTGTGCGTCTGGAGCCCAGCTGAGAATGGAATGAGCAGCGCCGAAGGACTGTGAGAAAGACGATTTGTGTGGTAAACCCAGCACAGCCAGAAGCAGGAAGTACCAGATTTATCATGGGAAATCCTCTTGTTGTTAGATGTTTCCAGCCTACTTCTCCAGGCTTAAGCTATCTCAATGCTATGTGTAGGCCTTGGTTCGACAGGGATGCTCAGCGTTTGCCTGACTTGAAATGCATGAAGTTAATTAGTAGTCTGTTAAATCAGGGCTCTGTCACTGTGTCAGACAATCCCAGTTGACTCAGGACTGCTTGAGAGTTTTCTGTGTCTCCTGGGACAATGTAACAAGGCTATTAGAGGAAGTTTAAGTTCCTTGAGGTGGGGTTGGATTCCCTCTGGTCTCCTTTAGAAGTGCCTGCCCCAGTCCTGCTCTGGTTCTATGTTGTTCAGGTGGCTGTGGGGCTGCAGGTTGCTTCTTGAGGAGCAGGTCTTCTGCCTGTCATCACTGCGGGATCTCTGCAGTCAGCTGTGTCCTCCCTGAGGCCGGTCCTTGCTTTCCATCACATCGAGACTTGGCACCCAATTTGCTTGCTGTCCTCACGCAGATGAGTAGTGCAGCATCAGCAGTGTGGTGCCTTCAGGCACAGAGCCAGGCTGTGGATGATACCTGGGTGTATCTATTTTCTTGGCTGTTGTGGAGAAAAGGAAGCCCAGCCCTCCATCCCTATCTTATGCATTGGCTGCCTTTGGCCCTGGAGATGAACTTGAAGCCTATCAAATCTTTTTTGTATTTGCAGCAGGGAGCTCAACAGCTTCAATATGCATCATGTGGAGGATGATATTCCACTGTTTTCCCTTTATTCTTCTTCCTGCTGGTTCCCTGTGATGATTATTAAGAAGGAAGAGATGGTTCTCTCATTCCCTATGCTACTAAAGATTTTATGCACCTTTCATACCTCTATAACATCACTCCCACCACAGCCCAACCATCTGCCTTTGTGCTTCAGAATACATATCTCTCTCTGGAGGAGCCTCCATCACTGTTGCACTGGTCTGAGTTGTATGCAAATTAGCGTTAATCAGGAGGAATAAGCCAACCAACAGCTAGGACATAGCAGGGTGTCATGAATGATTTATAATTATTTCCTCCTGAAACCACTTGACATTTGCCATTACTTGAAGTCTGTGTTTGCTGTGCTTGAATCAGGCAGAAACATATCTCCTGCTAAACATAATGGGGGTCATTCCAGTAAGCAAAACTGTATGTACTGTTGATGGCTACAGTATAATTTTATTGATTTAAAGTGTTTTAATTAGAGGCATGATTTCAAGCCCAGATATAAAGGTGGCTCGTTGGTGTAATTGCACAGTAATCTTGTTCAGTGCCCCAGATAACACTGTGATGTCTCCTAATTTATGGACAGTGTGTACATCAAGTGATTAGGGGTCTGGGATGATGAGGCTGCAGTATGGAGGGCATGAATGAGTGGGAGGAGATGACAGAGTCCTAGGCAGAGACACTTCACAAGGGCAGCCAGCTCCGCTTAGCACTTAGCCGATGTTCTCCTTGTGTCCCCAACTTGTCACAGGGGAGCAGAGGTGAAAAGGGAGGACTATGATGTATACAGCTTGGCTGTGGGTCTCTGAGGAGGTTTCACAAAAATTTTGGGAGTGTCTGGAACTGGAGTTTTTGATTCAGGCGCATCTCCAGACTCTTCTGTTTATAATATAGCAGTCTGCTTTCGTTGTGGATGGTGCATATCATCTTTGCTGTAGCTGCTCTTCAAGGCAAAATAAAACCAAAGGAAGGCAGAAAGTTGTTGCAAGCATTAAGCTAATGTTTATGTTTTTTAAGCTTTGGTTGTTGTCCATTCAAATGAGGAACTTTTGCAGCATTGTGTCTCAAAACATCCACTTATCAGGGAAAGGATGTACTCTGTCTTTGGGGAACCAAGCAATTCATCACACTCTGGCTGTAGGACTCTCATGGCTATGAGATCCCAACTGTGGGAGAGGGTGACAGAAGTACTGAAGGTCAGGATTGCAGTCCTGTTAGCCCAAGAAATTTCCAACCATGTGAGCAGAGTGTAAGGGGACACAGCACAGCAGGTTGAGGTTGCTGGGCAGGAGCAAGCTGGCCTCTGATCCCGAGTTTCCATACTGTCATGTTTTGCTTTGATACTATAGTGGCTATAAAAAAAAAGTGAAAAGTGATAGATTATAGCAGAATACATACAAATATTCTGTGTTATTTTAGCAAGTTAATATGTGTGTAACACATCCCAGGGGGATGCCAGTGGCTTCCATGGAATTTTATGAAAATGGAACAGGGTACATTTGGTCAGAGGGAAGCCTCAGGCTGCCAGCAAACTTTTTCTTCCTCTCTGATTATTTTATTTAGATACATATACGTGTATGTATATGTAGTAATTTAAGGCTAAGACTGTTGTATTGACTATCATTTTCACAAGGCTTTGAAAGAAAACAGGAGCTTTGTTGTCTTGCAACTGAGCTAGGCAAGCCTAGCTTAGATGAATCTTCTCTAACGTAGCTGCAAGGTCGGATTGAGAAAACACTCAGAGTAATTATCATAATTTCATAGTTTGATGCTACAGGCTGGGGGAGCTTTAGGGCTCTGTCCTGAACTAATTGCTCTACTATACTTTCCTTAACACCTCGGATCATGGAATGTAACTCGTAACGTTGAGTCTTAAAGGCAAGTATCTCATGGGCCTGCAAAAGAGAGTAAGACAGCAGAGAACAAGGACACTTGGAAGGTACTTTGTTCTTATAAAGGGTATAAATATCCCTTGTACTCTTGGTGCCAATATTCTAACTTCAGCCCAGTTCAGCAGATTTTGATTGGTCATGGTACCAGTTCAGCAAGGAGCCTCTTGGCTTCTGGGGTGGAAGGTTTGTAGAGGTCTGCTTGCTGTCTGCTCACCCACATCATGGGTGAGAAAGCAAGAATCCTCCCTCTGCCAAGAGACTGGGATGTAGGTGGTGGGATGATGTTTGCCAGATTTCTAATGCTTAGTTTTCAGGGCTGAAGAGTCAATGTAGCAAAAGTGAAACCAAGGTCTCATCAATGTAGTGCTTTGTAGACAGATGTCAGAGAGTTGGCCAGGTCTGAATGGAGAGGTCTTGAGCACTATTGCTGACCCAGCATCATATTGCAGAGCATCTGCTCAGCACCAAGCACAGGCAGAATAGGCTTCTATTTTCCTGGAAATGACTGTGAAGATACCATCTGGGATGTCAGTCGCTTGTATGCACCACCCATGTGAAAGGAGGATAACATGCCTTGACGGGATTTGCCCTGCCACGGGACCAGAGCCCAACTTCACTGGTTGATCCAGGCCACAGGGCCATAATCCTCTCCTGATGATAACATCCTTGCTATGAATGACTAGAACCTCTGTGGCCTTCTCCCTCTCATTTTCTGTGACAGTGATGAGGCAGTAAAAGTAGTCCCTTCTTAGGGATCTGATTTTATAACATTTTGGTTTTGGAAGACTTTTGGGATCTGACTAGCCAGAAATAGAAAGAGAAGTCTTTAGAGTGGCATGCAGGGCATGTGAAAATGTCCATCAATTCCTTTCCACTTGGGTGTGTGCTTCAAGGGCAAGGATGGCTGTGGTAAACGCACAATCGATTATGAGGGCTTAATTGCTTTTGAAATGACCATGAACTTTTTATTATCATAGCAGAACGTGCTTTGGACTCTGCTGCGGCCAGTATTTAGATTGAGGCAGACCACAGGAGGAAGAGAGCATTACCCTGCTACTCAGTTCCCCACGCTCCTGTCTAAAAACAGAGAGACGAAAAAAGGAAAAAAGAAATTTTCCACGTATTCTAGTCCTCAGAGCTCTGCAAGCTGCATCTAGCTGTAGGTTGCCGCACTTGGGGTCCTGTGCTATTAATTTTGTGGTGAAGGGGATTTGCATTTCCCTGCTTATCCATGGATCCTGGAGCCTGCTTGCTGGAAAGTCTCTGCTCTCAGAGAATTTTCTTGGCCATGTCCTATGTCAGGCAGAGGCAGGACAAAAGCAAAGTCTTCACACAGAACAGTTGAGGTTGGAGGGCATGTCTGGAGGTCATCTAGTCCAACTTCCCTGCTCTAAGGAGGGTACGCTACAGCAGGTTGGTCAGGACGTTGCCCAGCTGGGTGTAGAGTATCTTCAGTGATGGAGACTGCAGTCTGTCAACACGCTCCAGTGCTTGACCACCCTCAGTATAAAAAAAGTTTTTGGTTTCTCCTTGGATTAATTGAAGTGGTTGAAATGGGGACTCTGGTTTTGGCTCGTGTAGCTCCACATGCTGTCCAGATCGCGTACCTTGGCCTCTCTTTGTGGAGGCCAAATTGAAAGTGACAGTCTCGGACTTCTGCGGCTGATGTTAATGCCTGAAATCTGGCTCCCTGGGACTTGGGTTTTAACTTACCCCTTGCATTTCAGACATCTCACGTTCCTTATTCTCCGAGTGCTTCTAGCCTCATACTGGGCCGGTTTTACAGCAGAGCAGAATTATTCCCATTTCACCCTACCTGAAGGGTGGGCTAGTTCTTTTATGAGATTACAACAAATCTGTATATGGTAGAGAATGTTTGCAGACCCTACCCAAGCCTTTCCTATTGCCTAACAGGAGTTAACTCCTTCACTCACTCCCTTTTTCTCTATCATGCTCTAGGGAATTCAGCAAGACTTGTGGAAAGGGAATGGTGAGCGGACCCTGGTTACAGAGGCTTGCACTTGTGAAATATCTCCATTTTAATCCACATGTTTGTTCCAGCTAGACTATTTTCACAGCTGCTTAATGTGGGGGGAGGAAGGGACACTAACAAGTCTTGTGAGAGACCTCTCCAGTGCTTCAGTTTCTCATTTCCAAACATCCTTGAAAAAGAAATCACATCCACTTACTTACACAAATGCCCCAAATAGATTTTTCTGTAAACTGAGGGAGAAAAAAATATAAGAATGAGTCTCTAGTTGGAATTTAATTCAACAAAGGGCTGAATCCTCCCAGCACTGGAGCTGTTCCACATTTGCATCCGTTGAGGATGTGACCCCCAGCCCTCAGCCCTAACTGAACTTTCTCAATAGTTTTATACAGCAATGGGACACACACACTAAAAAATAAACGTAGATTTCAATGGGAAGCATTTACAAGCCTGTATTGTTTCCATAGTTTCAGTGCAACTATAATTCTAGCCCTAATGATAAAAGCTATAGTATTACTAAGATATAGGGCTTTTTTAATATTTTTTTTTCCTTTTCTGGTCTTGGGTGGTCCAGAATGTGCAGTAATTCATGTTCTCAGCTGGGTTTCCACCACATTTCTGATTGACCTGATTACTTTCCCAATGACAGAATCCAAAATTGAAACCACATCAGAACTCACTGGAGTTGGTTCTGTGTTTGATGTTCCTGGAGCTTCTCTGGCGGCTCAGCAGGATATATGTCTTCATGAGCTTTTTTTTTTCTTCGTTTTTTTTTCTTCTCATGGTGGGCTTACATTTGGGATGTTACTAACGGGCTTTGGACTTTTACCTCCACAGCCTGAACTGGTTAGAGAAGTCCTGGAGGGAGGGCAGCATGGGAGGAGAAAATTCAATATTTCAGGGCCTAATTCTGGACATTAGCATGTATGGCTTGAGGGGGCTGTGCCGAGGAAAGGGCTTTTTCTGCAGGAAAAAGGATCTTTCATGACAGTTTATATTGTTGCCCTGACCCTCAAAACTCTTTCCTCCTCCCAGTCCTAGTGGAATGAGCACATATGAAGGGATGAGCACATATTAAGGGAGTTAATTTTTCACCACCTTTGCTATAAAGGGAGTGATGGGGACAAGCTGAGGTGAATTTATTATAGGGAAGAGTGTTTATGATGGCATTGAGAAGGTTCCTCTGAAAGCTATGCTGCCTCACTGGAAGTCCTGAATTTGAATGTAATTGACTGGGAGGTTCGTGTAGTTTCTTTTCCATCCTGCACAAGCTTCTTATGGTTGCCCCCAGCAAGGCAAAGGAGCAGAGCAAGGAGTAATGGGCCCATTCCTCTTTCTCTCTGTTTCCCAGCTACACATAAAGTCATTAGGGCAGTATGTGATGTGGGGTTGGAGTGAGTCCAACTCACACCGAGGACTTCCTTGTGCCCCTGCACCCACGTCTTTGAACAGTTAATATCCACATTTGCGTGACTCAGGTAGGGTTGCATCTAGGGGAATATGTGCCATATTAGGCAGTGTTAATGGTGGTGGCACCTTCTCCTATTACATCTGCTCCCTAAAAGAGTTTGGAGGTGGGAGGGCAAAGCCACAGGCACTGTGCTTCCATGCAGTCATAGACAACAGGGATCCAGAGAGGACATCTAGTTTGTGCTCAGCTCAGTAGCTCCTCCTAGCAGAAAATCTTTGCTCTCAGAGGTGTAGGGCTAGAGTCCTTTCAAGAAGGTGGGAAAAGCGTTTTGCAAAACAATAGGAAGTGGAGAGTGTCGTGAAAACACACTCCAGCTGAGTTTTGGCACCAGCAACAGAAAGCTTAAAGAATCTTGTCCAACTCTTCATGGCTTTCAAAATGAACATCGCGATGCTGTAAGTCAAATAACATTGTCCAACCCTTTTCGTCCTGTTTGTAATTCCACTAGGGACATCATTACAGTAACCAGCTGCTCTGGGATTCTCTAATGAAAACTTTGTTTCTGAATAGAATAATTAAAGCTTCATATTCAATTGTCAAACAGCTCCGTCTTTGCTCAGTGCATGGATGTGATTAGCCACAGCAAACCATTCTGCAGCTTAAACACACAATTGCATCTAGTATAAAAATGATTAATTAGGCGACGTGCTGTTTGGGAAGTTTACAAGCAGATCAATGAATAATGTTTAAGTGAAAATTTTATAGAGACGTTACGGGCACTGCAGGTTGTGTGAAAGCCTTGTTGATGGCTTACGAATGCATGTATTCCTGTCCTATAAAGAAATTGTACATCATGAAGACAGGTTCAGCACTTATACATGGGGAGGGAAAGCCTGAGGTTTTTGGGGTTTTCTCTGCATAAATGTTTTTGACAGGAAATAATTTCTTTTCCCCCTCTCAAAGCAAAGTTCAGTGGATAGTTTCTCCTTTGAGCAGTATTTCCCCAATTCTGTTAAAAAAAAAAAGTATTTTCTTTTTTTTTCTTTTCCTTTTGATTTCTGTTCAGAATGGGGGAAAAAAAGATTGTGTATGTCTGGGTAAATGACCAGTAAACTGAAAAAAAAATCCACTATCAATAATCAAGGTATAAAAAAAATAACTGATTAATTCAAATGAAGTTCCACCTTCCCCCTTAATTTTCCTTGATATTTTTTGCATATGCAAAGAAATGGGTAGCTGTATTTTGGTGTTCTTATAATTTTATTATTTAATCCATAAACTTCTCCAGCCTCTCTTGAAATTTATGCATCCTGTGTCCATAGTCCTTGTTGTTTACTGACGTCTGATATCAGAGGTGAATCGGGGTTTTTAACTGAAGCTTACAGGCTATCATCTTGTCTTGTTCTCTATGGCTGTTTTGGGTAATCTCTTTAGAAAAATCATTAATGCCTGTAATTCAATGGAACAATCTCTTGGGGTGTAAAAGTATCACAATGAAGCTGCTATTGAGATGTTTTTGTCACCCTTCTTTTCTGGTTCCCATCAGCGGATCAGAGCCGTCTTCTGCTCCTTGCAGCAGGAGCCACTCCTTCAGCTCTGGTCATGGACTTTGTTGGGTTTGGTATTGGTTTTCTGGAGCTCTTTTCCTAAGGAAAGCTCAGATAGGACCTAGTATAGAGGCAAAAATAAATTCTCAAAGAAAGATTAATTCTGTCTTGCTGTATGTGGCCCACAGATGGCCCCAGGGGAAGGCTTTTGATTTGCACCTGAGTCATCTTTACATTGACAGTCACGGGCTTTCTCTGAAGCTACTTCTAATACATCTTTCTCCCTGTTTACAGTCTTTGGGATGAAGACAAATAAATAAACGCAAGCAAGCGCATTTCTGTCCTGTACCGTATGTTGCCAAAAATAGTAGTCAGATGGAAAAGATTTTTCCAGAAGTCTTCTGCTGCATAATCTGTTTCAAATAAAGATAATAAAATAAACAACTGTTTATAAAGAGAATGCGAATGAGCAGGGCTCCCCCGCTGCCTGTTGCGAGGGCGCTCTGTGCAGGCGTTGTCTGCGAGAATTCCTGATCTGGCGTAAAAGGTTCTGTTTTTTATCTCCAAACCCCCCACTCTGAAGCGCTAGGGACAGATTTCAGAAAATCTATGTTAAATATAGCACCCCAGAAAACTCTCAAACTCTGCTCTGAAGAGAGAAGGTTTGAGATCTGAACTGCCCGGGTCATCTCCATCAGCAGCAGGCAAGGTACTTGAGTGGTCCCTGTCTGTTTGGCTCACTGGTGGGAAATACGTGGCATGGACTAGGAGACTTATCAGCTAGCACTGCTAAAGGACACTGAAGAGCAAAATGTGATTCATGTAAGTAGGGATCCGGCCAGAGAGGTGTCACTTTGATGAAGCTGCTGCTCAGTTCCCCTTTACCATGAAAGTTCACAAGCTCCTGGAGATGCGAGTGTGGCCATTTTCCAGAGCTCTTTATTTCCCCTCCAGCACTGCTCTGTAGAAGTCTTTGAGAATCAACTCTATTTGGAGATTTCCAACTCATCTTGCACTGAGAGCGGTGGCCAGAAATCCTTCCAGAGCAGCCTTTCACACCACAATACGTTTAAGAAAGTCTGCCTCTAATCCTGGCCAGATAGCTTGAAATGCAGAAGAGCAACAAATGAACAAGAGCCAGGGAATGTGGGAAAGGAAAAAGTGACCCAAACTTGGGGTTGTTTTTTCTTTCTTTGGTTATTTTTTTTTTCTGGGAAGATTTGATTCAAATTTTGGCCTTTTCTTTGGACTGATTCTCCTATTAAAAAGAAAAGAAGCTAAAACCTAAACCTAAATACACAGAGAAGTAGATTTCCCGTCACAGGAAAAGAGGAGCGGACCTATATGGCAAGCACAGGGGAGAAGATTGCCAGAGGTGGAAATTTTCTGGGATCTGTGAGTTGGGTTCAGCTGGTTACGAGTAAGAGGGGCTAGATGTGAATATTGGATCCCTCTCTAATTTGATTCTTATGGCAGTGATTATATTTATATACAGCCTGCAGACTCCAACCAAGTGTGGAGTCTCCAGGGATGGCACAGCCACACGCAAAAGTGTTCCTACCCTAAATTGTCTGTAGACTAAGCCAACAACAACTGAGAAGGGAAATGGAAGAAGAGAAAAAGGGGTGGTCACCAGGAAAGTTTGGACGTGAGGTTTTGATTCAGGCTCCCCTCCTGCTGGAGAATCTGCCTCAATCTCCACAAATCTCATCGCTTTTTCACCTTTCCCTTGGCTCCGCTGCCTCTGTGCCGATCCTGACGCCTGACCTCCAGCCACTGAGCTCTTGCTGAGATTTGGGGTGGCCAGCTCTTGGCAGCACCCTGCAACGTCGTGGGGTGGGGATGGTGCAGGAGCAGAGGGACAGACAACTGTCTTTCCCCCTGGCAACTCACAACCTGGGCCCCTTGCCTGGATGAGGGCCTGAAAATGTGAATCTCTTTATAAACTCGGGTTATCCAGTTTATAGTACAGTTCCCTGGCAACGTATCTTTTGATGGGCTTTTTTTCCCCCCCCTCCTCTGTTTATGACAACCTTTTCATTATTCATTGTATAGTTCTGGTTTATTAGTGTAAGTTTACAGGTTATGGGCAGTATAAGGTTGGATGAAGCTTATAAAAAGAGCCGATGTTGGTTTAGAGTCATTCAAAAATTACTGCCCCAACACACTGATCTGGTCAGACCACTATTTGCAGTCTGGAGTCCTTTAAATTGTAGTACTGGAGTCCTTTAAATTGTTAATTTTGGAATTAAGGTAGGATTTGTTCTCTTCTATCCGCCGGCCCTGTCACGGCCTTGCTCTGTGTGTGCCCAAACACTTTATTTATCCACCGCCCTGCAAACTGGTTCCCGTCCTGCCCGTCCGCTTCAATTGCAGCCAAAGTTTCCTTTTAGGAATGAGGAGAGGGAGGCAGACTCGGCTTTTCCTTTCTCATCCAGCCATTTCTAGGCTTTATTTAATTTTTTGACTGTTTTATTTAAACGTTCATAAAGTTGGGGCCTAAGCCGGTCTTAAGAGTGTGCCGGGAAAGTGTTAAAACCCCATGTCTTGAGCAAGGTTGAGAAGAATAGGTTGATGCCAGGGCAATGTGTGTTTGATAAACATATGGATTTAAAGGCAGATAGGAGCAAGGAGGCACTTCGCCCTGCATATAGCTGTATTATTTATGGATGTCTTTGCTGTGCAGTGAGAACCAGGTTCTGTTTAGCTCTCTCTTTGGGTGGTCCGCGAGAGATTCTGAGTAGCCTTCAGTAGCCTTCAGGCATAATTGCCAGGCATGCTCTTGTATCTGAGATAGCTTAATAAAGCATTACATATCTTACTGCTTCTATATTTTATTACCTAACCCAGTGCATGCGGTCAGCGGGTAATTAAATTCAGCTGTGTTTTTACTCTCTGTTTTAAGGTCGAAGTATGAATTTCTCCGTGAATTCTTTGAAACGGACTAATACGATGCATGCATGATAAAGGCAAGGCTAATCAGAGCCAGACTGTTAGTGCAATATAAGGTTGCCCCAGGTGTAATTTATTTTCATATTATTGGTGGTTTTACTGTCGAACATATTAGAAGACGAAGAAGAAATAATAATTCTTTTCCGTGTACGGCCAGAAAGCTCTACGGGCTGGTTTGAGAAGCTGGGTTTTCTTTTCATTTCTATTTTATGCCACGTTTCGGCTCAACCGCTCGTGCTCCGTACTGAAGTCGATTTCAATTAACCTATTCCTTCATTAACTCACTCTCTAAGTGCATGAGGATATTGCTAGATTGCTTGGTGCCATTATGAAAAAGATTGTGGTGCAGCCTTTATTAGAAGCAATGTCTGCAGTAAAATGCATGCTGGAAAAAGCTTAAACAAATCTTTTTCTTGGATTTGACCAGCCAAGGCTGGAGTGGCCGCGTGGGCTACAGGAGGTGGACTATTTTCACTGGGGCTGAGAGTGGATTGGGAACTGGCACTGGCTGGGGGGTGGAGAGGAGGAAAGGGGGGAGCTGACCCCCATCTTCTGCCTCATGCCAGAGAGTTTGGGCAAGGCCATTGGTGTTTGGGACTCCGTGGCTGTCATGGCAGGAGTGAGGGTTGACTGGCTGAAATGGAGAGGTAACAACATCAGGAGTGCAGGACCTAGCCTTGCCCCTATAAGGGGATCACCTGTGGGACTCGTTGCAGAGTTACAATGAAGATGCCATGTTTTTCCACCCCATCAAACCTACTTTACAAACTATATTCATTCTCCCTTTAAAACTGGCCTTGCTTATCTCCTTAGACCACCATGTGTGCCATTTTGCTGTTGCTGTGGCACACCACCTGGTCAGTGCTAGAAAGTTGTTTCATGAGCAGCAAACCCAGTGGGAGTTAAAGTCCTAGAGGCTGGTACCTCAGGGTCAGTGCCAAAGGGGCATCTCTGGTGCCTGCTGGGGACTGAGCCTTTAACCTTGTAGGGGGGTCTCTCTTTCCTTCAAGAAGACTTTTAGAAAACTTACTTAAGGTGTGATTTGTCTCTGAACTGAGTTGATTATATGAAAAACATGTCTGTGGAGCTAGTCAGCACTGCCTTTTTTTTGGTGGGGAGTGATGGGCACCTTCAGAATGCAACTCATCTGACTCAGTTCAGCATTTCTTTAAAACATGTCCAGTAATGCCTGTTTACATTAGCACTAAGTGATTAAAAATGGTTGAGGACAAGACACCAGGTTAGTCCTGATGAACCTTTATTGTCTCCTTCCCTGGGTGAAAGTGTGTTTGAGATCAGCCACTGGATTGAAACCCACTGGAGATGGTCCTTTGCATGCACATATGGCCACATAGACTTCATGACTCCACTTTTGAGGTGGAAGTCTCAAGTCCTTCATGACCAAACAAGTCAAAGCTGTGGTAAATTTGCCAGATGAAGTGCTGTGACTACTGCAATGTTGCCCTTGTTTACACCAGCCTTATGGCCCAAGGCATTAGATTTAACCCTCCTTTGCTGAAGTGCAATTTGGATAAATTTGGTAAATTTGGATAGGTAAATACCTACCCGATATCTATTTACCATCCTGTAGGTAAATCGTCTTCCATCACCACCACTTCCAGGTCATTTCTATTTGCATTGTCCTTTCAGGCAGATGGCTCTTGACCCTGGTTGAAGCAGGCGGCTGGGCAAAGGGGGAGGGCACATGGAGCCGCTTGGTGGGTCTCCCCCTGCAGTTGCCATGATCACTTGGGCAATACTCCATGGGTTCTCATCCAGCATAGCTGGAGGTCCAGAGGCAGCAGAGAGGCTGGTTTAGCACACATGAAATCAGGTTGTTGTTTGACCCCTGCTCTTGCCTCCCCAGCTGTGAAGCAGTGAAAGAAATGTCCCCTCTCTCATGGTTGATTTTAGCCTCTGAATTAATATTTGCGGAATACTCGGAGGTCCCTAGCTGATGGTGCTGCAAACCACACAGCTTGACTCTGCTGTCACCAATTGGAAAGAGCCATGCTGGGCTCGGGATTTAGTCCTATAGAAGTAAGATTATTTTATTGTTCTAGGAACGATAGGGTGGTCTGGCTGCTAAATTACAGCACTCCCTGGGCTGGGCCAGTGCTTTCCCTGCCTGTTTGGGGTCAGGATTTGGCCCTTTCTGGTTTCATGTTTTCCTACTGAACTCATGAACCTGTATCAAATGTCGAAGCAACAAGAACTTGATGGTGATGCTCTGCCAGCAAGAAAGTGCTTCCTAAAAATCAGAGCTCTCCTTCCACTGAACTCAATCTTTTTCTTCCCCTCCTTTCCTTGCTTTCCTTTCCCCCGTCCCATCCGTGTAGCCCCAGTAGAAAACAACCCCCTGAAGCTGGTGACCCCAAGCACTGCCTGAGATCCAGGAAAACTTGATAGTGTGCAGATGCTGTTCTGTCTCTCAGCAATATTTACTTTTCGGATGGGTCGTAAGTAAGCGCGAGGCCAGGAGACGCTGGAGCATTTCTTGACGTGATGAAATGGCCATCGCCTCCTCCAGCTGGAGGTGGGAAGCCCTTCCCTAACTTTTCTCACCCTCCTTGGCCTTGCTTGGGGAGCGGGTGGGGCTGGACCAGCACCCCCATTCCCTGACTCCTGACTCACTCTGTGACCTGGGTGTGGAGGAGAAAAAAAGGCTCTTTCTCCCTTCCACCCTCCTCCCCAAACACACAGTCTCGGATGACTCAAGTTTTGTGATATTGGGATTAATTTTTCTCCGTCTCCTCTTTAGTTTGCATCCCACAGCCAGCACTGAGGGCATGGAAATGCCTGCCTGCTGCTGGAGTCAGCAGAGGGGGATGTCCTCTGCCCCCAGAGGGGACCAAAGGGGAGGGATTCGGGGGGACGGGGAGCTGAAGGGCTGTCTGAGTCCCAGTGCTTCCCAGGCCTGGCTCTGGGGATGCTTGCAGCCTCCGCCACGCTAAGGCACGCCCCGGGGCCCCGGCGGGCTCTTGGGGGATTTGAGGTTTTCTCCAAACCCATCTCTGATGTTGAGATCTGACTTGAACACATGCGGCAAGCTAATCGCGTGCATCTGTGCCTTTTAAAAACGCGGTCGCCTGCTGATTGGGTTTAATTCTTTATCTTATTCCTGCTAATCCGTTTTCCAATCTGGTTCCCATTTGGAGACAAATTCCCCCAAACCCCAGCCACTGGTGGGGTGGATGTGCGGCGGCGGGGGCAAAGCGGGGGAGAGAACGGAGCGGTGCTTTCTGTGGGGCATTTACAGGCCGAGGAGAGGACATGCTACCCTGTTAGATGCTGGATAACAAAAACCCCAGCCTGGCTTGTGCTACAAATGTATAACAGCCTCATAACTGTCTCCACTTGGGATCCCACCTCCCGCAGGCTGCTATTGCCATGAAAACGTGACAGCAGCGCGCTGCCAAGCATCCGAGGAATAACGGCCTGAGGGTTTTATTGCGTGGAAAGATTCCCTTCAAACACAACCACGGAGCTGGCCTGGTGGTCCAGCAATAGCGTAACAACCTGGGCTGCTTTGAATTTCGTGGCCGGCGTTGGCTGGAAGGCGGCAGCACCCACGAGTTTGCTGTAGAGCTGGAGGGTCCCCAGCGGCTGCAGCCAGGATAAAACGTACTGGAGGCATAAACTCTCCTCCTTCCTCCTCTTGCTCTCTCTCCTTGCCCAAGCCTCCGGTGTTTTCACGCTCAGAAGCTGCCAGCAAGGGGGAAAATGTGCCCCGGCGCTGTGCATTGTCTGCAGCTGGGCTGTGATGACGTTTCCCCCTCTGCTGAGTGAGAGAGGAGGGATCTGTGGTCCAAGGGCTGGGAAACCCTCACCCCTGCCACCCCCCTCCGCCTTTTGGGAAATCATTAACTCTTGCCCCTAAGTTTCTACCCCCACCATTTCTTCTTGGTTGTCCTCTGTTCCACCTCAAATCCACCCCCTCCTCCCCGATATCGCTGCAGATTTTGGTTCTCCTCCATTGCAAATTTTCACGAGCCATGGAGAAGGGGCAGAAGCCCCTGTTACGTGCTTGTGTTGTGGAGCATTTCTCAGGACTCACCGGACAGGTTCTCTCTTGAGAAAAGTGCATGTTGTTAATGTGACTGACTTAGCACCAGGTGAAATCTGGGAGAAGACCAGTTGTGTTTTGCTATGAGCTGCCTGTGAGCCCCCATGCCTCCAGATCTTCAGCTTGTCCTGCTGCCTTGATCCAAACTCATGGCTTTCTTATCTTTATTAGGTTTTTAAACCAGGCGTGTAACCTTCAGGGCTTGTTTTCTAGTAAAGATCAATCCCCAACAAACACTCTGGCAAAAGCCCCAACCAACAAATAAAGCCCTTCCAATTTCTGGGTGACAAAAAGCAGCAGCAGCAAAAATTTAGGTCCACTTAAAAAAATTATTAATCAAGTTGTGTGAAAAAAGGAATCGATGCCTGGTTTTGTGTCAGTTCGGGACCTGTGTTTCCCTAGTTGTTATCCCTGATTCCTTGCCAAGTGTCCAAGAGGTGGACTCTGTCCTCCCAGCTCCTCTTCCTCTGGGACCCCCAGCCCTTCCCACCTACCCTAATGACCCATGAGAGAAACATATTTTTTTGACTTGAAAAACACACCCCATGTGTTAAAAAACAACAACAACAACAAAACAACAAAAAAAACCCCACAACCTTGCAATTTGCTGAAAAATTCAAGACTTACAGGAGGGAAGTGACAAGCAAATACAGAAGACAAATGAGAAACGGCTGATTTATTCTGCCATGATAAAGGTCCAGAAGATGTGGCTCCCGTTCCCAGATTTATCACTGGTTTGCTCTGTGGCCTTGAACGAGCCATTTCACTTCCTTCTGGCTCCGCTTCTCCTCCTGCTCTTTGGCCCTGGAGCTTTTTACCTCTCCAGGGTGAGTGGGCTCTACCTCGTGCTTATGCATCAGGATCTGCTGTCACAGCCCCAAGCAGCCGTTTGTGCACTGGTGTGACCTATGTCATAGTACAGCACCTTGCCTTGCAGGGAGCTGGGTAGTAAATGATGGGTTATAAATAATGGTTTTAAAAAAAAATAGGCAGAAATACAATAAAATGAAGAATTGAAAGGAAATAACCATTTCTAAGCTCCCAGAGGACTAACAGAAAAGCCAGCAAGCTTGTGTTTTTTTTTTTTTCTTGGTCTTGTAATATTAGCAATTCATGGTAGCAAAGGACAATGAGCTTGGAAGAACTGTGCCTTTTAAATTTGTTTCCAAGCGTACTCGTTTGTGTGTGTACATGCATAAAATCCACAGTGCATTTTACAGGCCGGCCAAAAGGCACATGAGTGAAACAGCACGTGATGCAGCCGTCGAAAGAATCCGTCACCCAGCTCAGGAAAAAATTATGGACTGTAGTTCTAACCATTTTTTATCGTTTCCATCTCTGTTGACTGACATGTATTTTCTTCCTTCCCTGACCCAGAACACCAGGACTCTGAAACTACTGAAATGTTTGCACAATCTTGAAGCATTTATTTAAAAGTTGCTTTTCCCTGAAGGCTAGGTACTACAGCCAGATTCAAAGTCAGATCAAAAAAAACAAACAAATACTATCTTTACAAGCCCTTCATATCGGTATGTACCAAAGGACCTATCAGCTTCCTTTTCCTTTTGGCATGCTGACAACAGCCCAGCGCCTCAGGCAGAGAGCTGGAGTACGTGTTTACAACCCTTTCAAATTCACAGGCCAAACAGGAAAAGAAGGAAAATGTCAAAAATTACAAATAAAACAGTTGATCTTCAAAAGCAACGAGGCCTGCAAATGAATAATTTTTAGGCATGCTGTATCGGATTTCTTAAATATTTGTCACAGCTGTGAGTTGCATAGTGCAGTGTTTGTTAACCTTAGAACTTGTCTTAAGTGCTCTCATGAATAAATTTATTTATACTGAAAAATCCAAGTGTCTTAATAACTAAAACGGTTTTCAGAGGAGTTTTTCCTCTTTTTTTTTTTTTTTAATGCTGCTGCAGAGAATTCTTCCCCATGTGCTCAACATATTGCAGCTTTGCTTTAGCACAGAGCAGAAGGGGTGATAGAGATAGTGTGAAGAGAAAAAAAAAAGAATGGGAAAGCAAGAGGCAGAAAAATGATGGCAATTGTCTGTATCTTGTGGTTTTGACATGGACCCGCCACTATGTGATGGCCATTTATAGGTTCATCACTGCCTTGGGTGGTTTTACTTTTCTAAACTTTTCTGGTCTTCATGGAGATCTTGTTTGAGGAACGGAGGCACAGAAGAGTTTGCAGTGGGAATGGTCTCGCAAATGTTTAGAGACTTCTTCACTGAGGGGATCTGGTCCTGGTTAGTCTAGATTTCCCCTGTAGTCAATGGGGAGACCTCTCTTCCACAGGGTGAACTTTATCTGAAGTACCACAGTTGCTGAGAGGGATGTGCTTCTCTCCACTGGCTATTGTGGGATCCTGAGTGACTAGTTTGGATTAGACACCTCTGTTATAGATGGCTGGAGTCAGTTGAGATGAATCCCACTTTTCCCACTTTCTTGGGGAAAATGATGGAAAACAGATGGATCCGAGCCCGAGCGCTCAGTCAGGTATCGTGCCTCTGAAGGCAGCATGTGTGAGAGTGATTTAGGATTTACCCCAGGCTCCCTGAAGATTGTTTGCATAGATGAGCCCAAAATTTGGCGATCTGCTCTGGGTGAGGGAAAAATACTGATACTTTCTGCATGGCCTGGGCAGGCAGACGTGGTTTGAAGGAGCCACTTTTTAGCTCCATGCATCTTTGTCATTTTGAAGGGAGAAAGAAACTGTTCCAGCCTAGACAGCCTATCAGATTTGGGTTGGTAAACCAGCATAGCTTATTTATCCAAGAAAACGCAGAAAGAAGCTAAAAGCAGAACACAGCTAGAACCTGTCAGAATAGCTTGCTTAGGGAAGAGCTGGAGTGGCCATCAGTAGAAGTCTTCAAGAATCAAGAATGAAATAAATTGTTTGAGTTTATTTTTTTTTCCTACTTTTTGACAATGAGATGTATCCTAAAACATCTTGCCAATTCTGTGCTGTGGATCTGCAGACCTCATCTCTCTACCCCACAGAAGACAGTTTCTGGTCCAGGTAAAGGATGCAATTCCAACGAGGGATCACCGTGTCATCTGCTGTCACAGGATTGCTGCTATGGCCTTGCCCAGCTGCCAGCATATCTGCACTAGCCAGCATGATATTGATTAAGAAATTCCTGCTGCGATGCACAGAGTGAAAAGAGATGTATTTAAAACCACTATTTGGCAGTACTTGTGAAACTTTGTTTTGTTTTGTTGAGAAAAGCAATTCAACGTGAATAATCTTTTCCTGTAAATGCGTAGAAAACCTTTAATCAAATACAAATTAGTTCTAGGCATGAGAAATAAATGTTTGATGAAAACGTATCTTAGTCATGGCACATAAATAGCTCTTCACAGTCAATATATAATCTTGCATCATTATGAAAGGAAGTGATCATTAAAAATATAATTTGGAGAGCAATATTTTACCTCCTAGTTGTCACAAGGCCCTCCTTTCTGCACACAGTTCTGGACAGGGTTAATCCCCAAATGACTTGCACCATTGTAAATCAGGAGTAACAAACCCTGACTTCAAGCAAAAGCTCTTGGTGTAAATCATGGGAGGATCTAATCCTGTTGCCTGAGAAAAAAAATATGAAAATGTCTTAGGAAAATACAACTGCTTTGGCACTGCGGAGAGAAAAATAAAGCAAAATACTTTAAACTTCTAAAGTAATATTTCTTTTCAGCTTCACCTGTGCTTTTAGTCCTCCAAATCAGTAAGCTGTTATAAAGGAAAATTATATGTTCCAATCTCCTGATGAATTGTGTAGTGAGATTTTGCATTAGTAACCATGAGTATTTACACTTTCCCAAGATTAAAGGCAGTTTTCCAAAGCTGTGTCTGCTTATTAATTAGTGTCTGATGAAGACAGATTGCAGACAGAAATAGTGGTAAGAAAATGGAGCTAACCTTTAAGACTAAATTAATCTCAGGTTTAATGGGTTTTACTATGATTTAAGGGGTTTGTACATTTTCTGGTAAATTTCCAATAGAAATGAAAGTGGGTACAAGCACAAAAAAGAAGGCTGAGTAAACATGGTGAGAGCAGATCCTTAAGAACTGCAGATCCACCGTAATTTGCTAGAATGGGTTTATAAATCTTTGCAAGCGCACAATGAGGTGAGGGGTTTTGAGGGACCAGGTCCTCAGCCAGCACCACCTGGAGAAGGGTCTGTTGCACCCCTGGGGCTGTCCCAGCTGGTACCGGTATGGACCAAACTCTTTCATTACAACTTGTCCCAAGAAGATGGGAACAGGACCAAGGCTGAATACACATGCAACCTTAGGGGTATCCTGAGGGATATCTTCTTCCTAACCATCAACCTTATTTTAGGGGTGGTGCTAACTTGTGCCTTGGAGATGTAGCTGGTGCAATCGTGTAGGTCTTCTAAGGTACATCACTGGGGCTGGGAGAAAGGGAAAGCTGAGTTCACAGCAACATGACCCCACTGCTGTATCTTAAACAGCGGCCATAGATTTTTTTCAGAGATCTCCTAAGATTTTAGCAGCTGTTTTGTTTTCTGGCATTTAATTTTTCTATTGTGCTGTCAGGTATCATGTGATGTTAAAAGTGATGACAACATGACAACAAAGCCTGAGGGAGAGCTGGCTTGGGGGGAAGCTTGGTCTTGTACAACTAGTTAACATGTGTTCCATGAATCTGCTAATCTACTTCAGTGTGCTTTGAACATAATCTGGGCCTAGTAAAACACAGTTAATTATATATTCATTTTAATTGTAAACCAGGTTTCAGAATGCTTGTATTGTTACGTAAGTGCTTATAATTCTCCTATTTCTATCATATTTCCCTGGCACCTCATTTGACTTTACATGTATCTGAGGTCATAACTGGAGTGGAGGTTCTGCTTTTGGTTAACTCTGCAGCATAGATCAGCTATCATGAGTTTAATGAAAACGTTGTCATTTTAGTGACTTGCTGAAAAAAAAAAAGAAAAAGGAAAAAGACTAGAAAAGCAATGCCAAGTTTGGTGACTGTTCCCTTCTGTCAGCTCAAGACTGATGTGTCATGACACACCATGGAGCAATCACCACTGCAGATAAGCATATTCACTACCCTAAATCCACCTGATTTCACGGGTGTGCATGACACTGCTCTCACTTACATTCCTTGAGAATCTGGCCCACCAGAGACAGGCAGCTGGGGTTTGCTTTGAGATGCAAAAGCAAAAAAGGTGGTATTGCCGTGAGGAGTGAGGTTAGAAATGCGCACCAGATTGGGGTACCCGGCTTTATGAACCCATCTACACTTACGATTTTGACACCCTTCTAGTTCCAGTGACTTCAGTTGTTTCTGATTTAAGGTGAGGTAGATCTAAGCTCTGTCTCCGGAGAGTGGGTAAAGTCAACTCCAAATGTCCCCACAGGTGATGGTTGGAAGCCTGATTTTCAGTCCGTGCTTTCCTGGCCTCTGGCACCTCCGGCAATTGTGTAGAGAGCATAAACTGCAAATAAGGGCTCCGAATTGCACTCTGTTTCCAGCCCTGGAAACACACTAAAAGGCAAACAGCTCTGGCCTTTTCCTTCACCTTGATTGATTTGATGTTGCTGCCAGAGGAAAAAAAAAAAAAGCCATTTTTTTCATTCATTAAAATAAAATCTCCTTTAAATTATTTTAGAGTTCTGAGATAACAAACAGCAAGACAAAGATCACAGCTGAAGACTTTTACACCATCAAAACCGTTAGTCATTGTCTTTGAGCTTCGTATAAATAAATGATCAATGCCTCAAAACAAGACCCTTGAAGGTGTTTTTATAAGGCCACAAATGTGTCAAGCAGACTTATTAGATGTGAAGGGAATGATTATTTGTACAAAGTGAAACGAACATGTGCAATAATATTGTAAAATGTTTATTAGTCTAGAGTGTGCTGAATTTTCCTAAAATATATCAGGTTCTCAGTTTGCATTTAATGTAGTGTTAGGTATGACGCTATATCCTTCCTAGGCTATTTTCAGTTAGCGTTATGCTTTTTGCAGAGTAAATCATGGGTTTGTGTCCTTTATAACAAGGGTATTATCAAACGTGAGGCAATGCTACCTGTGTAGAAGTCCAGTGTGAAAGAAAACAGGCACCGATCCTTGGTTCAAAGGGTGGTTGATTGGACCGTGTCTATTGGGCAAATATTTGGAGATCCAGTGGGATGAGAAGCTCTGGGAATGCTTGAGCATCTCTGCTCTCCAGTGGCTGTCGATGCACCCCATGCACTGAGGTATGAGCATCCTTGCTGGCAGCTCAGTGCACATATGGCTCTAGCATCAGATGATGATGTTTCCAGCTGAAAGACTACCCAGAGCGATGGTTTTGGGGTGAGCAGAGCTGTAAAGGAGTGTTTAGCCACGCAGCTGTCCTCCGAGTTGTCTCTTTCATGCTTGATCTCTACCATCAAGGTTTTCTCTATTAGGAGGGTAAGAGCAGCAACGCAATGGCTTTGTTCAATGTGTTCCCCACTAACTTATGGCCCCTCTTCCTCCATGGTTGCATGGATAACAGTGCACTTGTGTGGCTTGTGAAGTTTTGGAATTAACCTCTGAGGGAAGATCTGGACTTAGAGACTTGGTGATGCTCTGGGACACTTCGTGCCCCATCTGACCTAGAAGTCTAGTGCGAGGATTGAGCACAGGGCCTCAGCAGGCTGTTGCACCTGCTCTTAAGATCGGTGAATTTTGCTGAGTTTTATTCTGCTCCTCTTTCAATCAGGATATTGCTCCACCAGTTGAGTTTTAATTTGTTTCAGTGCTGTGTGTCCTGTTTAGGTGTTTAAAGACACGTGTTGGGGGGTGGCCAGTTAATTTATGCTAGATCAATGCAGATCTATTTTGTCTTCTCTTCGGACACATAGCTAGTTGTTGGGCTTCAACTAGGTAGGATCTTTCAGTCCTTCAGAAAGGATGTTTAGGAAGTCTTTGCTAGCAGACAATCTGAAATAGAGCTGCCCACACTAATGGCACGCATCCTCCTCCAGAAGCCCTTCTGCAGACCAGCACTGTCCTGGTGGGACTAGCTTTCAGGATGATTGGTGGCCGCACTAAGTGCTATTATCTTCCCTTACAATTCCCTGCCCAGGGATACAACTCAGGTGTGGAAACATTTACATGAAAATTTAGCATAGGTTTTATTCTTTTAATTTTTTTGAGGCACACGGTTTTGAAACGGCATGTTTCCTTAGGGAATTCCATGGAAGGTATTCCTTAGGGAACTCCATGGAAGGTATCCACTTTGAGCTCGTATTTGTACACAAAATTTAATGCCTTTCAGGTAATTGTCACCAGATTACTCTTCAGCTCTCCCAGTTCAAAGAACTGGTTGACTTTAACAAAGAAATTAAGGGATCACACCTAGGGAATAAAGCTTGCTGTGAAATGTTTTCTATGAAAGCCAGAGCCAGGTGAAAATCACTTAGTTTCAGGTTTCATTACAAATTTGAAAACCATATCTCAGGTTCACTGAAAGGTTGGTTAAGGGTCATGCTGCAGGGCCTGGTTTGGAATGAATGCGGCTGATTTATGTCGTCTGCAGCAGAACTGGGTATCGTTCATTGCTTTGACCCAGGTTCAGGGGCCTGCTCCTCTAAGCTCTCCTTGTGTGTTGAAGTCAATAGGAATTCCCTCCACAGAGACCTTGGAGGATCCACCTCCATGAGAAACTCAGGTTTTTGACTGCTTTAAATGATGGCTTTATTTCAATCCCTCACCACCTCCTCCGGTGTAAGTTAGCCTGATTCCACATTAAGCAGCTGAACTGCTCTGTTGCCCTCAGGTGAGGATCCAACCTGACTTGGAGAACCCAGGAGTCAAGTAATCTAATAAGAAGTTTGCACAAATCCATCTGTGCTGAAATCACTAACTCCCACGCAGCCCTGGTAGAGGGTCCCATTGCCATTTTGCAGGCAGCCAAATCCGCAGGTTGAAAGCTAGGCCATGATGGTTGACTATTGGTTGACTATTAGCCACATCTTTGACTAATGAGCATCTGGTTCCTCTTACCATTAAGAAGATCCCTGCGACTCACAGGCAAGGCCTTGCAGACCTGGCCGTTGGTGCAGAAGGATCAGTCACTTCATCTCACATCCCCCGGGCCGCTGATCTTTCCCACTCATGCCTCCAGGCTGTTCTTCACATCCATGTTCTGGAAAGGCAGGCAAACGGTGATAAGAAGACTGAGTAAAATCTTAACACTTCTGACACCCCAGGATCATCTATTGGAGCCTCATCACCAACTGGAACGTTTTTGTCTTGCTATTTCCCAGTTATTAATCACTTGCAGATGCTCCCGCAGCAGCATTCCTGTGGGAGTCTATCGACGTCAGCATGGATTCCTTGCAGCAGTGTTACCAGAGCAAGAAAAAAAGCTGCCCTGAGGTTCTGGAGAGGGTCTGATTAATCCCTCAAAAGCAAGAATATTTACTCGTGTAGCAAACCTGGAAAGCTGGGCTAGCAGTATGCCTCTGAGAAGTGGCTGCAGCAAAGCTGAACGTTTGTCTTGAAACCAGAAGTTATGCTCACTGTGAACCTGGTGCCGGAGCTGGGATCTGTAAACATTAAACTGGAAATTAACCTGGAAAGCTGCTGGGTTTGACAAGCCAACAAGGCAAAACTGAATTGCTTCACCTGACTTCTGCTTTTACCTCCCTTGGAAAATCTTTACTTCCCAAACTAGTGGTGTGGCCAAGACCTAAACCAGTCAGAGCCTCGTCAGCATAGACTTGGGATATCTCTGTGATCTCTTGACTGGAAGGTGTACCCCAATGATCAGACTGTGATTGAAACTTTGTTGGTTTGGTGGCATCTGTAGGAGGCTCAAAGAGAGAAACAAGTCTTATCCTCTGGGTCTAGAGTGAACTCTGTAACACGCACAGTCAATGGTCAGTGCCATGGGGCTTGGTGGTACCTTGGCAGCTGGTGGCTAGCTTGAGATAAATTTGTGTGTAAGTGTTTTGGCCACTGGCAAATGTGAGGTGATTCAGCCTAGCTTAAACCTCTTTCTGGGTGGGTTAAATTAATCCAAATTACCTCATGTTTGCTGTGGGCTAGGAACACACACAGACAGTTGCTGTGGTAGTTCAAATAATGTAGGATCAGTTACACTGGGTAATGCCAAAGGTCTCTCTAACCTGATACTCTGCCATTGATGGTGGTCAACAAGGTACACCAAAAAAAAAAAAACAACAGCAGGGCAAGCATCTGGTGATGTTTTTCCCACATCACTCTTTTAACCTTCAGCATTTTGTGGCTCAAAGGTACATCAGACAAAGATGGTGTTTTGTATTGTAGGAGTTTTTTTTTTTATGCGTTTACCGATCACTTTTTGAACTCACATGCGTTTCATAGCATCCCAAGCGAGGAGTTCCTTAGCTTCACCAGGTGCTGGGGGAAGAGCTCTTTGCTTTTGCTTGTTCTCAGTCTGCTCCTTCCCTGTCTCCTAGGCCTTGTGCTGGAAAGGAAAATAAACGACTCATCCCTTCTGACTGTGGCCAGGGTCCCACGGATCTCTACCACATCCCGACTCAGCCAATTTGACAAGTCATTCTCAATTGAATCATACCCCCTGCAGCAGCCATTCAAGGTCTTGGATCATTCTTGTCGTCTTGCTGGTCCAAATGTGGATGCAGGCAAAGATTGTGTGAATCAGGGCTTTTTGTTCAGATCCCTTTCCACTCGTAACTTTGAAGAACAAATCATGTGAAAAACTAGAGCAGTAGATACCAAAGACCAGCAGAATGCTTGGTGTGTCACTGATGCCCCTCCATCCTTTCCTTTTCTCATGACTCAGGGCACAGTCAGTAATGTCCTTGTTACTAGTCCCCTTTGCTCCCTCTCTGTGTGAGCCCTGGGACTTAAAGATACAGTAACAAAACGTGGCATTAAAAAGCTCTTTACAAGGCTAACCGAGGAAGTGGGACC
Organism: Gallinago undulata; assembly: GCA_026546715.1. NCBI lineage: Eukaryota > Metazoa > Chordata > Aves > Charadriiformes > Scolopacidae > Gallinago > Gallinago undulata. Next base: position 25,006,568 of record JAOTQQ010000004.1, read on the forward strand.
ATTTGTTCTTTTGGAAAAGGCGGTTGGATTTCGCCTTTTATCAGAGATTATCTGTGTTCATCTGTTTAAAAGGCTTGGCCTATTTGGCTCTTGAAGCTTTCAGGGTGGGTTGGGGAAGATGTTCAGTATGTATGTACCATGTTTTAAGACACATTGAGCAGTAACCCGACGCCCAGCCTCTGTGTGGCCTTTCTGTTTTACATGCTACGGACAAGTACATTACTGTTTTAACAGTCGACTTCCTGTGAAATGGAAAGCTGGATTTTTATTGATCTTACGCTGTTTCAAATCCACCTACTCTCAGCTGCATGGTGTTCGCTTGGAAAGCATCTGACGGGATGTTCCTGGAAAAACCTCACTCCGCAGAACAATACAATGCTTCTTTGTTTGTCGTCTTCTCGCTGAGGCCAGTCAGCCCTATTGAATGAACCTCAGATGTTTTGATTTGTTCTTTGGTGAAAGTTTATATGACTTAAGCTGTCTTTTTACCCTTCCCGCCTTCCCCTTTAGGTTTCTTCTAAAGAACAAAGCCGGGTGAATTAAATTGCTCTGTATTGGGATTTCAAACATTAATGAATGTTGTTTCAAAGTGTTATCTCATTTGGGGCCTGAAATGACTAAGGGCCACCGTTCTTGTGCCAATAGAAGAGTCTCTGTGGCTTTGGGATTGTTTGCTATTTCTTTTAACAGATCGGCACTTTGAAAGGGTCATTTGTTTCCATACATTTCTTATTATAAAAACAAAAATAATGAACAGTTAGAAGGCCAACATAAAGCAGCTGTATTATATGTGGGGGGAGATACAATGTGTAGTCTAGCTATTGAAATAGTAGACTGAGGATTATTAAAAAGAACGCTTACTACTATTTTTGAGACCTACAGGCATTGAAACTGTTTATTTTATGTAGGTAAGAAGCCAAATTCTTTGCAGTGCAGCGCCTCCACTTCCCTGGAATCACAGAGATGAAGATGGCCTTCTGACATGGTGTATTAAAGATCTTCATTTAAATAATGTGTCCCCAGATAACAACCTTGGACTGAGCCTTTCAGGCTTCCTCTGAAATCATAGCACAAAGGCTGTGTGTAAAAGCAGATGTCTGCAGTATATGTATTTCCAGTGGAGTTCAGTGGCAAGAAATATTGCGCTAAAAAAGGATTTATTTTTTTTTAATAGAAGAAGCGGTTGAGTAGCATTCATGGTAATGGGTGACTATGATCAAGTCAGGTTCTTTATTGATAATAATTCCTGGTCCCTGTGTCATTGAGAACAGTTTCTATAGGTACAAATGAGTTGGTATAAAGGAAGCCAGTATAATACATCAGGGCTGGGTGGGAGGTTACTTCATTTAACTTCCGCCTTCCTTTCTTTGAGTTCCTATTAAGCTAAATAATGGCAGCCTACAAAATGAAGGAGCGATTGAAGTGTGCCTGCAAGCCAATTATATCATTCTGGACATGGTCTCCAGGACTCTTTGTGTATGTACGTGTATGTGTGTCTTGTCTCTCTTGGCTGGGATTCTGACTCTCTTGAAACTGCTGTTTTATGGACATTGTGAGAGCCTTTGGTTTTCAGAACTGTTGCTTTTATTCTTTCCCCCCTCCTTAGCCACTGGTTGCATTTTGTGTCACAAAAGGTTTTGTGAAGGGCTGTGCTCTGAGTATGGAGTTTAGAACCTGAACTTGCATTTTGGTCGTCCAGCAAAATCCCTGTTAGCTCTGCCTAAAAAGGAGGAAAAAAAGAAAAAGAAAAGATGAAAAAAGATGTTTTGATGAATGTGCGTAAAGCAGATCTTACATCAATTGTGTTTCTGGGAATGTCATTGCAGAAGGGAATATCTGGGGTCTGGGAGGGAAAACATGAAAAGATACTTCACACCAAAGCCAAACACTGATTTCCTGCACAAGAGAGGGTGGGTTGATGAGACCCACCGTATCAGGTTATGACCCACTCGTCCTTTCTTTGAGACCAATAGTAGAAGTAAAGTTCAAAAATCTATGGCAGATTATTTTGTATCAAGCTGTCAGACAAATATATTCCTTGCTCACACACGTTAGATATTGCTTTATAGAAAACGGAAGGATTATATCTATTGTGTTTTGCACCTTTGCCACTTCATGGAAGAGTTTTTTTATAAATTCTGTCAGAACATTATTCTTTTTTATACCCAGTGGGACTCTTGGAGCTGGTGATGTCAAGGGAGAGGAAGACCCATGTGTTATTGGAGTAAGAAATCAGAAACAAAGCCATCTAAATGTAAAGAATGTATATAAGTGAGACCAACAGGGCTGTGTAAATCATTAGAGGTTCAGTACAATAAAACCAGACTGGGAATAAACTAAACTATCCAATTAACTGCCCAGTGACACCCATGATCAAATCTGATCAAATACCAAAATCAAGTAAGGCTACATAGCATGGAGCTTGGCACCTTGCTTGCTTTACGCTACCATTAATGACAGTGTCATACAAAATCCCAAGATTATGCATGTATTTTGCTGCTTATCAAAAATTCACTTTTAAGTGTTTGCTAAGGATTAGCAGGTGATTAATATATTTTTTTTTTTAAAAAAAAAAAAGACTATAAATTCTTATGGAAGCCAACAGGTTGTGTAGAATCACAGCTTAGAGCTGCCTTTTACTAAGGGCTTTGTAATGGCCTGTGCCTCACAGTACTCATGTTCACCACCGTGTTAGTACATCTATTAACAATCTCTTGGCTCCTTTTAAAAAGGTTGTAAGTGTAAACTTTTCAGGAAGTGAGATAGACATGTCTGTGTATCTGTCTGTTGTATAATGGTAATGTTGCTGTAGTTGTGATGATATAAAAATATATTAGAGTTAAAACTACCCTGTTGTACTTTATAGTATTATGTTATGGGAGTAGTGAGATTGTAGCTGAGATGAAGTGGGAGCTTTTATTTAAACCTGTTTCAGGTCATTTAAAACTTGAGTTCAGAATGGTCTTTAGAGGCCAAATTTCTGTCTAATTTTTTTTTTTTTCAAACATCTAAAATGATTCCATGTCCAGATGTTCCTTTGGGCACATGGAGAGCTAGGTCAGATTTTGGTGGTCTTGTCATTTGGGAGAAGTCTAACGGCAAAGGTAACTGTAGGATGCTGAACATGCACTGTTTGAAAGTAACTGCTGTTAGGGTTCATAGACGTTGTTAGTCTGCCGGGCTGGGGAGCACAGGTCTTTATTCCTTTCTTACATTTCCTTTCCCATTACAGATTATTTTCCCTTCGTATGTAAAAAGATGCACTTTACATTCTCTATTGTTTGTTTTCTTTAATTAATACCAAAGAATTTTCTACTTCTCAGCTGATCTGAACTTGGAAACTCATAAAAGAATAGAGTATTCCCATTACCAAAAAAGAATAAAAAATATTTTCCTTTCTTTTCATTTATCTCCAGAACTCCATAGTTAGTGGTAACAGCTTTCAGCAAAGTGTTCACATGTACACGTGCAAGCAAACACTAAAACTTACTCAGGATCTTATGCTCATGGAAGAGTTGCCAGAAATTTCCCCAGTAAAATCCTTGCTTTGATTGCCTCCAACTTTCCTAAACTTATTCTTTTCAGCCTGAAGTTTTCCATGCTGATTAGAATTGTCCTCCAAGAAAATGACATCCCAAATGATACCATCATTTGAGAGGAAGGAAAGTGCTGCTCCAAGAGATGTTACTGCTCTCTAGGGAACCATCCAAATGGTTCCATGCTTGTGAGAAGGTGGGAAGGGTTTTGCTGTATCTGCAAGAAACCATGTGGATTTGGCCCAGAAAAAGCCACTGAAATAAAAAAATTAAAGTTTGCATGAGCTCAGTAGAAATTTGATAAATGGAGGATGACTTTTGCTCTGTGTGCCTCCATTTGTGAAAATCAGTCTGCAAAGGGACGTACGAGCATCTTCCCTGCCCCATGTCCAAACTGGACTTCTTCTGCAGTTACTTTACTTTTGGGCTTAGGGACTGAGACCAGAGGGGCTCCCCTGGGTGCTGGAACCCCCACACCAGGCTGAGAAGCAAGGAGGCAGCCAGCTATGTGTAGGAAGGGCAGAGAAGCCCAGGTGAGGAGGTGAAAAGGGGTCAGTTTAGATGGTCCATTTTCCTGAGCTTCTCAGAAAAACAGACTGGTGGGCTTTTGGTTCCTGCAGCACCCAGGGTTATTTGATTGTTTTTACAATTCATTTGGGAAGTGCATTGTAAAGGAGGCTGGGGCCAAGCATCAGCTCTAGAAGATTATAAAGTCACATTGAGCAATACTGTATCCAGCAAACACTGTCCATCCTGGTCAGTGGCCACAGCAGGGGTTGTGTGAAAAAAACAAATAGAGGGTGGTGTATTTAAAGACTCTTGCATAACATAGACAGCCAAGGAACTGTGCAAAAGTTTCACAGACATTCTCAATTCTGGCGTTTCCTGACTTTAGATCACTTGACCTGTGGATTAAACCTGTGCAGGTTTAAATTTTTACTCTAGGTAAGATATTTTTGAGTGCAATAGGTGCTTATATTCTTGATTGAGGCATAACTCATAAAAATTTCCATGCTGGTATCTGTATTTATACACAGAGATAGCTGTTGCTATGGTTATATAGTGTCCTGAAAATGCTCGGTCTTTCCTTTCGTATTTACGTTTCAAACAGGGCTTGGTCAGGTAAAGTAAATATCTTGCCTTAATTTAGGTTTTATGTTTGCTGCAAAACTTGTTAAAAAAAAAAGAAAAAGAAACATTAAGCATTTCACAGTAGAAACACAAAATTTTTACATTACCAGGCAAGTCGACTTTGGCTTTTTTCCTTTCAGTCAGTTTGTTTTTCTAATATAAAACTAATATGACATAATGTATAATCTAATTTGGAAATTACAATTTACTTGGAAGGATTATGCTGCCAGCCAATACCAACAAAGAAAGAAATTATTCGAGAATGTTTCTTTCCTTCTTAACGTGGTCGATAATTTATTTTTCCTTCAGAAGATTACTTTTTTCTTTACGACATTTCCTGCTGGTGTGATTTGCATTAGGATTAAATAATATGTTCCATGCTTAACTTATGCACTGAAGAAAGTGATTTTTTCCTCAAATTAAAAAAAAAAAAGGTGCAAATTACTATCTTGTTATGGATTTTGCTTACTTCGCAGCGAAGCGTGTTGATCATTTTCAGATGGTTTGACAGTAATTACTTTATTTGTACTGACAGTATTTACACGAAGGGGCAATGTGAAATGAGTAGATCTGTGTCTTTTACGAATCAAGGCCACTAAGACGGCTTAGAACAGGAGAAGCTGAAAAATGGGTAAGCCAAGCGTGGTAATTCTGACTAACACCAAATTATCATGTTGACTCTCGTTAACCGCATAAATTTCAGCCTTCGCCCAACGCGTTGCGTTGCAGGGCTGTGGCATTTGTTCAGGAGCTTCCCGTTGGCACACCGGGAGCGTGAGGATTGTGTTAAATGCTCCCGTATCTCCTGCAGACGCTGCGGGAGGGGAGCAGGTTTGTAAGCCTTGAGCATGTAAAGGAGCATTAGGAAGAAGGGGGGTGCCCAGTTGCTGGAACAAGTTTGTGTCTGGCACAGCACCTAAAAATGCAGCCTCTAGGTTAAGTGGAGAAAATTAGACACAAAGGACCCATTTTATGAAGAATTTACAGTCCTGAGCAAAATGTGGCGTGGACTAAATACGAGTGCTCTTGAAAGAAAAAAAGGAAAAAGAAATGTGTATCCGCTTCTGATTTCTCCAGTTAGATTACAAGTGAGATCCAACCGTAATATTATTAAGGCTGATTTAAAGTCAAGTCTGCTACCAGATTTGGATGGTATTGGAGTTATATATGGAAAATCTGGGCTCAGTTACAGCTCTGCCACAGACTTCTTACTGCAGCTTCTGACAAATCACTTATCCTTTGCATTCCTCAGTTTCCCATCTGTAAATGCAGGGGTCATTTCATTCCCCCCCCTTCCCTTCTTTCCCCCTTGCCTACTTAGTCTTGAGTTTCTTTAGAGGGTGGTTTCTTACAGTGTGTTTTTTGTTGTTTTTTAACAAGTGTCCAGCACAATGAGACCTTAGTCTCAGTTGGGATCTCTGCTGTAATACAGATAATATTATTGTTGACAGCTGTTGTTGTATCTGTGTAATGTAGTAGCATAAAGCAATAAAGTTTCTTCCCCTCCTGGTATTTAAAACTTAGGGAGCAGTTTTGTTGACTCTTCTTCTTGTTTGTTCTTTAATAAAGTTAGCTCAAAGCTATTTTCTGCAAGGCTGATCCAGTACTCATGGTAGTAAACCAGAACTTCGAATGAAATCAGGGTGCTGCCATCCCGCTGTAAAGATCTACCTTTTGTTGTAGTTCCTTATCTTGAAACCTTGAAGATATGTTGATATCATAGTAGGTAATCTACGGAGTATGTAATTGGGATCATCATTTTAAACAGCTTGTTTGAGTTTTTAAATGTTTTTTCCTGCTGTAAGTAATTCTGTTCCTCTGAAGTTGAAAATTGAGCTGTGTGAATTTTTAGTTTGTTTTCCTTAAGCAAGCATGCTGTCTGTTTGCCCTCATTCCCACTGACCTGTTAGGTTTGGTGGAAAAACTGGCACAGAGCTGGAGGTCTTAAAAGACTAAGTGCTTACTGGATTCGTGAAAATCTGAAGCTGGGTGAAGGAAAGAGACTCCGTTAGCCTTCAAAGAAGGTCTTCAGCTTGACCTCAGCCTGAGTATTAGACACTGGAGAATCTATCCCACAAACCTCCCAGGATGCCAGGTTTCCTAAGCTCTGCTGCTCATGAAACTTCCTAAGACAGCAGGATGTGCTTTAAATGCAGCAAGACCTGGCATATCTTCCCAAACAAAAAATGCTTTTGACTGTGTGGAAGGTGCCTTCTCCATTTAACCCAACCCAAGTGTCCTCTCCTCCTGCCTCTCCACCTTAGGAGGCTGCAGGCAGGTGAAGGGTGTAGCTGGCACCAGGATATGGCGGCTGTGCTAGGCACCATGCAAACCTGCCCCTTCCCCAAAGGACTTGGTGTGTAAATAGTCGCAGGAACCCCAAACCATCTTGGAATAACTTGAATTCCATGGTCTTGAACATGGAAACAAATTTTTGTTTGGATGTAAATAATATCGTCCTTCTGCTGTGGTTGTTGGTGTCAAGCTAGTGCCAAAGTCCAAGAGCAGCCATCAGTTTATACGGCAGTGGGGGACAGCGAAGTTCAGGGGCGGGCTCTAGAGATCCTCACGTTGTTGCTGCCATTTCCAGCCTTGATCGCCAGACTCGAAGACAGAAACCTACATGGAGATAAAGCAAGTGATCTCACTTTTGTTGAGTGAGCTTGGCCTTGAGGGTTGTCCACTCCACAGCTTCATCTAAACGTCGATCTCTGGGAGATTCAGGAAGGCTTAATGAAGCTGTGCAATGTATTTGGAAAATGAGTATGGACGCGCTGAAACGCCCTCCAGTATATCCCACCATAAAAGATACGTATCAGGTTCCTTGTGTGGCATTTGAGGACTATAAACATGTTGCCATGATTTGCCGTGTTTCCTGAGGGTTTACAGAAAAAGCAGCTTTTTTAGAGGACTGCCATATTGAGATTGACAATTTGATGTAAACCATGGCCCAGCATCCAATGTTCTGTTTAATGCAATTCTGTGTTTGTCAGCTGTAACCAATTATGCTTTTTATTGTGTTAAATGACACCAGCATGGCTCCTTTCTACCAAGTTGTTGCTGATACTGTTTTATACGCCTTCTAGGGTTGAACCCTGTTGGAAGCTGTGTCATATATAAGCTGCTGTTCCTCTCCTCTCCTCCCCTCTCTTCTCCCTGTGGGCTGGGCAAAGCAAGAGGTACCCAGACCAGTGCGGAATTCAGAGGTGCTAGGAAGTCCTTTGTGGGGCTTGGGGAACTGGATCTTGAGGAGAGCACTGGGACTTGGAGCAGAATAACAATGGGATAATCATCTGTAACTAAAAATGGCATCTGAGATGTTTCTGGAGAATTGTGATGGTCTCCTGTATGCTAAAGCTGCTAATCCTGGCTTGTAATTGCAGTAGGAAACCTTGAACTGGAAAGAAGTCAAACCTTTAATCTCATCTGCTTCTCCTTCCAACCCGTTCACACAGAGGCAGTGAAAGCCTTAATGCTTGTGGTCCCCAGTGTGGTCCTGCATGCTTTCATGGTGAAGTCTAGCACCTGAAGAAACAAGGATGTGCGTGGCTGTGAAGAGTTTTCTAGCAGACGGTCCTTTCATGTGCTGTCATCTTCATACTCAGGACTGTTTTCTTGCTGCCCTTTTAAAGAAAAAAAAAAAGAAAAGAAGAAAAAAAGGAGTTTCCCCTACTATGGGGAAAATGCAACAGTTGGTTTGGTTCATATTAAATGATCTGTTGTTTGTGAAGCTGTCAGTTGCAAAACTAGCGGTTGGCTCTGTGCAGGTCCATGTCTGCCAGAGAAATACGTTGTGGCAGCTGTACATCTTCAACATGTCAGCTCTCCATCATGCTTTGTTTGGAGTCGGGCAGCTTCTCTGGAGGTGGTGAGAGGATCTCCAGGTGTGAGGGCAGCTGAGGCCTGGGCATGTCTCCATGGAGGATTTCAGGATTTTCATCTCAGAAATTAGAGGTGGCCACCCTGACAGTCTGTCTGGTCCAGGATTTTGTCTCTGACCAAGGCTGCCGGTGGGGTACGAACAGAAGGGGAAAGGTGTAGGACAAGCGCATAGGACATTTCCACATACTCTTCATCCTCCAAGTACTCTTCAAGGACCTCCTGAACTAGAGGTGGTTTAATCTTTTTTAACAACCCTCAGTGTCTCGGTTTGCTGTTTGGTTGGGTTTTTTGCCCTGAACTTGTGCAGTTCTCCCTTTAACCTGTGTCATCTATTGATTATACATCCTGTGGCCGTCCCACAGCTTAACTCCAGGTTGCATTTGAACCACCCAACATATTTCCTTGTGTTTGCTTTGAACCTGACGCAAGCTGGTTCCCTTTGGTGCTCCCACTCCAGCAGCAGTGGCGTTCTGGTGTTGGAAGAGGTCACGAGCAATTTCTTATTGCCCAAGCCCAGGATTTTGTACAACCACATCTTATTTCCCCTCTTGTGCATCTCTTTTTCCAGCCAGAAGGCCCGCTTGGTTATTCCTTGTAATGAATTCCTTGTAATGAAACCATTAGCTGTTTTACTCTCCTCTCCTTGATCCTTGGGCAAAACAGGCAGTAGAACCCCAGATTGAGTTGCTGAGGCTCAGAGGCTTTGCATGAAGCAGCTGGGTTTTCCTCACCCAGACAGAAGCTGGAAATACCTTGGGCCTCTCCCCTCTGTTTTGTTTTTCCAGCGTCTACCAGCAGCCATGAGATTACAATGCCAATGGGAGATGGTATTACTCTGCTTTTAGGAGATCTCATTGCATCTCCCCATTTGTTCATAGTCTGCTTGCAAATTGTATGAGGCAGGGGGGTTGGTGATCAGGGGCTAGGAGTGCTGCAGCCAGGAATAGGACACATCTGGACAGTGCTTTTCATGTTTGACCTTCAGATCTAGCCTGACACTGAGTGTGGATTTCCCCGTGGTGGCCTGGTGGGTGTCTTCACGCTGCTATTGCTGCGGGGAGCCTGGGGCTGTGGAGCAAAGCTTCTTCCAGTCTACCCAAGTAATCCTTGGAAGAGCTGGGAAGCAGGGAAGAAACCAGGCTACCTTCACTCTGCAGTCAGGGCTTTGCTCGTTGTTATAATAAAGTGAAAGTATTTCACTCCTTCATATCATAAATAAACCATTCAATCCAAACTCGGAGGGAGGAAGCAAAACAGCACTTTACAAAAGTGGTGTTGTTTCCTCTGAGATCGTCTATCAGCTGGCTTCAAACCCAGGATTAGAGCCACTGCTTGTTTAAAAACAAAGCTGGCCCTGCTGGGGTGCCATAAACTTTCAGAAAAATGAAAAGACCTTTCGTGGTATGGGTGAGATTTTTACTTTTGCTACATTTTCAGCAAATCCATGCAAAGATCGGTCAGGTGACTGCACAATGATTGTTTTTCATATTTTTATCACTTTCCCAGTAGAAAGGGACAAAAATCACAGTGAAAATTTTCATTTTTCCCCATGAGACTTGGGTTCTAAAAAGCTTAATAAACACCCTTTGCTTCCATTGTTTTTGGCAACCAAAACCTTAAAATGGCTGGTTTCTAAGAACATTAACATGACATTTATTGCAGCGTGGTACAAAATAAGAAAATTATTAAAACGAAGAGCAATTTTGTTTTCATTCAGGCAAAAAGAAATCCCCTTTTTTCCATTTATCCATATTTTTCTCCAAGAAAGAAGGCAGATTCCTCAACTGAGTCCCATCCCCGTGTGGCCATGGCAAGAAGGTTTCTGCTTTCCCATTGGTGGCTGTGCTTTTTGAGCTATGCTTTGCCGGCTGTGAAATGATGTTTCAAAGATTTGGTGCTTTCTGCTCCCTCTAGACCTTTTTGTGATCCCCACAGACCTCCTCACCTGGGAGAGCATGAGCTCTAGAAAGAGTAGTAAATATATTGAAGATGCTGAGGTGCTCAGCCTAAGTGGGGTTTTCTTCCCCCTCTATGGGCACTTTGGCTCTTTTGAATAATGTGGTTCTCCAGGGAGTTTCAGCTCAAATAAATCCATTTAGAAGAAGACACCCCCTTTGCCTTTTGCTGCCAAAATTCCTTGTAAGGAGGTTGTCTGAGACAAACCCTCATCTCCAACCAGCGCTTTGATGCAGGGTGTTTGGCCCCAGCCTAGTCCTGCAGGCTGATGGAGATGTGGCTGGGTGAGATCTCTGCCCCGTGGAGGTATCTCAAGCCGTTTCTAGTGCCCAGGTTGGAGGTTTGCCCGATGTGAGGCAGGTGCATGCTGCTCCTTGTCTCTCCATGCCACTATGTGCCAGTGGCCAGCCAGGCTCTGTTGTTCCCCTCAGGCAGCTGTTGCAGGATTTCCAAGTGCTTTCAGGAAAAAAAGGAAGAAAATAAGCATGGAGTTTTACCAAGTGTGACTTGTAACAGACCATTAGCTGAAAGCCGATTTTCTGGATAATGGTGTTGCTTTAAAGATTACTGCTGGAGGCTGATGCTTGCTCTTAAAAACCATCAAGATTACACTTTATGATGATAATGCTTTGTCTCTCTGAAAGCGCCCTTCACCCCATTTCTCCTAGAGCTTTGCAAATGTTCATTTAAGTTTTGAACAGTCCTGAGAAGCAGATTTATTTATTTATTTATTTATTTATTTTTAAAGCAGCAGATTGACCCCAACTGAGACATACTGAAGCATGGACACTAACTTTTAAAACCTGCAAGGGAGCCTGTAGCAGACTTGTGAGCTAAACTGCCCCTTCTTTCACCCTCAGCTCTTAACAGGGCCAGAACTGCCTTTGGAGGGTGCCACCCAAAAACGTGACCCGTGTTTCCCCCCTTACGTGGTTTCCATTTCTCTTCCCTCTTTCCATTCTGCTTTTTTATTCCTCTTTTACTGCGCAGAATGGAAAATATAGAAAACAGCATATAGGTTATCCCAATGGGCAAGGGGAGCTTGCTTCCTGCAACACAGCTGAACAGCAGAGAGGATGAGGACCTTTTATTACCGGGGACTCAGGTCAGGAAAAAAAATAATCTGTTGGGAAGGTGAATGAAGCTGTAGCTAGTATTGCCTGGAGTCTCTGGCCAGGGCTCTGAAAGCAGACCTGGCAGATATCTGTCAAGAGCTGTTTGCCTGCACTCAAAGGGACAGACCAGACAATCTTGCAAAATCCTATATTCCTCACTATCAATACAGACTAGGGGATGAGGTGTTAGAAAGCAGCCCTGAGGAAAGGGACTTGGGGGTGCTGATGGACGAGAAGCTGGCCATGAACAGGCAGTGTGCACTTGTAGCCCAGAAGGCCAATCACATCCTGGGCTGCATCAAAAGAAGTGTTGCCAGCAGGTCCGGAGAAGTGGTTCTGCCGCTTTATTCTGGTGAGACCTCACCTGGAGCACTGTGTGCCGGTCTGGAGCCCTCAATAGAAGAAGGACATGGACCTGATGGAGTGTGTCCAGAGGAGGGCTACAAAAATGATCAGGGGATTGGAGCACCTCTGCTACAAGGACAGGCTGAGGGTGCTGGGGTTGTTCAGCCTGGAGAAGAGGAGGCTCCGGGGAGACCTAATAGAGGCCTTCCAGTACCTGAGGGGGGCTACAGGAAGGCTGGGGAGAGCCTGTTTACAAAGGCCTGCAGGGACAGGACCAGGGGCAATGGGTTTAAATTGGGAAAGGGCAGATTTAGATTGGATATTAGGAGTAAGTTCTTTACAGTGAGGGTGGTGGAGCACTGGAACCAGTTGCCCAGGGAGGTGGTTGAGGTCCCTTCCCTGGAGACATTCAGGGTGAGGCTCAACGAGGCCCTGGGCAACCTGGTCTAGTTGGGGGTGTCCCTGTGACTGTGGGGAGGATGGCCTTTGGAGGTCCCTTCCAGCCCAGCCCATTCTATGATTCTATATTTTTGTGGTGCTATTTGCACATGTACAGAAGTGATCAGGCACAAGCATATGGGGGCAGTCAGGGTGTGTAAAATGTTACCTCTCTTCTTCTGCCAGCAGGGGATGCATTTTAAGGCTGGTAGTCTGTTTTTCAAGTGGAGAAAAGAAAATCATTCATACACAAGTCTAAAGTTTGCTTATTTGATGTGCTGCAAAACAGCCGGTAAGGCAGAAGTCATAGAAACCAGTGGTCAGGGAGAAAACCACCAACAAAGAACAACTTTCCTCCCAAATCTTAGCTTGAGTTGAACTTCTAGTTCCTGGGAAGCAGCTCTGCTCTGTGAGGGATGAAAGGAATCCCAGAATCCCAGCTTGCTAGGTCTGTCCCAAGAGCTGCGGCAGCCTGGCACATCTCTGCAGCCTCCACGTTGCCCATTGCTGCATCTCACGCTGCCATTAGCTGATGGTACAGCTCTGACCCACAAGGGCCCTGTGTGGAATCAACATCCCCAGAGGAGGTAAATGTCCATCCCCTGGTTGTCTGTTGGGAGTTGCTCTGAATCACCAAGTTACAGAGATAAATTCAGGTTCAGTGATTGGGTTAATCTGGCATAAGCTCATATTTCCTGTGGAAGTGGTGGTCCTACCTTGTTTTCACACTATGTATCTGCTCCAGTCCCCTGCCTTGTATATGGAAACTTCTCTGCTTGCCCAGGTCAGGGAGCTGGCCCAGCTAAAAACAAATCCCACAGAAAAGAAAAGCTAGTTTGAAGTGACTGCAGCTCCTGTAGAATCCCATCTTCTGTCTGGCTTGCCCAGCCAGAGTTCTGCTCGGTGCTGGGTGTTTCAGCAAAACCCAGCTCTGATGAGCTCAAGCAGACCCCAAGGCAGGGGAGCAGCCAAATACCATCCTCTTCACCTGCTTGCCACCCTTCTCAGCACTGTGAATCTCAGACATCTGGCAAAAAGATTTAAGTGACATGATCCTTGCCCAGCACTTGGATGGCTGGACTGAATGTCTATATTCACCTAATAAGCTGGGCTTTCTGATCCCTATTCCAACAAGTTAATCACTAAGCTACACTTCATAAAGTTTTGGCCCAGCATCACACAGCTTAAATCCTGTCTGAATCCTTCTGCCAGTTGGTGTGACCCCTCTGAAGACCCAGAAGCAGCCTGCGAGAAGCTTCTAGGTACAGGGACATTGGTGGAGTTTAGGTCGTATCAACCCAGGCCTCTTACTTTTAGCCAAACAGACAGGAAAAACCTAGGAAAAACAAAAAAATGACTGATCATGCCTAGAACTCCTCAGTGACTCGTAAGAGGAAATGGAAAAGCTCCAGCTACACGTTCAAGAGCAGCTTCACCCTGTGCCTACCCGTGCCCAGGAGAGTGCTTGGCTCAGGGAGCAAAGGGGTGACATTGTTCTCAGCAATTTCCAATGCGTCTGGGGCCTGGGTTGGGATGCTTGAGTCCATGGTTCTTCCCAGGGTAAGCTTCTACCTGATGCAAATAAAAGTGCCCCAGGCTGGCCATCAGTAATTTGAGCTGATGGCCTGGAAGAACCCGCTGCAAATGGCTGGGCATGACCATAACGCAAAGGCTCAGATGTGCATGTTGGCCAGGACACTCCTCTTGTCCTCACCATTGTTGTTGGACCAGGGTTTTCTTCTGTTTTCCTTCTCAAAGCAGCGTTGGAAAGGGAGGTCCCAGTACCGTGGCGGGTGGTGTTGTAAAACTCACCTCGTGCTTCTTTGGCAAATGCTGTTTGGGTTTGAGTTCTGCCTTAGTTTTGCAGAGCCTCAGAGTGTACCAGTAAATGTTCAGCGGTGCAGTTTGTGGGACTAATGAAGTAATGTGACACTTCATCCTCACTCTCCGCTATTAAACTTTGCACAGCAGGAGGCAGAGAGAAGGTGTGTGTGTGCGTAATATGCTCTTATGAGCAGAAATAATAGATGAGCAGAGGTGTGTCTGTTACATGTTGGTTGTATTTTGGTGATCTAAAGGGTTTGAATTAGCATTGATTTTTTTTTTCCTTGTTTTTTTTTTTTTTGTGTCCCATCTTCCAGTAGCAATTATATTCTTGGGAAAGGGTTTTCCATTTCCTCAATGTCTTTTATCACCCACAGTGCACATGTAAGCCAAATAGCACTAATCAGAGGAACTGCTAGAGAACACCTTAAGTCAGGCAAGTGGGGAGAAACCTTGGTTATTTGTCAAAGGCATTGCTCGTGTGCTTGCAAAGATGGAGCATTGTTGGAGACAGTTTGAAAATAATACCTGTTAATGAAGCATGGCAATACATAGCAATATCTATGCTTTTCTGCAGCACCTGTGATCTATAGAGTGCATAGAAAAATCTTTGTTAGCTTCTTAAAACCAGCTCCTTATTTGAGAAGACCTCTTCTTTGTTTTTTCGTGAGATAAATGCTTTTCTTGTTTGGACACATGGTAGAAATGATTCTTACCAATCTTTTTCCCCCTTTTTTTTTCTAAAAATAAGCTCTGACTCTCAAATCATCTGCCCCCAATTTACTCCTGTGTGACCCTAAGACCCTGATCTGTCAGATCTGTCCACATCTGTGCCCACCACCGAAGAATGTGGCACAACATATGGCTGGAGCTGTGCATATGATATTCATGGGAAATGGAAGAAGCATCACCATTTCCTTCGTACCAAACACCTCCTTGAGCTATTTGTACCCCACGCTCACAGAGATTCCAGGGTTTCACTCTGCCGTGAATTACATTCAGCAGCAATTGAAGTTTCAGTGCAACTGTTTGCAGATGCCTTTCTAGGGATTTCTTTAAGACATACTTTAGTTGCTGAGTTTTTCTAGCAAATAAATGAGCTTAGAAAACAAGGCATGTTTTCAAGCCGTGACACCATCCTGAGGATGTGGCAAGACCCTTCTGGTTAGGGAATTCATTTTGCATGCTATGAGGTTTAACTTACTTCCCTTTAAATCCCCACTTTCTCTTCCCTACTTCTTTGGTTGAGGGGTGGGAAATCCTAGAGCCTTAGCTTTTGCAAGGCTCTAGTTCAGGTCAGGATTGAAATGTAGCTTAGGGTTGTGTGTTTCAAGCTCAGGGGTACCTGACCCTCAACACCAGCTGCGATTTTCAGAGTTCAGCATCACAAAAACCTCAACAGGCTTTGAAACTTGTAGGGTCTGCTCTGCTCCCCAGAGTTGCCACCTTTGGGGTATCTGAGCCATAGTTTAAGCTGTGCCAGCCTTTCTTAGGCTAGCACTGTTTGGGGTGAGCTTCGAGGCAGGTCAGAGCATCCTTACACCGTCTCACCCACCGCTGAGCCCAGGTAATGGCGTGCAGGGTCTGAGCCCATCTCAGACACAAACCAGACCACAGCTTCAGCCTCAGTAAAAAAGAGCTGAGGGCAAGTCATTTTGGCTCATCTCATCTGAAGGACACACGAGTTGCTGTTTCTTGTCATTCACTTGACATGTGGTCTGTTAAAGTCTGTTAAAATGCGGGAATTCAAACGTGTCTTCAAACTTGAAGTGCAAGGAAGCTTTTTACTGGTTTCCCAAGAAGAATTGTCATGGTGTTATGTAACGGTATCCACACTAAGGGTGGTCATGAGCAGAAGGGTGTTGGTTAAAAAAAACCCTTGTCTGTGATGGAAATGGGTTTACTGCTACAGAGGTGTGCAGCCTAAACTCTACAAAGTAAGGGTCAGGAGCCTGCAAGTCTGTAATCCCAGGATAGAGAATTGTTTTGCACTTTGCTTAGGTAAGTTTGGTGTGATTCATGGTTCTCATTTATTTTCCCCGTGGGAAAAAAAAAACCTTGTATAGTTACAACAAATGTCTTAAAATAGAAAAGCATGACTTAACAATTTATTTTTTCAGCTTTTTTTTTTTTGTAAATGAGGAGAAAGGTAGTGCTGCCAGCAGAAGTGCAATGAAACAGTGTCAAACCATTTTTCAGTTCTGCAGGCTGCCTCTTACTCAGGAAGAATGCAAATTGCTGCTTAATTGTTGACAAAACAAATGGTTTTGTGGGTTTTAGGTGGGAGGGAGTCTGCAAATGTAACTCTTTAGGGGTCTTATGGAATATAAAGAGCTTTATGGGGACTCTTGTGTCCTTTGAGACACATGGGTGTGCTCAGTGTTGGAATATCCAAACCGATGGCGTTTTATGGATAAAAGTAGGCTCAGCCTGCGAGGTGGGTGATTTGCACGATTTAAATCTGGATGTGGGTCTGGCTCTGAAGGCTTTTATGGCTGACACAGACGCCGGGCAGAGAAATCTGGGTGTCAGCTCCCGAGCAGGGCATCTCCACCCAGGAGTGAGGGCTGCTGGATGTGACCACGTGCAGCCCCCAAGGCTCACCCCCTCCCCGGAGGTCTCTGGAATGATGTTTCAAGGAAGGCTCAGATGTGCCTCTCTGCTTCTCTGTTCCTCAGATGAGACGGGCCTCCGGGCACAGGCTTACCATGCCCCAGCCCTCGTCGGCTTTGTTTGTGCACTGGTCTCCGGGAGCAGATAATGGGACTGATCCGAAGCCAGCTCCGAGGCAATCGCGAGCCTTTCCTTTGTCTTCAGTGGGGTTTGGATCAGTCCCAAAGCTCATAAGCAGTTTTCCACCAAGAGTTCCCGGCACTTATGTCAGTCACTGGCAAAAAGGGAAGGGATAAATCCAGCATCGGCTGCTTCAGATGCCAGGCACATTCTGTGTGAGTGTGTGTGTCACCGGGGTATATATACTCACAGAGCCTGTCTTGGTTCCTCCTAAATTACATGACAGCTTACAAAGGGCAGGCTGCTACCGGTCTGCTTCCAGGACCGACCTCTAAAGATTTCTCTCTGAAAAGAGCTGGGAGGTTCTGCACGGTGGCCAAGAAAGCCTTTTTTTTTGGGGGGGGGACATGGGGAAGGAGTTAGGGCGGCCGCCTAGTCAGGCTGGCACAGGACGGTGAGGATTTCGTCAGCATCCCAGAAGGCCGGGCAGCGGGAAGGTAAGCCCAGGCGAGATGCTTCTCCTCCCACGGGGCTCCCTGTGCTCCCCCAAACCCATTTGCTTTCTCTACAGGGCACTAAAATCTGGGTTATCAAACGCCAGGGCGAGCGGTGCTTGGGAGGCACCCACGCTCACCCACGTCAGTGGGAGTCTCTTGACAGCCTCTGGCAGCCTTTGGATGATGTCCTGGGTGTTTTTTAGGGCTGGGCGTTCATTTAACACCAACCTTAGCCAGCCCTAACTGCGTGCGGGGGGAAGAGCCACGGGGGGGATGAGGAGGGAAGAGGGGAAGGTGTTTTTCTTAGGAAAGAGGCAAGCAGAAATAGACACCCTTTGTCATTTTTTTTGGCAGGCGAGGGGAGTTTTGGGAGGGCTCGAGGTCAGAGGAGCTAGATCCTTGCCTGGGTCTTTAATTGTTTTTTTACCGACCCAATTGTTTTAATCTCCCTGCTTCCTGGGAGAGGGGGGGAAGAGAGAGGGGAGCCCTCCTGCCCCCTTGCTGTGCCGGGAGCGGGGCAGGGACTCCGCTCTCACCTGCAGAGCCGTTTTCGGAGCAAGGTGCGGGCAGCTGGGATTTCCTGATGCAAAATGCAGCAGGAAATCTGGGCTCCTCAGGCCAAGGAATTAATGACACTGTTAGGGGGGAATTTGAGTTTCCACATCAGTAAGAAGAGGAACTGGATACCCGAGGCAATAGACCAAAGTCAAGCTATAAAGTAATTACATTTCTCCCTGCGTTTCATGTGTTTGTTTAATTTTAGTGTTTAAAGGGAAAGGTTTCCTGAGAGTACTGTGCCAGCAACTCTAAAAAATAATTGTGTGTCTTTCTTTAACATGTATTCTGGCAGGAATGTCCTGCCTATATTTTTGGCAGAGCTTTTGCTTTATCATTAGTCTTTAGATCATGGTTTTAAGTCTGACCTGAGGTTGGTAGGATGGTGAAAACACCATTTCTGGGATATCACCTCTGTCTCTTGCCCTTTCCCTCTCAGACCCTGGGGCAGTCTGGTAGCCCACGCTGTGCTCATCCCAGTTCCTCCGTTAGAGCAGGCAAAAGGAGTTTGCACATCATCTTTTGGCGTTGCTGCCTGCCTGGCTGGACCGAAGTGTGAAAAACTGCAGACCTTTAAAACAAAACTTGTGAAGACCCCGGGCCAGCGTTGTGCTCTCTGCTCTGACCCCGCTTCTGGGTTGAGCCAGTGCTGCACCTGCAGCTGGCTGGGGATGCTGGGGGGTGCTTCCTCCTGCAGATCCACTCTGGGCCTGAAACGCGGGTGCTGCGTGTGAAGCTGCGGCGTCCCTGATCCTACAAAGAGCTCCCTGCAGCAAGAAGGAGAGGGAGGGCGAGAGAAGGGAGCATGAAGAGATGCTGGTGCTTGCTGGCATCGCCTCCAGGCACTTCACAGGCTCATGGGAGCCTGACCTGAAAGCTGGCCCTGTAAAATTGCCCTGTTCCTCTCTTAAACTATTTGCCAGCCTAGGTAAGCTCTAGCTCTGTGCCATGATCCAAACCCACCTTGAAGGAAGGGTGAGGTTTTCCCTAAATTTTGCATGTTTTTCAGTCTTCCTTCCTACAAATGTTGGGTTTTTTTTCCCCAATGGTCTGTGAAGGGTTGCAGTGCCAGCAGAGCAACCCACTGCAGGACCTCCTCTCGTCAAAGTGGCACCTTCATGAGGGCACTTTGCAGTGACACTCCTTTCTCCCGTGCCCTCCTGGAGCAGACCCTGCTGTGGCTGCAAGAACTGCTTCTGGGAGTTATTTACTCTTCCGGTAAATATTTTGTAAATCCTGCCTCTCTACCTTTTGGCAGAGCTTCTCCCCACCACCTCTTCACAGGGTAGTGAGAACCACAACCTGATGGTAGGCTTGGAGACATCAGGTGAACCACCCCAAATTGGTGAAAGAAGCCTTACACCCACCCCAGTAGACGGAAGGAAATGTGTCCCTGGAGCAGCCTCTGGCTGGGGACAGGGCAGGTCATCTCTCACCCTGTCGTAATGAGAGGGACATCATCCACATAGCTTGCAAGGTGAGCCATTCCTGGTCTCACATACAACACCATGCGTAAATCCCAACATGTTGTAGATAGGCTGATGTGCCGCGTGTGGTGACGCACCCAGCCTCCAGTGAGCTGCCTAGGTCATTAAATGGGGAATAGAAAAATAATACGATATAAAGTGTTCATACTTTAATGCAAGAGTCACTTGTTTGGGTTTTTTGATTTTTTTTTTTTTTTAAGATTAAAGGTAACTGATTTTCTATAAGAGTGAGCAAAACAGGAGAAACCATACGCAAGGATATAATGAAATGGAACCACTGCAAAAGCACGTGGCTGGGTGGAATGACGCTGAAAAGTGGCACAGCTGTTGTCACACTCGTTATTAATGTTTATAAAGTTGAAGATGTGACTTACTGTGCAGAGCCCCGTGCAGATAGAGATCCATGTCTTATTTACAAAGATCTAAATCTTTGTCCCTCAGGAAGCAGGGAGCATTTTTATTTCATGGTCGGGTAGAAAGGCTTGTACCAGCATCTCTGAAGATGGAAAATCCTGTACTCGTGGAGCTGCGTGGTTAATTGGGGATATTTGGGGATGTAAGGAAGCCACTTAATTCACACAATTGAAATAATTTGATAAGATTTAGAGCCAGTCGCTTCTCACAGCTAAACCTGCACCTCAACAGCTCTGCAGGACCTCTTTGCAGCTGGGAGAGGTGTAACAGCCCCCCTCGAGAGCGAGAGGTGCTCATCTGAAACAGGGAGCAGAGATGCTGCGTAATGCAAAGCTGGCTGTCACGCCTGCATTTGCATGGAATTGCAGATCACCTCAAAGTGTTACGGAGATAATTGGGGTGTACTGAACCAGAGTGTACTGCTACAGGTATGTCTTCGTATTTCTGGAGTAGCTGCAGATACCATTGTCAGGCAGATCTGGAAACAAAAAGCACCCTGCGAGATTTCCACAGTCTTTGACACAGGAACCCAATATTAATTAACCTGCGGCCTCCAAAAGAAGCTAGAGATGCATTTGTCCTACCAAATGCTTATGTTACTGAATATTGACTTTGCTGAATATTGTTACTGAATACTGTGAATTTTATTTCAGAAAAATGTGAATCTTGCTACTCTCTGTGCCCAGCTCCTAGTTGTGTGATTTTTCACAAAAGCAGAATTCTCAGAGTTTTTTCAAATACCATTCACCAGAAAAATTCAAATTAAAATCTAGCTGAGCTGCCCATTTGGTGTTTGTCAGCTGGGTTTGTGGCAAAGCATCTTCCAGCACCCTTGAGCTGTGACTGTGGAGGAGGATGAGGACAGGTGTAAGGCAAAGGAGAGAAGAGCAGAGACTCACACTGATGTTTTACTATCATTACAAGTGATGGGGGAGGGGAGGGGCTCAGCTCCATGTGCATTTGTCCCCAAAAATGTTTAGAAGTGAAACTAGGTATGTCAAGTGATTATGGTATATTGTTTTGGAGATTTCTGGAAAAATCTTTTAATATTGTGCAGAAGTTTTTTGAATGTTAAAGCTCATGCACAGAGTGTTTGAATATTCAGTAACGTGCTAGTTTTTCTCACAAAACTATTTGGATCGTTCTATCTGAAAGTCCACGGTGTAGTTGGTTTTCTGTGGTTATCCTGGCGTAGAAGTTGGCTTCACTAGTTCCCCTGTTTTGATAAGGGTGGAGAAAAACAGTTTTCTGAAGCTGTTGAGAGGATGCAATAACATTTTAACGCCTGTCATATTTTAAGAAGATATGCAGTTCCCTTAAATCACGTTTTCAGTCATGACTAATGCAAATAGACACAAAGCAGGTGTCTTGTGCAGTAACAAGCCTGTCTCCTTCGAAAGATTTGGCACTGGGACTGTATGTGATAGAAAACATGGATTTTCTGTAATAGAAAAGTGCAAAACTAGGAAGAAAACCTGCTGCAAGGAGCCTTTAGCAACATTATGACAGTGAAATCATATCGTTTCCTCTGATTGGTGTGAGAATACATACTCCAAAAGAATCGTCCTCTTTGTTAATAAAGCCTTTCTCACTTTTTCCCCTTCCCTCTGGTCAATTATCACTGCTTGGAATTTAAGATAATTCCTGATCTCTTGTCTAGACAGTGGGTATTAATTTTCTGACGTGAAAGGAGTTTTCTGGCCCTTCCACATGCTGTTTTGCCTGCAGTCACGAGCTTTGCTGTTCTCATAGGGGAGATACCTTGAGTTTGCAGCCAAGTTCTCTGGGGCTGTGTCTGTGGTGGGTGATGCTGCGGAGGATATGGGGAATCCAGCCCATGACTGTGTCGAGTAAAATACATCCCCAAATGAGAGAAGCCAAGGGGGGACCATTTCAGGTAAGTAGTGGCTGTTCCTCCCTTGCAGTCAGGAGGGTCCTTGCATGACCCTTGGAGAACGGCACATGTGAGCTGTGGTTCCCAGGAGCTAAGGGTTGATCGCCTCAGACCCAGGGTGTGATTTGGAGCTCCACCATTGGTAGCACCTGTAGAGAGAAGGAAAACTGTCCTGATGGAGATGTCCATGGTGCCAGTGTTTAACACATCCCAGGGAATAGGGCGAATATAGCATGAAGTCTTCCCTGAAACATCTTCTGGCAATTGCTCATGATGCAATTTGTCCTCGGACCTCTGTATTCACTAGCTGCAGATAGAGCTGTCCTCTCTGAGTGTGCCCTATTATGTCTGGAACCCATTTAGGCTCTCAACCTCTACTGCATGCTTAGGAATGAGTACTGCCACTTTACAAAATGTTGGTGATGTCCATGATTTTAGCTGGAGTTTCTCCAGGTTGGATTTCTTTTCTGAAAGCCTCAGCCTCTGAGGTGTACGATCCAATGGGCAAGGACAGATTTCAGTAACAGAAAACTAGAATTTCTGCTGCTGAAGTTTGCAAGGAACAATGATTTTTGAGGACGAAAAATTTTCAAGATATCACATGGTTAAAATCACATGAGTATTTTTGTCACACTCATGATTTTGCGGGGAACTGATTTCCAGCCAGCGGGTGTCTGGACAACAGCCGTTGTGAGAGTTTTGAGAGCAGACTTTGATTTATGACTTTCAGTTCACTACGCCTCTTGTGTACCCTCAACATACTCAAAATTATGCCATTTTCTAGTCCAGCTGTCTCTGCCCTCTCTTTACATCTTCCTGTTGTATCTTTTTGGCTGTCAGCTGTTTCAGTGGGTGGTTGATGCAGCAGCGACGTGCTTTGCTGTTTGGTGTCCTGCTCTGGTGGAGAGCTCTGGGTGCTCCAGAAATGATAACAGGCACAAACTGTTACACATAAGAAATTTAAGGCTGAAACTCAGATGTCTTGAAACATGAGAATTAAGGTCATATCTGTGACCTTCATCCACTTCCTTATGCATATGTTTTATATATCTATGCTTTTATTACCTATCATTGCCAGACCATCTTGCCTCATTTTTCTGCCTCGTCCCAGTTCACTGATGATGTAGCAAGTGTCCCCCCAGGATCAATCGCTCCCCCAGGTTTTTGCTTCTGGCTTCTCACTGGCCCTTCCCCTGTTTCTCCTGCTTTGTGGTTCTTTTGCTTTTCTCTTTGTGTGATTTGGGGAGTGAGGGACTATGGGGGGAATCCAGGGGCTGAGATGACAGGGATGGCTTTCTCTTCTTGTGCCCAGAGCCACAGCCATGTTCAGCAGCCAAGAAAGAAGTCATAGCAAGGAAAGTCCTGAGCAATCCCCAGAAGCAATCCCCAGAAGCCCCAAAATGGAGTGAGATCAAGGCAGGCAGAATCTGTAGAGGTTTCTCTCCCAAAGGTAATAAATCTTCAGTGGGATGTTTTCAAAGGCTTTTCACTTTGCCAAATTTGGATGCAAAAGGCACATCCCTGTTCCCAGGGTGACACCAAATTTCCAGTCCCCTTTCCAGAGGATGGAGGCGTAAGAGAGTCTCCAAAAAAAAAAAAAAAAAAAAATTGTTAGAATTTGTTTTTACATCGACTAAGCACTTTTCTCTAATCTTGTGTTGGAAAACCGCCAGGCCTTCCCCTCTCCCACCCTCCTTGTAATTTCCTAGAAAATTCTGCTGGAGGCAGACACCTGGCAAAGGAGAATTGCAGCCCAAATAGTTTTAATGTGGTGAATGTAACTGGGAACAGGGACTCCTGATGGCACATGTTAGGCTATCTCTACCGAGTGCTAACAGCCTTCTGGCATCCCCGTACTGCGCTGCGCCGCATCTCCCGCCAGCTTGATCTCAGGACCTCGTGCTAGAAAATTCATTACTTGTCGCTTTGAGCAGAACAAATGGGAGAGGTAAAACCCCTTTGTGACGTTCAGGGAGCATCAGGCGTGAGCGCACATGGAAGGACCATGGCAAGCAGTCCCCACTTGTGCTTCAAGGTAAACCCACCAGCGCGCACGCCCCCTCCTTCCAAATGCCATACCATATTTTTCACTCTCTGCTGGAAGAAAAAGCTGCCCTAAGAAAAGCAGAATGAGGGCTGATGTTTTGAAATGTGTCCAAGAGTAACAAAACTCAACTCTCCAGGGCTGAGTTTTGCCTCTTGTGTTTCTCAACCAGGGTGGTTGAATGTGTTACAGACCTATCACAAATTTTGCTACAAATGCACAAATATTAATCTACAGCCATTTCCTTTGCTTTCTTAAACATGAATGAGGATTTTTGTCTCTTTCTCCCTCCATAAATTGTTCATGGTCAGAGGGGGCATGTTCCGTGTCAAAGTCTTGACCGCCAGGATCAAACAAAAAACCCTTGTGAACTCAAAAGTGGAGACAAATAAATGACTATTACTTTTTTTTTTTTTCCCCTTTTGCCTGGAGTTAAACCTTTTCTCTGTCAACAATATTGACTTTGTTCACTTGGAAGGAAGCAGAGAGAGAGAGATTTCTCTAGATGCTGCACAGAAAAAAACATTTTGGAAGGAGGAATGAAAAAAGACAGAGGTTACAGGAAATGGTAGACATTTTTTGTTGA
The DNA here is from genome assembly GCA_026546715.1 of Gallinago undulata. Taxonomy (NCBI): domain Eukaryota; kingdom Metazoa; phylum Chordata; class Aves; order Charadriiformes; family Scolopacidae; genus Gallinago; species Gallinago undulata. The sequence continues at coordinate 25,031,005 of JAOTQQ010000004.1, forward strand.
ATTAAACCATTAGGAGTGACCCAAAAACCAACGGGAAAGAAAGGAAACAACTGGATACATTTAGGTCACAAGAACCAGCCAAACGGGGAGCTGAAACCAATTATCATAAATGAATGTTTCTCTTTTATTCATGACCACCGTGTATGCTCCCATGATGCTCTTTGTCTTATTATAAAAACAGATGAAACTATTTCGTTTTGTTCTTACACTTATTAGCTAATGCAACTTTTGGGCAATTTATCAAACACTAACACATGTTGTGATTAATAAGCTCAGAGAATTAATCACTGCTAAAGCCCCTTTAAAACAGAGGATGTCGGTCCTTCTTAAATATATATTTGTTCAGGATTATGTAACTTAAGCGGTGACATCTAGTTATGATGCATATTCATGCATTTTACACGCCGAAAGATCCTTGAAACTTTATGTTTGGGGCAAGCTATAATTATAGTAACTTCCATTTCTATGGGACTTTGCCCTGTGGCGTGGGCAGAGGGAGCCCCGCTCACCCGAGACATGGGTGCAGGGGAGGTGGTGCACAGAGCCCACTCCCCAGCTGCATCAGGGCAGGGGAGCATCGTTTGGGCTTTGGACTATCAGTGCTGGGCTTCAAAGGGGAAGCCTCACAGTTGCTGTGGACCAGGAAAAAAATGACTGGCTGTTCCTTTTCAGGCTCTTTCCCAGGGGAATAGAATGCCCCCTTGAATGCAGGTGCCCCCTTGAATCCAGGTGCCATCGAGGGGGAGAAAAATGCCATGAAACCTGGCTGTAGCAGCTCTTGGAGTCTTCCTTGCTCCCATCAACCCAGCTCAGCCTCTAATGATCTGTAACTGGTTCTTAAGTGCTCCTAACCACTTCACTGAGGTTAGAATAAATTTCTAAATGGGGAGGAGGAGAAAGCAGAGGTGGCCAGTCTGTCCCACAGCCTCACCGAGACGCAGAGAAGCTGAGTCCATGCAGTAGGAGGCAATTTTGGGGCTGGGGGAGCCTCCGTGGGTGCAGCAGGGCAAAGAGCTGGAGCTTTGCTTTAGGGTGGTCTTCTTGATAGGGAGATGACCACAGTTTGAGATAGAGGAGACCAGGGAGGATGCTTTCCACTGGAGCAGTTTAGTGCTGTGGAAGCAGATGTCCCAAGAGTTTGGGTGCCCTTTGCCAAGGTCAGTTTTGTGCCTCTGCAGTGGGGAGGGGTGGGGGGGAAGTGGTCCTTTGGCACTGTCATGGGCTGCATGGCATATAAATATTTCCCAATAGGAACTGAACAGGAGCATTGAAAAGGCTTGCTCTGGCCTGGTTGAGGCACACTGTTAAAAAAGTAAAGCGAAATCTTTAGGAACATTGGTGCTGTGTTAAAAATGTATACATATATGTATATATATTTGACTTTGCACCCCAGCTCCAGGCAAGACCAAATCTTAACATCCTCGAAAGTTACACGGAAAGCCCATCGTTTGGTTGCTATAAAAAGGAAGAAATGCATTCCCAATTCTAAGCTCCAAAGTACAGTAATGCAATTCACTGAGGCTCCCTGTTAGCAGCCTGTTCTACTCAGCAAGCTACTTGCTGTGTCAACATCCAGTTGACTTCAGCAGGAACAAAGTACGTGTTTAAGTGCTTTTATTGACTAGGGAGGGACTTAAGCATGTGTTTAAATGCTTTCTAGAACTAAGGCATAAATGCTTGATTCTCAAAGCCTGGCAAAATAATGGGGCTGGTCTTCAGTCGAGCATAAATTGTAGGGCTCGCTACAGGAGCAGCAGAGTGAAATTCTATAGTATGTGTCAGACCAGATTTTCATAATGATCCTAAAACGTCTGCATCTCTCCATAGACTACAATGAGATTTAGATCTCGCCCTCTAAAAAAAAAAAAGGGGGGGGGGGGAGTTGTGGAAGAAAAGCAAAGCTATTATCCTCTCTGATCAAGGCATCTGAATAAACTGTTGCTTGCTCATGAATAGCTGGGGAATGGAATTCATGCAAGTTTATGCTGCTAATTTGTCAATCGTTCAACAAAATATGCAAAAGGATGCTGCCAGAACTGCGTGTGTGGAAACACTGGCATTTAAAAAGAAAAAAAAATGTCCCTAGACAACACCTGCTGGCATTTTCCACAAGGACAAGATATTTTGTTATGCCTCTCACATGTCAGCAAATTAACATTTTTTTCTCCCAGCCTAATCCTAGTGAAGTGTATTTATTTATTTTTTTTCTGAAATAGATGCCTGCCACCAAAATGTTTTTGGTGTGTGTTAACAGCGTGTTAGCCCTATGGGCTACATTTCTTCTGGGGAAGCTGGACCACCACCTTTTACTTCGAGTTTCCAACTGAGATGGCCAGAAAAAGAAAATTAAAAAGCAGGCTTTTCGTTTTCGTCTTTCGGCAACCCTGATGTGGTTACCGAGGCATTGCTTAGAAACACAAACATTACAGCACATATGGAAGTCTACTGTCGAGTGGAACCGAGTCCTAAAGCAACATGTTAAGTTGGAAAAATTTATGTTCATGCTAAAGCGGCAGCGTAGTAATCGGTTTCAATGGAAGTACGAGGAATGCATCAGAGATGGAAATGGCTTGCTCCCTTGGATGCAAGTGCAGGAATTCAGGCCCATGGTCTGGGATGATTGCACAAAGAGGAAGCAGCTTTTATCAGTGAGAACAAATCAGGGTCTCAGCGGCCGTACTTCTCCGGGCGCACGTGCATCTGTTTGTACAGAAGCAGCTTTATTTCACGTGTGCGTTTTACACACACTCAAAATACCCATCTTTGCCCTTTGGTTGGATGTGAATGAGGTAGTTCCTTGGGCAATGAAAGTGCAAGTCTAAATTCTCGCTTTGTCAAGACAAGCCACTCTCACTCTCTTCGGGGCACTTATTGGGGTTGCTAATTTAAGTTCCCTCTGTAATCAAGGAAAGCGAGACAAATATGTCTGGACAGTGGTTCATTTTGACTGTTTTTAGGATGGTCTGAATCATCTCATGAAGGTGTCTTCTTAAATCGATTTACAATAGAGCCCAGAAAACTCAGAAAAAAACCTCCACATGATATACTTCCTCCCTTTGCGCTCCAGTTCACAAAAAGCTCTTGGCATCTTGATTGCATGTCCAGTTCAATATCTGAATATCTTCAAAAAAGCCCGAAATACCTCTAGTTCCTCATACTTTATGCGCGTCGGTTTCCCATTTTTAAACCTGAACCTCTTTATCTGGTAAAAGCGGTGCAAGACTAAATAGTGAGGACTGCAAATTTTTCAGATATTAGGTTTAAAAATATCTCAGAAGAGAGTGAGAGCTTTTAACAGCAGCAGAAAAAAAAAAAGAAAAAAAGAAATATATTGTTTCTTGGATTGATGTATCTGCAGCCTCAGCATTCAGTAATTAATGGACTAAAGTACTTTTGCAGATATAATTGCCTTGAAAATTCATGTTTGCCTTTCTTCCCCCCAGAGAAGTAGCCCATCTGAAGACCCATGTTTTAGAGTCTAGGGGGATACTTTGGGGTTTGTGGGTCCAGGATGAGGTGTGGTGATCAAACACAGGTTTGAGAGTAGAAGGTGTTGGGGAAAGGCACCTCTCGTGCTCTTCACCTGGTCCCATCGCTGAAGTACCCATCACCAGCTCTGCAACACCAAGGGAAGGAGAAAATGTACAGGCCTGGCTACCCCTTATCCATAGGGCACCATGTCCCTGGCCTCAGCAGAGCTGAAAGCGTGTGGTACCTGGGTTAGACGTGTCAGGTAGCCCAAACCTAGGCTTAAGCCCAAGACAGGGCAGTGGTGGGGAGTTGCCAGGGCAAAGGCAATGGGTGTCTTGTTGGAGAGAAGGAGGTTTTGGGAACCTACCATGCAAATCCTTTGAATCCTGGTTTTATCAAGATGCCTGCTCAGGGAATAGCTTGCTTTTTAAGTTGCTTATTGTTCCAGGCCTACAGCTAATCCTCTAGGAAAGTAATTTCTGTTGCTCATGGCTAATACCTCATCCTGCTTTGAGAGTTATATCAGAGCAGAATTGCTGCTTAGTCAGTGACTGCTTTTCAAACAAAGAAACATCATGGGTTCTGAATTATTGTGATTTTTTCTTTTTCTTTTTTTTTTTTTAATTTTAAAAATGCAGCTGAATATTTAGATGTCATTTTCAATGCTCAATTCCTTGATTTTTCCCAATTGAAAAAGCCACCTATTTATTTGAAAAATATTTTTGGAAGCCTGAAGATAACCACGTCGCTCCCATGGTTAAAATGTTTTATATAAAACTTGTTATTACCATAGATCAATGGGATATGTACAGAATATGTTACAATGGGGCCTGTGTTAAGGATTTGTCAAGATTTCCATTATAAACCTCTATTTTCGAGGGTTTATAACTTGGTCATAAAAATTCATTCCAAGCTAAAACTTGGCAAACAGAATGTCAACCCAGGAGAGATTTTCTTTTACCAGATTTGCTTTAATGCTTTAAACTGATTTGTCTATTTTAAAATTATACGAGTGCCCTGTTTTATAGACTTTCTGTGTATACAGGGTGCGCGTGTGCATGTGTGCTAATATAACATGCATGCCAGGGAAGAAACAACATTAAAAGCACATTAGTGCAGCAAAGCAGAGCTCCCAAACACCCACAAGGTTAAAACTGGGGTTGGATTTGCAATTTGTGGATTCTTAACATTAGTATGCCAACTTTGGGCCAAGTCTTCAACTGGTGACTTCAGCTGGCTGGAGGTGACCTACACCAGCTGAGGGTTCTGTCCCTTTGTGACAACACCCAATGCATGACATCTCCAGGCATCTGAAAAGGCTGCTGTTGGAAATCAGTGCAAATCTTGACACTAAGGTGAGGGGTGGATAAAGAGTGTCTAAGACACCTAAGACAGTGAATCAGGGACACCTAGCGTGACAGAGAGGAGCTGTTCAGCTGATGTTCTATCTAGGCATCCTGAATCCTGGCTGCTCGTAATGGTCAAGTGAGAGAAGTAGGTGTGAGAACTAGGAGCCACTATTAGGTGACTGAAGCACAGTTCTCTGTCTCTTCCTTGTGGTTGAGGAGCCAGGATGTGGCATCACCAGGCGGTAGGTGTCCCAAGCTGCTTATCACTCTTGAACACAGATGTCATGGTTGACACCCACATTTGTCTTAGGTGCCATGGTAGTTGGTCCAAATATTTCTTCCCTGGTGCTCAGGCTTTGGCTGTGATAGGTGAGGTCTGGCTCATCTCACTCAGCCCAAAGTCCTGTAATTGCAGCAGTGCCTGAGGGAGAGGAGGACATGCAACTGAGCTTGAAAACACCCAGCCGGTTGGACAGGCAGTGGAGAGGCAGAAACATCTCCAACAGATGTTTCAGGCATGGTCTAAGGCCTTAAACTTGCGCCTGAGGGAGCTGATTTCTGTCCTCTGACCACAGAGGAAGTCTCGGGTGACCACACTCCCAGCTTGTGCATCTCAGCTGGCTCCCCAAAAACAAGAGGAGGGGAATCTAAGCCTTCATTTTTTGCAGAATTGATCTTTAGTCATGGAGGATCAGACTGGCTTTTCTCTCTTTGGAAGGAGATGTATGAGTCATGGGTCTGGGGATCATTCCTTCTGAAATCTTGGGGTGTGAAGTCATTCTGCTGATAAGACTGAGGTGTTTGTCATCTCCAGGTGTCACTGGTCTCTGTTACACCATTCAGCAGCTCCCTCCTGGCTCTTGTGGGGAGCTTGGTGTTGAGTCCCGCTTGCTCACGGGCTTCCTTAATTGAGGGCAAAAGTAGGTTCCCCTTTCTGCCATAAATCTGGTGTGCACACAAACACACTTGTAAGATATTTAGAAAAGCTTTACTTTACGTATCTTAAATGTGTGTGTGTGGGGAGTAAAGAAAAGCAATAAAGAGCCTACATTATACCACATGTGTGAGCAAAGGGCTGTGGTTAACTCCCTTCAGATAGATTTCAACCAGGGCCCCTTTGTAACAGCCCCCTGAAGACTACTGAAAAGTCGGCATCCATAGTTTTAAATAGATTCATTTAAAAAATAAATTGTATTAGGGCCTTTTCCTCCCCCTCTCTGAAACCCAAATACACGAGTGGCACAAATAAGGAAATCTGCAGCTGGCTGTGGCTTAGCTGGGTAGCCAGCCTCTCCCAGCACGCTGGGGGACATCAGCAGGTCTTCTGCAATTAAGGTGCTTGCATGTCCCTGTTTGAAGTAAAACTGAACCAATTTTGTGTTCTGGAATTTTATATTTTAGCTAGGCGTCCTATAACTCTCTGAATGTAGCAGCGTATTGTGGAGAAAACTGCTCATTCTCAGGATGATAAGACCAATGTTTGTGCTGCATGCCAAGGAATGGTGTGCAGAGAGGCCCTTGCTTATACTTATTGCTATAACAACCAAGGTCAGCTAATTTTCATTATTTGCCCCTTAGAGGGTCAGAACTGGAAAAGCATAGAGGGGTCCCACCTGTGGGGAGGAACGGACAGGAGAGGTGACCCAAACCTGACCAACTGGGGTATTCCATCCCATCTGCCCCATGCTCACTGTAAAAGCTGAGGGATCAAAGGGTCAATTTCTCTTCCTGCAATAGCCAACGTTCAAAGATCATGTGCCTGTGATCCTGATCTGTGTGTTCCTGACTCCAGAGCTGGGACCCAGTGCCCATCCATCACTGAGTCCAGTCTGGGACTTCCCCAGTGCCTGCTGGTGACGTGATTGTCATCCTGGGAGCTTGATATGGTTTTGTATATATTGTATCTATTTAATTATTTTCTTCATTTTTTTAGATTTTTTTATATTAATTTCTTCATTACAGTAGTTTAGTTCATTCTAAACTTCTGAATCTCCTTATCTCTTCCTCTCCTCTTTTTTTGGGGGGAGGAAGGGCCATCTGTCAGTCCTGTTGCAGTGACTTTGGCTACAACCATGATATTGCAGGAGGATCACCAGGGATGTCTCTGCCTGCCCAGCATTCCCTTTGTGCTGGGAGAGACAAACGGTAATAACGTGGTCAATGCACTGGAGAGGGATGATGTTGAGTAGATGGGTGAACGTGTCTTGGCCAGGTGGAGCCTTCACCTAATAGTGGAGAGGGGAATACTGCAACCCCTGCGTCCTTTGCCCTCCCTACCCCTGTCTCAGCTTCACTTCAGTTAGGAGGGGTGACCACCCTTCTCTGCCCCTCACATTGAGGAAGATGATGGAGTGATGGAGTCCTCTGGGCAAGCACCTTCGCTGCCTCTCACAGTGTATCCAGCTCTGTGTGTCCCCACAATGTGCCTGCAGACTGCCCTGGCACAGCCACACGTGTTGCTACGACACGTCCAGCTCTGGGCATGCAGGAGATTGAGGGACATTAATAAGAAGCAAATTAAAGTGAGTTGACAACTGAGCTTTGATTTCCCAAAATGCTTTTTGGATGAAAAAAATGGCTTCTCCTATTTTTTTAATTTAAAAAAAAAAAAAAGCTGGATAAGTTTTGCACAAAGGACGACACTATTTGCATTGGCACCTTTTCCAGATCAGCCCCCAAAACACTTAAAGTCTAGGATTGTCAATTTTTCACTTGTCAAAAAAACAAAACAAACCGGAGTAGATGGGTTTGGCTTTTGCTTTGTGTGTTGTGAAAAACAAATAAGCAAACCAAATATTTTTCTAAGTTTTTAATGGAAAATCAAATCCCCATTCTTACCAGAGTTGCTAATTAAGCAAGCTAAGAGGAGGACGCTACACCCAGGGACACACAGCCTTTCCTTGTAGCTGGTCAGACTCTTTATGAGCATGAGAAATGTACCTCAAACATGTCTCCACATTGTTTTATTCATCACCGATGCCAAAGAATTAAACTGTTGGATCAGTGGAAGCAAGATCTCACTTTTCTGTTGAACTCAAAGTCAGAAACAGCTTCAGCAGAGAACAATATAGCCACAGTGGAGGGAGCCGGGTCACCTTTTGGTGAATTTAAATGAGTTCTTAATGAAAAGGGGAATAAATTTTTCACACATTCCTCTGCATTAAAGAGGGGTCAGAGACTAGCATCAAGGTGAGCCTAAACTCGGGAAAGACACAAAGGGAATTCCTGAGCTGCCGACAGAAATGTCTCTCCAGCCTGCCAGGAGCCAAAATGCTACTGCTGGAAAAACAGCAGGCAGGGTGGAAATCTGGGTCCAATGAAGGACCAGCAAGGGAAGCTGCGGAGTGGGGTCGGGGCAGGGGGAAAGATAAACAGCATCCCCCCATGGCAGCGGTCAAGCTTATTACAGAGATGAGGCCGGTGGTGGGTGTGATTAGGTTTAGCCAGATGGCAGGGACCAGCATCACTGAAACACTGCGGCACCTAGTCCTTGTTGTGAAGACGTGATGCTTTTGAAAGCTGGCTGACAGGATTTAGAAAAAATGTGTGACCTCGTTAAGAAGTCCTCCACGTCTCAGTTTTGCTATCTGTAAAACGGTCTTTTATGCAAAGGGAATTGCTGTGAGGAATAGAAATGGGGATGGACAGGGCAGCTTGTCTTATCCGGGAGCTAATTTTTGCCTATCTGTCTAATGGAAGCTGTAAATGTCAACACAGGGGATTATTTTAAAAATATATTGGTCATGGCTAAAGCAGTAATTCAGAGCTGTCATTCGTAAAGTACTTTTCTGATCTGTAGCGCTCATCAGAGGTGTTGCCAGGCAGGTTTAAACAACGATCTTGCAAAAATGGAGTTAAGCCGTGTGGCTTTACTCAGGTGGGCAGGCTCTGAGAGGACCAGGGGCTCAGCTGGGCGGTTGCTGCAGTGCTGAGCTCTCTATCAGAGCCCCTTCCCAGGACACACGCACTGGGAGCTGCTGGGCTGTCCCGAGGTTCTCACACTGCTGCAGCTACAACTACAGCGCCCAAATTCTCTGATGCCCTTCTTGGGTGATTCTGGGGTCTCTCTGCCTCCTCTCCATGAGTGAAGGACTGACTTGCAATTTAATGTGTGTCTAGGAGACAAAGCACTGCTGTCAGCAGCCCCAGGTTGGACCCGTGCCATGGGGATGTTGTCCCATTCGCGCAGCTCTGATGCTGCTGGGTTGGACCCATGGCATTTCTGGCACCATGGTGGGAAGCTCAGCTCCACCACATGGGGCCAGCGGTGGCAGGGGTGTGGGCAGGGTGGTGGTGAGCAGCCCTCCTGGGGCTCAAGTGGTGGTGGGTACCAAGTAGTAAGATTTCTCCAGGAATAAGTCCTAGGCTTGGCTGGTGTCTCATTCCTAAATTAGGCACGTAATTGCGCTAGACTCCTTCCAGCATTAATAAGAGACAGGCATCTCCAGAGGGCAATTGAGACCTGAGTTGTCTCTAGCCCTCCCTTGGTGGGGAAGGGGGCCTAGTTAGGTTCATAATTTAGGCCTCTTGGTTGAGAGCATCACATTTGGTGCAAAGACTCTCAGTTTTGGAATAAGCATAAGAAAACATACTAAATCCCGCAGATATACCTCATGGTTGATAGTGCCCAGGAGAGATATCTCCTCTGGGACAGGCAACTGTCTTCTTTCTCCCCTGTCTTCTGAGGGGAAACTGGGGATCTGTGGAGGTGGATGGTGCTGAGTTGCCTTCCCTATCTGAAGACCTGGTTCCTTTTCTATTACAGCATTATTTAAAAGATGGGGGGGTGGGGTGGTGTTAGGAGCAGTGGGGAGACAAGGAAAATATTTGTGTAAGAAAACTACACTTTAAAAGACAGCTTAAAACTGGGATTAATAAGTTTGCTTTTATGGAAGCATTTCTACATGTTGTAAAACATTTTTAAAAACATTGTAAAAACTACAGAGTTTCACGTTAAATATGGCTGATTTTCTTTATAGAGCTGACCTGCTTCCCAGAGGTGATGTATACACACCATATGACACAGGGGTTGCTAGGGTAGGCAGTGTTTTTACATTGATTACTGTAGTAAATAATAATGTAAAACCGTGTATAAATAGGGAGTTCAATCCAGACCTGCCCCTGGGGTCTGCAGTTCTTTACACATGGCCCATTTTTCATCACTTGTGTGATTATTTTATTTTATTTTTTTGGAGGAAGAGGAAAAGGGGGAGGGAATGCGCTGGGTTCTTTCTTTTTTTTTCCTTTTTTTTTTTTTTCATCTCAAAAGAACATCTCCTTTTGGGTCAGCTGTTGAGCAGATGCCAAAAATGCTGGTCAATGCTACGGGGAATTTGTTCCCTCGGCATTTCAGGAGTAGAGAGAAAAACAACGAGAAGGAGCTGAGCTTTCCAGAGGTGGCCGGAGAGGAGTGGACGGATGAACCGCACTCTGTAGTTTAGAGAGTGAGAGAGATGTGAGAATATTCTTCAAATATCCCAAAGGAGCAGCAGCAAAGTGAATAATCTGTGCTCTCCGCCTGCCATGGGTAACATATGGAGTGGCGGGTTTAGGCTGTGGAAAGGCGGCTTTGTATCCATCGGGGAAACTTTTTAACTGAGTGGACGGTGAAGCGCTGGGAGTGGGCTCTGCTCGTGGCTGGCTGTCTGTCTGTCTGTCTGCTCATGGGTGAGCTCAGCTGCTGGGATATATGCCCATTGCCAAGAGCAGCTCTGGGCAAACAGTGATTTTTGATCTCCTTTGGCGAAGACATGATGAATCCCCCCCGAAAAGTACGCTCTGACTGTGTTGCTTCTTAGACAGGGCTCATCCCAGTTGGAGGAGAGTGGAGTGGAGATGAGGACCTTCCCAGCTTGTCTATAGCCTCTGTCCCCAGTGAAATTATTGGCCACCACTTAGGGCAATTTATTTCATTTTGCAATTATTCTTCAGGGGAAGTTTTATAAGCCCCTGTACTGAGTCAGTTCTGCTGGGATCCAGAGAGGAAGTGAGCTGCGTTGGAGGCAGAGGCACTACCCCAGCTTCTCCTCCACGCTGCCGGGGGACCTTCGCACCGTGCTTTCCACAGTCCCACCCACGTGTGCACGGAGGGCTGGATGGAAGTCTCCGTAGGTGTGCATATGTATGGATACATAGATAGTCGTATATATGCTTTTTAATATATAGATTTATATGTGTCTACTGCACATGGAAGTAAGGATCCTCAGGTTTTGGGGCTGAGGAGAACAAAACACGGCTGAGCTTTCTGCTGTTGCTGTTGAGGAGAGATGTAAAGATAGAAGCCAGTTGCTCGTTGGCTTTCCTTGGCCGTGACTGGGCACACGTCCCGGTGCTGCCCATCTAGTCTGTCCTTTGGAGGTGTAACCCCGGTCTACACCTCGCTGCTATCGCTCCCTGCAGGACTCGAGGTCCTTGAGCGCAGGTGCTTGCGTTTCCAAATCCCTGTGACCGTGGCTCAGCTCCCGCTCTCTGTTCTGCATCTGCCCCTGAGGTGCTGTGCTCTCAGCTGCCTTTCCCAGGGCAGGTTTTCGGGCTGGAAGCTGGTGGAGCTGGTCACTCCTCAGCAGGCATCACAGTCGGCTGCTCTCTCTCGGACTTTTCCCGCACGGGTAGAACCGTCAGGCTCGGCGGATGTAACGCAGACACCAGCCTCTCGCAGGCCACAAACAACGCGCCGCGCCATTTCCACATGAGCAAAAAAACAACACGCGTGCACACACACAATAAACATGTCACCCTATTTCCATACAGACAAAAACAATGCGCGCCTATACTACCCCACACGCAGAGACGCACACACGCTCCTCTTCCAGATTCCAGCGGGGCTGCGATTTTTAACTATCTAAATTAAAAACAGATACGATCCTCCGGTGGGGAGCTGCCAGGAACTCTCCATCCTTCCCCCCCCCCCCAACTTGTCTCTCCCAAATGCATCGGGGGGAAAAAATACGCAGTGCAAAAAATGGCACAGTTCTGCAAAGGGGCCAATGGTTTCTCAGCGTGCAGTGAGGTTGGGGATGGGGGTAAGGGGGCACAGGGAGGAGAGGAAAAGGGAACGCACAGAATTACTTTCTAGTGGCAGAAGAATAAACAGCTTAAGTTAATAAAGTCGAGGCCGAGGAGAACTATTTGGAGAGAGTGGAGGAAGTCAGGGATTAGGGAGAAAATAGGAGCCCAGCAGCAGGAAATAGTATGGCAGCGCAGTGGACCTGAAGGGAGAGCAGAGGACGGAGAGGGGACCTTGCCGGCATGGAGGGGTGAGAGTGAGGAAGGGGAGGGCTGTGCGGCTCTAAATCACAGCCCTGCTGAAAGCAAGCCTCCTCGTATTCATCAAAATCTGCCTCGGGAGCCAAAATCCCTTCCGAAAACGATGCGACCTATTTTAGGAATGGGTTTACCGATGGAGATGCCTTCTTTGTTTTGGGGCACGTGTAGCAGAAATTAAAAAGGAAAAAAAAAAAAAAAGGAAAAAAAGAAAGAGGGGGAGAAAGGGGAGCTCTGGGGTGTGAGGCCAATGCCAGCCCTGTTGGGGGGGGACGGGACGGGACTGTCCCAAATTCCCCCAGCCTCGCACACCAGCCCCATCGCCCGGCATGGTCATCCCAGCCGGCAGCCCCTTTGAGTGACAGCCCCGGGCGCGTTTGCTGACTTGATGACTTTTTGCAACTGTCGAAGCAGCTTAGCAGATAAGCGCACAACAGTTTTTATTATTCCAAGAGGCAGAAGACTCGCCTTAGCGAGCGGTAACAAATACGGACATTCACGACCAGGATTAGAACAAACTGCACTGGTGGGCAAGGGCCAAAGGCAGCACGGAGCTGCAGTGTAACCCAAAACCTCCACAGCTGTTTTCATTTTCCTCCCTTCAACACAGTCCCTGTGTGGTACTTCAGGGAGAATTATGAAAGTGGCGTGTAATTCAGAGAATTAATGTCTTTTTTTTTTTTTCCTTTTTTTTTTTTTTTTCCTCCCCCCTTCCCTCCCTCCTCTCTCGCTCTCTTTTTCTTGGAGTAATGAAAATTGCTGTGGTAGATCGTTTTGGCTTCAAGGGAAATATCGGGCTCTATTTTCGGCGGGTGAGTTAGATAACAATGGATGTGGCCGGGTGCTGGGTTTGAAAGGGCCCGGGGCTCTCGCTGCCGCTCCCCAGCCCCTGCCCCGTGATGGACAGATGGGCAGCGGAGCAGCCTTTCCCCCCCTTCAGCAGCTTAAATCCTATTTTTCAGGAAAAGAAAAAAATATTAAAAAGAAAGAGGGGAGCACCTTAGGGATCCTGGGCATCGTGCAAATGAATGCAGTGACTTCAGGGACTTTGGTGGCCTGAAAGGCACTGGCAGCTTCGATCCAGTACAAAGCCTGGTTTGTACAAACCCCCCCCGCACCGAAGAAGGGCTCCTCTGCCGTGAAGCCCCACTGGCTCCCACCAACGTTTTGATGGGAATTGTATAAAAAGCGTGAGGCCACATTCTCTACTGTATCCCGGTGGTTTACACCGGCCCAGAGGATGCTCTGCTCACAAGAAAGAAAAAAAGATTATTTTCTTTCTGGAGGACAAATCCTCTCCTGCTCGAATGCCCTTTGCTTTGCCAGGCCAGCAGGGAATTTGGCCCTCTCTTGTTTTTGAACAGAAGTGATGGCGTTGTGGTTCCTCTGTCCTGTGAACATTGCTGGCATAGTTTTCCAAGGTGTTACGCATTTTCTCATTAAAATATCTTAATTTCATATGTGCCAAAAATTTGGAAAAAAATAAACCTCCATCCAGTCAACTAAAGTATTTTGTTTAAAACATTTCGATGTCTTTCCTTTGAATTTTACTGTTTGGGGTTTTTTTAAATAGAATTTTAAATTGAAGATATTTTAAGCTGGAAAAAGTGCATCTTATTTTATATTTTATTCTGTAAAAAAAAATACCTAAGTTAAGTCAGCAGCATTTAAAAAAAAAAAACAACACAACAAACCAGCCCCCCAAAAAGCCCTCGGTTCCACCCCAAGAAATACTTTAACACTAGAGAACGTTAGGAAGAAGTGCTGAAAAGTTATATTTCTCGCCTGAAATTGTTGGGATTGTTCAAAAACCTTAGATAGCTGTTGCATCTTGTTATCAAATTCTGTTGGCCTTTCCTTTAATGGGTTTCACATTATTTTTATTCAACAAGAAAATAACTCAGTGAGCGACTGGAAACACTTACGTGTGTACCCTGACACATCTGCACATACCACAATAGACACATGAATTTAATGCTGGGTTGATTCAACGCGGGGAGTGGAATTTAGTGTCAAGTCAATTAAAATATCCTGTTCCCACCCCCACCTCCCCCCCTCCCCTTCTTTATTTTTTTTATATTTTTTTTATTTTTGTTTTTAAATCCTTTCCCCCTGAAGTATTTATCAGGATCGCTGCATGGGAGGTATGTGGTGTGGAAGTTGTGGGAGTCCTCGGCGTGCCCCGCTCGTGACGTGGTGTTTGTGCAGCGCAGCAGTAAATGTTCTCCTTCTGCCGCGGTAACCCAAATTAAAATTACCGCAACCACGCTAACGCAACGGAGGCTTCGTCAGAGCCCCCCGCTCTGCCACGGGGAAGAGAAATAGGGATGATAAAAGGATGACCACAGGCGGCAGTCCCCGCGCTGTCCCGGCTGGGCTCTCTGCAAAACCTGTCTCCTTTCCTTGCGTAGATCTGGAAGGTTCCCTTAGCTAAATAAAAAAGCAGTATAAACCAAACTGTTATGAGCGGCAGATAAATACAGCGTGATAAAGATGAATGGTTAGGCAGCCGGGGTGTGGGAACACACTGCTTTCCATCTTGATGTGAGTTGTTCTGCTTTGCCTAGAAGCTTGTCCCCAGGTCTGTTGCCACCCCTCTGGGGTTTTACACCCGTGCCGCAAGGACTTTGGGATCGGGTCTGCCTGCATTTTGCTGTCGATAGGGCACCCAGCAGATAGAGGCACTAAGCGGTGTGGGTGTTGTGCAGAATACATAACTGCTTTACTCGCCAATGATAAGGGGATTTAATGCCAGAGTTGTTACAAAGGCAACAATCATCCCCGCAGTTATTTTTAAAATCAGGTTTGTTTTCAATTTGGAAGATCGGCCGAGCTGGTTTCCTGGGCTGCTGCGGCGTCCCCTTCAAGTCAATGGATCTTCCTCTACTGATGTCCATGAATTTTGGGTACAGAAATTTATTATTAACATCTGCATCTAGTACATCGGGAAAAAAATGTGGGGCGAAATCTAAGTATATTTATCAGGCGAATGTATTTGGATGTTTACATCTTTTTTTTTTATTTTATTTTTAACTAAGAAGACAAACAGTTGTGATGTTTTCTATTGTTTTAGTATTTTTTCCAGTGTAGGCAACCTTTGCAGAACAAAGCGCTCTTTGTAAAACTGAGTCCTTCAGCATGTGAATGCTTACATGTGTCCCTCGTTGTTTAACTGGAGGCAGGAGGAGCTTAAACCTTGGAGATAAGCTTGTGGGCGAGCCTTTGCAGAACTGGACGTGATCCTGTGCCAGTGCAGTGATCCCAGCACACCAAACCCTGTCTGGTTCACGTTTGGGGCCAGTCCTGACGTATAATTCATACAAGACATTTTATTAACTGGCAAATTTCCCCCCTTACCCACCCCCGCAAATTCTCTAGACTGTAAGGAAGGAATTTGTTGTGCGGTGGCCTCTTCCCCCTCTCCTTGCCCATTTTTTTTTATGACTGAGGAAACCCTTTTATTGTACGTGAAATAAAAGCTTGATGTGGTCTGCCATTTTTTAATTTACCGTGGTATTAAATACAAAATGTATCCGCTTACAGAAGGTGGGTCGTGGATTGTGGTCTGGGGTTGATCTGGGTGCGGGGACACCGGGAGGAGCTTCTCCTAGGTCTGAGCAGAAATTAGTGGAGTGAAGGTGTGAGAGCCCTTACTCATCCCCTGCTGCAGAATTTGTTGTGTCTGTGATTTTTCTTGTCTTGCATGATGCTGCCTTGCAGTGCTGTGGGATTAGTGCCATTCTCCTGGGCTGAGGGTGACAACGTGACCCTGAGTACCAGCAAGAAGTGAAACGACCGGGTCAAATTCTGCCCTTCCAGCGGGATAAAGTGCAAAACCCCAGATCGACTGCAGCAGTGGGTGGGAAGAAGAGGAAGGAGATCGCACAACCGCCTGTTTGTTAATAAATAAATCTGTAGTTCCTTCGAGGGAGGAAGGCTGGATGCTTGTGTGGGGTTTGGGGAGACAGGGGCTGGATTTGATGCAGTGCTCTTGTGCCTCCGCGCCTTGGTTTCTCATTTGCTAAATGTCGTGGGCTTGTGGTACAGTGCTAACGAAAATCGGATGAAGGGGTCTGGAGAGCCTGGAGCTGATGGGTCTGTTTCCATAAAGCGCTATAAATAATGTTTGGGGCTTTGAATACCAAGATCTCTGACTCCAGAAAGCAGAATAAAAGACATGAAAGCATCCGTAACGCGGAATGTTAAGGCTCTTGCTTTTGAATGATCTTCCTTAACTCCAGTCCATTGTCATGAAGAAACCCCTTTCTGACCACGGTTCGACAGTGTTAGAGATGATGGTGAAACTGCCTTTTCTGGGAAAAGAAGTTTTAGTAAAGACAGATGGGGCTGCTTCTGCTACATTTATTGCTGGAGTCCTATCTACTCTCTGGAAGGAGAAAGCAAAACCAAGTCCCAAAGACAAGCACATGTGAAAAGGAAAGAGAAAAAGAAGAGCAAAGCTAGAAAACAGCTTCTGGAGCTAAGTCACAGCGAGGCCTCTGTGCTGGAGAGGGGCAGCCCCCTGCCTTATCAGCTCCGGGCCAGCTCCACCGCGGGCAGGCTATTTAAGGCATTGCTTTTTGTTGCCTTTTTGGTCGCAGGCTCACAGAAATACAGCTACATAAATAAATAGAAGAAGTAATGTAATCTTGGCTGGCTAGATCAGATTTTTTTTTTTTTTTCTAATATATAACAGGCTAGAGAGAGAGAAGAAATAAATTATAGAAGGAAGAGAAGACATGGGAGAGAAAGAGAGAGCAGAAATGGGAATCGGGGCAGCACCTGGCATGTGCCCGGAGCCGACGGAGGAGGAAATATCATTTGCTCCTTTCCAGGGGGCATCTGGTCAGCTCTCAGGATTGGGGGGCTGAAGTAGTGGGATCTCAGGAGAGGACTTCAGGATGCCGTAACACGTGCTCTGGTCAGACTGAGGGGCTGTCTTCACATCAATGTTGAGCAATGGGTTCTGCAAAGGGAAAGGTAGGCAAGACAGGGTCTTCACATTGTCCTTAACGTAATCTCGATTGCATTTATTTTTATCCAGCTCTGAAATTGGTTATTTATTCCAGAATAAGAGACTCCCACTCCAAAGTTTACATTGACAAAATTATTATAAAATAACTAGTGCACAATCATGATTTTCATCAAGTTCCTATGTATGAGCGCTCTTCAGAATAGATGTTTTGGCAAGGCCATTAGCAATTAAATACCAAAAAAATCTCAAATCTCTTGTCTGAGTAATATAATAAGTTTAGCATTAAATCATTGCTTTGTTAGTTAAAAATGTGTTTCAGGCAGCACAGGCAGTCTCTGCTCTCTGGCCAAGGAAAGTGCTCCAAAACTTTCACCAAGATGTTGAGATAAATAGAGAGTGCTGAGGCCATCTCCTCTTTGCTGAAATACTTTGAAGCAACAATCAAGTAAAGAAGATCAAGAGTTGATGGGAAATAATTAGAAGCTGTTAAGCTGGCTGTTACCTGGGTCCATGGATGCTGTGCTGTTCATGTCATTTCACTTTCGAAGGTCAGACTCACCAAAATAATTGCAAGCCAATCTCAGGGACAATTATTGTTGTAACAAAATGTCAGACCTGCAATTTTCTTCATGGAGGGAAAGAAAAAAATACCATTTTGACTTTTTGCTGGTAACAGCATTTAATGGCACACAGACAGTTTTTGAGGCAGTTTCTTCTCTCTCTCCAGTCTTTTTCCTCTCAGCTTCACAGACCATGAGGTCTCCAGGACTCATCCTCAGTTGGTTGAGGCCCATGGCAAGGGCCAGCCCGAAGACATAATCATTCTGGTCATGAATTCAGGTGTGCCCCTTGCTCGCCTAAGATGAGATGATCCAAATGCTGACTTAGGTGAAGGTCTAAATGCCTATCGTCTGTGTTTTCTGTTGATACTGCTGTAGGTTAACCCACCCATAGCTTGGGCTTTCTCTTAGTGGAGGAGGAGCCGGTGCTGGTAGCACTGGCTGGAGAGCAGGGCACCATCTCATCAACCACCCCATCCTGGCCTGTGAAGTGGGGTCAGAGGTTGCTCTGCTCAGCAACAGCTGGTGGAGGTTGGGCTGAGACAAGGGGGTAAAAGTACCCTTGTGCCCCATCCTGAGTGTCTTGTCTGGGGCCAGCCCCTGTTTGGGGGTGGCCTGTCCTGCAGAGGTGATGCAGGGTTGTGAGGAGTGAGCTCAGGACACAGAAACAGCCGCCCCATCCATGTCACTATTGTTGTATCGCGTTACCCACATCACAGGGGAAGTTTTAAAAGCCGAGCATCCGCTGTGCATGTGCAGGAGCTGTTTCTAAAACATAAATAGCATGGCCATTAACTGAGGTTTTTCCTTTTTTTTGTTGTTGTTGCTTAAATACAGTTCATATTATGTACTCAATGTTTTTCAAATTAAACCATTATTTATCCAGAGGTAGCCAAAAATGTAGCCGAAAAACCACCTCTGATTATTTTTGACCTCTCTAAGGCTAATAATCTGCTAAAACGTCTTTAAACCATCTTAAAGAAAACAGAAACACCACTGCTGACAACTCGCATACCTACTTTTTAATGCAGTGTTATTTTAAATGGCTGCGTTTATAAACCTCTAAAGACTGAGGTTTGTAATAGAAATGCTGACAGATCCTTAACACTCCATCCCATAATAACAAAGTTTTGAGAAAGAATGGGGCTGTGGACACCACTGTCCCCACTACGGCACTGGGAATTTCTTCCCCCTTTTTTTTTTTTATTTAATTGCCTAGCCAGAAAACTGGTTTTCCTGTGACTTTGAGGTGAGCACTCAATGGAGATGTCAGGACACAAATCTTGATATGGGGTGGCTGAGAAGGTCGGCTGTGTCTCCACTGTGGGCTCCAGAGGCACCCATCGGCCTCCAGAGCACACACAACCTCCTTCTGCTGCCTGGGGAGGAACTCTTCAACCAGTGGAGCTCTCGGGAAGGAGGAATAGGGTAGAATTTTCCTTTCTACATCCCTATTGCAGAAAACCCCCAAGAAACAGGAGTGGGTCAAAGTGACAGGAGAGTGGTTTGAGGGGCTCTGCACAAAATGGATCACATTCCAGCTGGTGCCCATCAATTTCCATGGTCTTCTGCCAGCCTAGAGCCTGGCACGGGGAGTTTAGAGAAAGGCATGAAGCACGCAAAACTGCAGCATCTGTCGGGGACGGGTGGCTTTTCAGACTCACGATTCACATAACAAGCTTCTCACACGCATTCGGGTGGATTTCTTTTTCCTCCTCTCTGGCCTGTAAAACTCCCTGAAGGGGAAGAAATGCTAAATGAGATTTATGTCCTCAGAAGGCAACGTGATAATTTGTGCTGTGCAGTGGAGAGGGGATGCTGCCATATCACCATTAAATTAAGATGTGCGGGCCAGATGTGAAATCTTGATAACGAGCTTTATAGGGCAAAGCGGCTCGGCTTGTGATTAGCTTCACAGGCAGAGCAAGGAGAACTGCAGGCAGCACAAAACGCCTCCGTGTCCTCCAGTCATTATCTGGCTCTGATGGAGGGTGTATTTGATCTTTGCACCCTGTGATCTCGCCCTTGCTCATCCAGGTCTCCCACAAAGAGCACCCCATCTCCTGTGGAAAGTCCAGGCTGCTGAGAAACAAGGAGGGTGTGTTTTTGCCCATCCCACCACGCTCAGGCTCTTTCCCAAGGGCGTTCCTGGGGAAGAAGGAGTTTTGAATATTATTTCTCTTTTGTTTTATTTTTAAATCTGGTCGTCTGGTTCTGCCTCTTTTTCCTCCACTGAACTAATAGAAGTACTCCTAATTTCTGTTGGCTTTACTGGGACTTCCAGCATCACGAAAAAATAAAGGCAGAGGCTCAGGAAACGCAAGCTGGTATCTTCACAGCCCTTGTCCCTGAGCATCACTGCATCAGTCTCCAAATTTTGTTAAGATGGGTCTCTTCTCAGGGAGCAGAGCCAGCTACTTGCAGCACAGCGTCTTTTCTATATAAAACCCCAGGAAAAGGGGCAGTTTCACAGACCAGTGGCAGATCCTGGGGCTGCTCCTTCTGCAGGGTGCTCAGGTCATGGCTCATGTCTGGGAACCAGCCCTCCCCACTGCATCCGGCGGCTCCCAGCCCCCGTGTCCCGGGGATTTCCACCAAGGACATCTCAGGCTTGTCTGGGTTTTGATGGACAGAGTGTGGCATGGACCAGGACAGACCAAATGCTTTTGAAATGGGGGATTTTGGACTTTAAAGATCATAACCTCATCTTTCCCCTCCTGTTTTCCTGTGAAATGTAAAGCAGCCCCAAATGCTGCAAACAAACCCTTGGTGTGTTTGTTTTGGGC